>JAJTJO010000864.1:0-600000 GCA_024550625.1 Dendroctonus valens | reverse complement strand
CGCCCGAAGTTATATAAGGAAAAACTTTAGGCAGCCTGCCATCGAGCTTCGGATTTTCAGAACTAAGTGTATGTGAACGAAAAGACGCCGACCGTGTAAAATTCACGTCAGCGTAATCTATGAATATGCATTTTTTTATTTTATTTTTATTACATTTTTCCTCTAGATAGTTTCGGATGATAAATTACCAGTCCCTTGGACGGAAAGTGTGACACCAACGGACGGGGAATTTGCTTTTATTGCTTTGGGGACAAGTAACATAGGGATTTTCCCTAAAGTATCAATTCAACCTTTCAAAAATTGAACTTTTTTGCAGTGGCATTTGTTTTACATATTGGTCGTTCATCTTTTTGCCAGCACATGTCCTACACTGTGCTAAAGCCAATGTTCTAGTCAGAATTATCAAGCTTCTAAATGCTGTATTTCCTGCAAAAAATGCAGTTCAACTTATTGATGGTGTTCAATGCAAATAATACAAATCCAACAGAAGGTTTAAAGCGTTCAACCCTCCGCAGTTCATTTAGATTTAACTCGACGTATTTTACTGACCCAAATGTGTACTATCGCTATTATCAGGAGCGAATTAATAATAATTTGCCGAGTAGCTATCATGTAATATATGGCCGTATAAATTGGCAATTTAAGATCAGGCCCACAGTGAGGAGCACATGAATTGCAATCCCAAAGTGCTGTTTGATAGCATCAAATATATTACCCGAAATATGTCAGATGGAAACGCACCAATTGCTGGATATTAATTATGAAGCCGAAGACGTTGATGTACCAGTGCGTACTATGGATTAGCACTGTGTCTCCTGAATTAATAACACCCTAAAGTGTAGGTTTTCCAGTTACAAATGGACCGACAAAGCACATTGTTTTAGTCCCTACAGGAGTGATTTTATGCCTAATAATAATTTATTGCAACGAATAATGTATAACCCAATTAAGAGCGGTCTGATATTGAATTAGCATATATACATCGAACAAAACAAAATAGATTCCTAATAAATAGGCAATTTACAATTCAACAACACAATTTGCCAACTAATGAAATGCAATAAAGCGATAAGCAATTCATGAACAATGTGCTCAAAAAGCACGTGAATCCCATATATTTTAACACAATTAATAAAGAATTTATATATTATTTAGTGCTTTTAGTGCTAGTTTATTAACTGCATATACATATGTATAAGCCTGTTATTGGTTATCGAATTTCAAAATCGTTTTCAGTAAGATTTCATCATAAAACAGTGTTTACAACTGAAATATCCCAGACACACATATCAGAGTTCTCATCATTTTATTACATCCAATTACAAATAAGGAACATCTGTATAAATAAACTTGCCAACTGAAGACAGTAGAAACAATGTGAAAACGAGTTCATTGCATTGAAAATAACAAATACCATTGTTTAATGCGAGATGAGCGCAAAAAGGGCTCTATATCGCATCTGGATTTCAATGACCAGTGTTTTTAAGTGCCAATTAATTATCGGTCGAATTTAGTATGGATTCCTGCAAAGTAGCAGTAATTCCTCGTATACAAGATGTAGTTGACCAGATGAACAACCGCGTTGAGGAGTTTATTCCCTAATTATGGAAATATCTAAGTGGGCATGAAATAAAAGTTTCTGTTTCAATAGAAAATATAAAAAAAAAGTTGTTGTTCGACTTTGGCGCGCCCGAGACAGTGATTCTGTAGAAGTGGAATTATGTCAAGTTCAGTGCTTTCTTCCTCATGTTTACTGTGATGAAAACAACACCAAAACATGTTATGAAAAGTTTATCATTCGGAGAAAAGCCAGACTTCCAGATGCGTCATTGCTCTTGCAGCCACCGAGTTGTTTTTCCGGAATCTGGAAAAGCGACCGGCCGGAGTTGCCGCCGTCGCGTCGAGGCGGCGCCGTTTTTTTTTCCTCATCAACGTCGATCGCATAAATACCGAGGGTGAATCAATTAGGGCTTCACTTCGAGTTTTCATTTGGGTTTTGTTTGCTTTTTGACGCGGCATAAAAGTAGGAAAGCGTGTCCAGTGATTTCCTTCCGCAGCACCGATAAAATCTAATTAACGCTGCACTAGTTATTTGAAAAACGAAAAAAATCAACCGGCGCGGAAATTTTTAACTGGCAAGAGAGTTGGTTGCAGATTGGGAACTTTGTTTTTATTAGAGTCGAGCGAAACATTTTCCGATGTGAGATGAGTGAGACGAGACGATGGTCGATAAAAGATTTTTTATTCGAATGAATCAGAAGCTGCCACTTTTCACACAGAAATCATGATCACAAACAAGCACTTTTAATGTATTTTTGTGTGCGATGCTAAATCTGCAATCAATAATTGCAAAAATATCGAAATGTTCCCTCCCTGTAAAGCAAAGTTTGTCTAGAAGGTGGTAATTTATTCAAATTAAACGAACGACGTGAAGGGTAGTGAAAAATGTTGCCAATAACGAGTTTCAAATTAAAGCAGCAGTCATTCATTGGGCTTTTTTACATCGGACCGATACTTGTTTCGTACAGATTGTTTATTTTTCATTCATTCATCAGGGGAAATGTACCGGCTTATAAAAGCAAATCACCCAAAATGTATCATTGCAATATCTACTTGCCAAAAACTGGAAAATCAACGGAAAAAGTCTAAATTTGCTTTACGTCGTTCAAAAAGCATTTTTGTGCAATTGATTTTGAATTCTGCAGTTTCTATCGGTGCATCAGCCTATTGCAGTTGAGGGCTTAATGCGTTTGATTTAAAACACAAATCCATACAGTGTAATCCTCGTTTTGAATGTTGCACCAGGTTTTACAATTTTTTTCCATGCATTTAAAATGAACTGAATTTAATTCGTCAATATTGGCCTTAACAGCTAGAATTATTTGAACTAAAAAAATATATTTTGATGCAAATTTTCAATTTCAATCGTTCATTAGCCACTATTCGTATTGGTGATCAAACATTTTTATTCCATTTTCATTGTTAAACATTCTGGTGTTTGAAACTGGTTTTTTTATGCCGTCGTAAAATATAGTTTCTTCCTGACGTTTCGCAAGCACGACTGGCTTGCATCTTCAGAGGTGGTTTGCTTGAGAAGTTACACTTTACTGATGCGGTTCCTCCTCCTTGCTGTTTTTGCGTTGGTGAGTGCCCGAAACCATATCCGGTTTCGCGCCATTGCCTCTTCTTTTCTGTTAAATTTGGAATTCGGTAGATACCTGCAGTGGCGAGGGAAGGTCTTCTGTCCTTAACCGACCTTAGACGTTCCTGGATTTTTGTCTGGATGACGTGGCTTGTATTGTTTTTCCAATTTGAAGGAATGACCTCGAAAGCCTACCTCTATTTATTCTTGTGTTTGTTAGACAAATTATTTTTCAAATTTCACGCATTTCCCCTGTTACTTATCGGAAAACATACAGTAGCATAAATCCATTGCTTTTTTCACATCTCGTTTGACATCTTGGAACAATGGCTTTTTCAAACGCACCAACCTTTTAAAAATGTCCATTTTCCAGTCTGGACAATGAATAAGCTTTCTTTGCTTTAGCCCGGTAACCAACGGATTCTTTATAATGTATATTCGGGATTTATTGGTTCCCCGCCTGTACGGAAAGTTTAATAGGGAAATGGAGGCGCTTTCTGTAAAAGCCAAATAATTTATTATCGTTTGCAGGTATAGAGCGGGCTGTATCTCTTTCAGCCGTAATGCAGTTAATTTGCGACTTTTTGTCGAAACTCACTTTATTGTTTCTCTTTTCTCGTCTCCAGCTTAAACATGGCTGGATACAGGGTGAGCTGTACACTGTATGTTTTGTCACTGGGGTTGAAACCTTGAAAACAAAATTTTATAATTTTTTGCTAGAAAAACTACATTTTGGTGTTTCAATACCGGGAAATACAATACATTTTTACTTAATTGAATGCAGTTTGACTCAAAATTAAATATTTCTTCATTTTTTAATTTTTCATAATTTTTAGTTGATATTTTCTTCTACATTGTTCATTGCCTTCATTTGGTTTCACACATTGAAATTAATGTGGGCAATATCAAAAGGCTCGGGCATTTGCCATAAACTGAAATTTATATGCGACGTGGAAAATTTAATAGTTGAGTGGAACTTCACTATGTAGCTTCCAGGGAAACGGAGCGAATTTAGAGCTTTTTCCAAATGGCGCAAATAAATTGATTCGCAAAAGCGTTCCAGCTAATTTGTGGCATTTTTCGCCGATTGGACAAATTAAATTTCGTTATGCAACGTGAAATATGGAATAGAACAATGGCGAAAAAGCGCGTATACCTTGAAAGAATTTCATTTAAATAGCGTTTTATTTTTGCGAAATGCTTTGATAAATAGATGACTGAAAGTGCTGTTCAAAATTCATTTTTTTTTTGCAATGAGCTTGATGAATGAACACAATTTAAATAAATCCATACCTTAAAATCGTACTCTAAACCAGCAGTGAAGCTTATGAAACTGTACGAAAAATAGGAAGATACATTGAAAATCACCCTGTATTGTTTATCGCTTTATCCACCGCAAATTGGGTTGTTCTCGGCTTTGAATCATAAAGTTGTAAAATTTATCACTGCAAATAAATTTTCCAAAGCGACCATATTTTCCGGCGAAATTTAATACCATTTTATGCGATGTGTGGAATGCAAATTTGCGCCCAGAGCTTTCAGCTCTAAAGCGGGATATTGAGACCGTCGACGAATTAGTTTGGTTGGTGTAGAAGGATCATTTATATCCAATTAGGAAGGAATCGATTTTTTGCATCCGAATTGCCGAATTTAGTCTTAGATTGGGTGTTTGCTCTAACCTCATGCCTAACAATCATCTGCCTAAATCAATGTTTGCTATTTAAAACATCATTAAACTTTAAGACTTCGGATGAGACTGTAAATTACTGTTAATTAATTTATAACAAGCTGCAAAAACCACTTAATTAATTAACATTTTCCTTTCAACGGCCAACGACACACTTTGATTGTGAGCTTCATTAACTCAAAGGATTTTTTTTTACAGGATTAGTCTGCGATGTTGAACAAATTTAAAATTCTGTTCGCACCACTCTATTTATTATTCATCCAACGTAAATGCAATATGCCTGTATTTTCAATGAGTTGGTTAATGGAAGTTCTCCATCACCCAAATTAAATTCGTTAACGCAGCATGTTAATTTTTCCGTAAACACTGATTTACAAAGCTCTATTAAAGTTAATAACCGAGGCGCTGAACAAAGAAAGCTTGCTTTATAACTTTGTTGATACAATTAGGATCACAAAACATGATCGCATTCCCTGGTGGAAATCCAAAGTAGTTTTATAGAAGGAATTAGCCATTTTCACTAGGCACTGGGTAGGAATTGGACATTCTTTTTTCTAACCTTTTTCTAGTAGTAAAAATGGGCTAGTGAAACAAGGTATTTTTAGGTCAAGATGTAGTTGGGATTATTAGGAACGTAAATATGCAGCTATAAAACCATTAAACATACCAAAAAATATCTAGTACTGCCCCATTTCATCGGCAAATCGTGATTAATACAGAATCGTTACTGGTTCTTGGCCAGCTCCAATATGGATATTTTCTGGTCTCAATTTATTTCGCTATAATAGATTTCGGTTAATTTTCAGTTAGTTTATTTGTGTTATCATGGTTGAAGTGTAAAAAAATCACTTGAAGCTAAAAAATATATACAAAAAGTAAAAATTTATAACCTGAAAGGACCTAAATAATCTGAACTGACCCACATTGATTAAATCTACATGCTAGTTATGCCAAGGAAACAATTCCAGCCAAGGAAACAATTTTCATGAACTTAAAACGTTTTGCGCCGTTTGACTACACCGCTCGAAATTTAGCCAGAAAATGGTGATTTTCCTCAAACTTTGTGACTGTTTTTTGGCTTCGTTTATGGATTATCCAGGAATTTTTTCGCTGAAACTGCTTAATTTAAAGTGTTCTTTTATTCATTTCTTTCTTTTTTTAATTCTGTTTTATTGTGCCGCATTTAAATGTTATCAAGATCAATTGGTTTGCAACCACCATCTTCGGGCACGATTTTCAAATGCAATTGTCAATTTCACTATTCAAGGCAGAGTTGGCCTTATTTGCTTCGGTGAATTGTTCCCCTATTGTGTTTTGTTTTCCAATATCGCGCGTCAATCAGGAAGGCAGCCCCAAATCCAGAAAGCAATTAAATTAAGTAAAGGATAGGGCGAAAATGTCTGGTAGCAAGTTGCAACCGTTACCAATACAGAAACTGCACCCCTAAGGCAACAGAAGGGGTTAAAACCTTTTAAATTATTTGCAAATTAGTGCATAATGTATAAAGAGAAGAAGTGAGGATCTGCTTGAAATACAAAGCACGCTTGCTGCTTTCGTCGTTTTCTTTTCGATAACCGACTAAAGAAAGTCGGTAATTCAATCCCCGTGTTATAAGATCATCGGCATCAGCTCGAGAATCCCCCTTAGAAATACCGAACACAGGATTTCACTTTGGCCTGTGTTTGTTCTGGTCATTCGAGCCTGGCCCAAATAATAGGGACAGCGACGAAATAATGGAAGAAGAGATAGTATTTCTTATATTTAGTTAATTAAGTCACCCTGTAGGAGCGGTCAGCCACGGCAGCTGATTAATGTTTGAATTTCATAAGGAACGATTATGAAAATATTGACACAATATTCAGCCCCATCTAATAATCAGAGAAAAGGATCATCGCATTTAAATTGAAACATTAGAGTCTATTAAACCCGTTAAACCAATCAATTGTTCTTTGTCGACAGATATCGTAGAGTAATTGTGGCGGCGGAACTGCTATAAAACTTCATAAAATAAATCCTTTTCCATTAAAAGTTATCTGGCAAGTCTTTCCAAGATAATCCATGAAATATTGCGTGGCCTCAAAAGGCAGACTCCATGAACGGGTGAAAAATGCCATTTTGTCTGCAATTTATATTTTTGCCCCTCCGAGTGAATTTAAATTGTGTAATTCCTTCTTATCGGCCCTAAGTGCAAGACTGTGTACGTCTAATGGCGCTTATTTTATTGCCAGCTTTCACAACTTTTTTACATCCTGTCCAAGTGTTTCGGCTATTGTTGTCTTGGACCCTTTTGTTTTATTTAAATTTTTTACGTGTACAACCGCATGAAATTCTTTCAATGTTGAGGCCTTTGTCTTGTGACTTGGCCTTGACTCAGATCGGCCGACTGCTAAGTTCTTAATACAATTCAAAATGTGTTTCAAATCAATCAAAAAAAATGCAACTTTGAATATGAACATTTGATACGTGCGCGCCCGTATGTTTATTTTTCGCAACTGCGAACGACGAACGGTACCAACTGCAGAGTTTATAAATCAAGCTTTAATTGTCGAACTGCGGCAACTGCGAACGACACATGACGAACTGCGCCAACTGCACAGCTTATAAATCAAGCTTGAGTCAAAAACAGCATTATCTCTCCTCATCAACAGCATTATCTTTCCTCATCAAAAAAAATCTCATAAAAACAGTGAGTTATGAACGCCTAATCCTAACGTGAAATATTCACGGCATTCTTCCAACTAATAAAGTGTTCGGTGTTCATCAAAAAGAATTTTCTTGTTGCTCCCTTTGAGGTTGGAAGGAAACCGGAAATTATGCCTGTTGTTTTCCCATGAGCATTCAGTACGGCTGACACCTAGACAAGGTCTACATTTCACAATCACAAATTATCTCTAATCTACCACTAGGTAGACTTCTGGTTCTGTTGGGCACAATCCCCATCAAGCGCCCCCTTTAAACACCAGATTATGCAACATTATGCCAGAGGTGAGATTGTGAGCGCCAGATATTTATGGCGAAGCGTTTACCACCGAATTTTTTCCCAGATAGAGAATGCTTCTTGATTTCAATTGACAAAGTTGGCTGTTTGTTGTTTGTGTTGTAGTTTTTCGAAATTTTACTATGAAACTTGGGCTTTCTGTCATACTATTAGGACCGCCTTGATTCTTTTGCATATATCAACCCAACCCTCTCTCTTGAATACATTTTTTGTTTGGGTACATCGCAAAAGTTCCTCAATGACGAAGTGACATGTGTTTGGGGGGTACTTTGATTCTCCAGTGTGTTGACACTCTAAATAGGAAAATCCATCATTTCCCGCATTATTTTGTTTTAAGAGAACGGGTGACTTCGCTGAAAATATGACTGGGGGAGATTAATGGATTTCCCATGAAATGCTGTAAAGTCGAGCTCGCACCTAAAGAGCACATGTTTTGTTCGCCTCGGTGGTTTGCGGATGCCAGAAACTGTGCCCAATATTAAAGCAGAGGCTTTTTATTAAAATTTTAATGAATTCTTTGAAGGCGCGATGGTATTGAGGAACGCCAACAGTGGCCAAACTGAAAGTTTTGCCCCAAAAAAAAAACCGTCAAATATTCATTTCTAGCCGCGAAACTGATTTTGATCTTGGGCACGTAGCGGAAACCGTCACTCGAAGAATGAAAATGCTCTTAAGCCATTGAGCCGATGTGTGCTCAGCGAAATTGGACGAAAAGCATTCACCCGCACCCTTGTGCACGATCTTTTGTTTAAACCGCAAGATATGGAAAGTGTGCAACACATGCGAATTTAATTCAAACTCCATATACAGGATCGATTTTAAAAAAAACGACTCTAAAAAAGTCTGAGTTTTCCTTATGAAAAGTGCCTTGAAATTATTTTCTAATGTTTCGTTTTTCTAAAAAAAACTGTGGAGGTTCAATTTCAATTAGTGACAAAATTAGTGACGATTTTACCCGAATTTTCGAACGGAATACTTCGAGGAGAAGAACCGTTCGAGATGTTGAAAATTTTTTGGTTCAAAAATTCGTTGTTTTTAATCTATTGAATCTCTTTTCGAGCAAAATTCGGAAATTAGTCGCTATTTCGACAGATATTTTACGAATTTCCTAGTGAGACTACAACGATTAAGGCGGTTTTGTTTCAACATGGGTAACTATAAAACCAAAAAAGCTGATCAAAAGCACTGTGAATTCTTCAAAAGAGCAATTGTGCCTCTATTGGCATATAAACTGGGAAATTTGTAGCGAGTTTGTTCGATTTTTTACGAATTCCCCAATCAGACTACGGCGATTAAGGCGGTTTTGCTTCAACAATTCGTAACTGTAAAACCTAGCAAGCTGATCAAAAGCACTCTGAATTCTTCAAAAGAGCAATTGAGTCTCTATTAGCATAAAAAATCGGATATCAGTAACGGCTTTTCCCGGAGTTTTACAAACTGGCAAATTTTACTTCGGCGTTTAAGAAGGTTTTACTTTTAAAAAATTGCAACTTTGAAAACAAACAAGCCAAACTATTTTGCAAAAAATATAACTTTATATAAAAAAATAGTCAGTTTTTAAACATTTACATGCCCCTAAGAGACACCCTATTGATATTCGAAAGCTATCATAAAATGTAGTTTTTTCTTCATTTGGCTAACGTCACATATATGGACAAAATATATGAAACGTTATACAATATAAAAAAAAACGCTTTTCAAATAACCGTATTTGCCTTTGGTTATATTTGTTGGAGCGAATAAATTAATACAAACGTGCGTGTATAACAATAGGTTTGATGGATTCAGTAATGCGGCGTTGAAAATGCCAAATGCGGATTTTAGAACGCGGCGCATCAACAAAAACATATCAAATAGTGTTGGATGGACAATAACTTTTAATTTTCCTGCTGTCATTCAGTTTTCACAAAAATGATTCAAATCCTGACCTATTTTATGTCCAACTATTGCAGTCAGCAGCAACGTACTCAAGAGTGTTTAGAGGTGGATAAACTTCGATCTTTAGCAGTCATCAAGATAGGCATTATTCCTTAGCATTTATGTGTTAGGTTCAATTTAGAAATTCCATTTGAATAGTTCGAATCAAATTGAAATTCCCTTTGAGTGAAAACATACGACCTCATATACTTCCGCGTAATAATAGGGCGGTCTAAAAAAAGATACTTTTCAACCCTTTGTAGTAGGAGCCTCATAGGCACGAACACATTTTCCATTGTTTTCTCAAGTCTTTTGTAGTGAGATTTTTGCGCTTTCCTGGCATTGTCTTTACAAGAAGAAAAATCATACAGATGATGGGTTTTAGACGATTTTGGGCCGCTACGGCTGAATTGAAAGTTTATTAACAAAAAGGAATTGAGGAAAGAACCATCTAAAACTCGAGGGCATTGGAGAACAAACAAGCCCATCAGAAATTTCTCAGGAAAACTATTTCTCGGAAAACTTTACTAAATGGCCATTAATATACATATAATAAATATTATAAGACTTTCAGTTTTTCGCGACCTGCACCTTGCTTTAACTGAAACTTTTGTTATTTATGTATGCATTTACTTTGCCCCCGATAGTTTCCTTGCCATGCAAGAAGGTTAACTTTGTTATAAAGCCCGAATAATTTAGTTACGCCCCGGAATGTAATTTCGTTTTGTCTGCACATGGATGTTGGCATTAGTTCCCTAGAATGTCGACATAAGAAAATGCCTTGTTAACCATTAACAGCAACTTAATTCGGTTTCAATGCGAGTGCCGTCCTTTCTAGGCGGATAATTAGCTTAATGTTTCCACATGCACAATACCCGTTTGGCATTTACCTCGTAGATTTATTGCCTAAATTGTCAGCAACCTGAATTCTTCGGAGCAATTCTAAATCTTCAACAGCTGCAACTCTTGGCCCCGATACCCGAAGCGGATTTTAAAAATGACTTGATCAACTTTTGCAGGAAAAATAGAGCAAAATCGATTGCCCAAAGAAACTTTATTCTCACTTTAAACCGGCACTGAGATTTACATTGCAATTTGCGTTATAGTTGGCCGACGGTTTAAAGCAATTTTTTACAGTGGAACATGGGACTATAACCATTAAAACTGGTACGAGGACTTTAGCATTAAATTGCACAAGAAACTGGAGTGTTTCTGGAGTTAAAAATGGAGAAACAATTTTTCACGAGGGAGTTTTTACACGATTTTTTAACTTTTGTGTATAGCAAGACTAAAACTGAAACTGTGAGTGTTACGTTAACATTACGCACACATGTGACGAAGAATAGCCGTTAATTAATAGCAACTAAACATCTCCCTTTAAATTGGATGCGGCTTCCTTCGAACCCTCCTCCTTAGTTCGGTTCTCCAGCTACTTTCAGCGTTTCTGGTCTTTAAAATATACAATTCGGGTCTCTTCTTACGCCACTTCACAGGGATTCAATTAACTGCCTGCCTGATCCATTTTCACTGCACGGAGTCTTACATAATTAGAAAAGCTTTTGCTGACTTGCAGCAGCAAGTTAGTGCTTGTTCTGTGGATTTCTCCCTCCCGACTCAGGTTGAAAACCTGACGAAAGGGCATCTGAGATGGAAGAGGAATAATTCACGCATTGTTTCAATTGTTTTGCCGTTCCTTGCCATTTTCCATCCGGCGGAACTTAATTGGATTAGTTATGCAATTCGAAAAATTTTACTGCGGCTGCTAATTCAGTACGAAGCGACTTTTACGATGGCGTGAAAATTGCTTTCTGCTTTGTTGTTTTAGTTGCTTTTCCCATTACTAACGTTGAATTTGAGTTAATTTACGTGTTTAAAGTAAACCAAGTTAACATAAACATTATCCACTTCTGCCGATTCAACAGGACTGTGTTTCTTCACAATTTCCGCTTCTATGACACACAGTTAGTTATTGAAATATCTTCTCGCTCCAAACCACAACATCTGCGCCCACTTTCTTTAATTGATTGCCTGCATATTCGGATTATCCCGCTAAAATATTTTCCAATTTCATTTTAGATAATTCGACCCTCGCATATTATAATTATATAAGTTGAGTGCCGGTTTCCACCGAACAAGTAAATTAGACAGACTTATCTGAGCAATTTCATGGTGCGTTAACTTGCTGCTATAGAGAGGGAAACTTTCCCATGGTTTCATTATGCAATAAGAGCGCAGTTGGAAAGGTTTCAACAAAACGTCGAAAAGTAAGCATGTTTTGTATATTTTGATGTGAAATTAAACTCACAACATAATATGGTTGTGTATGATACATGGTTCATTTTAAAACTTTCTGGGGGAATTTGTTTTGAGCGCTCGAGTAAGCATTTAGCGGACAATTAAGGAAGTTTCCAGGGTGTATCGAAGCGCCTCTGTGCCCTTTATGGAATGGAATATTCTGTATATTTAGTTTGGTATGTTATTAGTGGAGAATTGCAACGAATATCTTTTTCTTAAACCTGTAGTTCAAGGGTTATATACACGTGGTCACGAATACTATTCCATCAATTTATAATGGAAAGTAACTCTCTTAAATGCTCGCGAACTCCACCGTGACTGATATGAAGTGACCCGTAACTTACTTGGCGTGTATCTCGCGAACTAATAGACAGTTCATTATATTATTTATTTATGTTTAAAAGCATTTTATTCTAAGTAGAGTAGAACAGAAGTTATACGCTATGGAATCGAACATAACAGTGTAATTGCTCTTGTCGCCAGAAAGCAAGCACCACCGTATGTATTGATGGCATGGGGCGCAGTGGCTGCCGATGGACGCTCTCCTCTCGGGTTTTTGGATCGTGGACTCAAAGTTAATGCGACAATCTTTCATAAAAAAAAATTAAAATGTGAATTGAGGCCCTGGGCAAACATACATTCCAATCGGAAGCTCTGAACTTCCAATAAGGCTCAGCACCGTCTTATAAAGCGCACGTCAACCAAGAATGGTCAAAAAGCAAAGTTCCGGGCTTAATTTCTTCGACCCAATGGATGCGAACCCGGTGGATTTCTCCTTCCGTCGCATTTTGAAGGCAAATGTTTCTCAAAAAAAAAAAAACAAGAAAGTTTGCAAGCTCTCAAGGAAACTCTTCAGCGGGAATTGCAACGTATACCACAAAGTCCCTTGCGTGCAGCGTGCGATGCGTTCATCACCTCTCTCACAGATATTGTCAAGGCAAAAGGCGATCAAATTGAAAATATTTAAATGTTCTTTAAGTTGATTATTTGTAAACATTTTTTCTTTCGAAGTAGATAAAATGATTAAAAAGCAAAAAAAGGCAGGTTTTTAATCATGAGTTGGCTTTTAATCATGAGACACTTCATATTAGCGAGCTGTAATTTCTTAAAAACATCACTTGAAATTTTCTTTAAAACTTGTAATTCCACCCTTCAGTCAGATGACTTTTTATAGGTCTTCGTAAACCATTGATTGATTGAGGTATACGCAAAACATGGCGGATCAGATAATTTCAATTCCCAATTCGCATTATATGGGATTTACTGCTTTGAAATATTCTCCATTAGGGAATGCTGCCATTCCAAGATGGTCGACTTAATAAAACCGTGCGGTAAATTAAATAAATGACTTGGATCCAAGGCGGAATCGCCTCGTTCAAGGAAAAGTGTATTATTCAGGCGATTATATGAGGCGATGTGGACCTGGATGGGTTGAGCTTCCATTTTTTACCCGAAATATTCGCCGGTTTGCTTTTTGCGGTAACTGGCTGTACGTTCAAATTAAATTGCTTAAAAAAAACCCCGGTTTGTGCTTTCAAAGTAATTAAACCGTGCGTTTTAGCGCCGTTTAGATTTGATGAAAGTGCGCATTGATCTGAAAATGGACTTTGCTGTTATTGCCACAACCGGTTGCCCAAAAAAGTACCTCGGATGGTTATGTATCTGAAGTGAAATTTATTTCAGTAGTAATTGATATCCGCTATCGATCAGGAAAAATCAAGCCCGAAGAGCCATTATGGCCCCCTTGAATGTACAAATATCGTAAAGATCGACATTTCCAATCTCCATAAATTCTGGTATCCGGAGAATCCCCGGTGTTTAAGGCCGAGGAAAAAGACAATTGAAAAGCGCTTTTCCAAGGATATAGAGGCAAATTTTTATGGCCAGTTATTTATGTGATAAAATTGCTGGCAAGGAACGCGTGACTCCCCATTTGCGAAACTGTAATGTTCTGATTCCCTTTTGGTCCAAAGGGGAAACCAACCGCCGAAGAGATCCTACCACCCGGCTTTTATTAAATATCGCCTGAAAGTTCGCTTCCGAGATGTATATGGCTAATTCACTTTTATGTTCCACCCTTGTGTGCAACAAGCGATAAATAGATAGCATCAGAATTATGGATGTTTGTAGGTTTGTCTGCGTTTCATTTTCGGAAACTGCAGAAAAATTCTTGTTTGTCTGTTGTTGACACACAACAACTTGTATGTCTACAAGCTTTGTTGGGTTGGAACGTAACATACAAGTTGAAGTTGCAACAAAGGATTATCTTAGTTCAAAGACGGAAAACTTACCAGCCAAGCTTCAAGCTAGATTTATAAACTCTGCAGTTGGTATGCGCCCTTATGTTTATTCCTCGAACTGCTGCAACTGCGAACGACGAACGGCACCAACTGCAGAGTTTATAAATCCAGCTTCAAGCTCAAAATACACTTCTAAATTAGTCAGTACACTTGTCCAAACAATTGGTATCGATGTTCGTATTCATAATTAAAGGTTTGATATTGGCAGAATACGTACGAATCGATCACATATAGCCATCATATTGAATAAACAGAGTTAAAATGCATCACTGCTGTTCAATTTCCACCACTTCATAACGTTGTATTAATTGATTATTGATGGGAGTGATATTCAAAACTCTTTTTTGCTTGCAATTACCGAATTAATTTTCTCCCGGATAAATACTCGCTGTACTACGTTATTAAGGTAAAAACTCTAATCAATTGGAAATGTAAATATTTGGAACTAATCTAATTGGTGACTAATTAGAAATTACTAGCGCAACAAAAAATGCTCAGGCTAATTCTTGCGGAGGATTCAAAGCAAAAAATCCCCGTAAACTAGGCGCAGTAGATGAAAGGAGGATTTGGAGAATGAGGGAGGGAATTTCGGCCATCGGTGGACAAGAAAGTGAATAAGCTCGAGTTAACTCATTTCCGGTAGTAAATTATTTACCGAGATATTTAATTGATTTCTTATCACCGCGCTCTCTTAGCTTAAAGCCGATTGCAAAAAGCATTCATCCAAGTAAATTACTTTCGAGTCAAGTTGGCAGGAATATTTCTCTCGCCGAATACATACAGTACGCAAATCGGCGGATAATTTGATTTCCTGACTAATTCTTCCCGGGTAAATTCCTGGTAACGAAGATTTATTCAATCCTGCTCCTTATCATTTCGAGTATGCAATTAAAGAACAATTTAGCGCCCCCAACTGGAAATAAATGCCAGTCGACTTCGTTCCTCAGATTTGTCTGACTTCGTAGATATTTCATTTCGTCAGCAGCTATGTTGATTGTAGGATTTTCGAGTCGAATTAACTGCGCCACCAAATTAACACTAAATATTAAGCATTCACCTACATTTACGTATTAACTGTGACTAAAGAAGCCAAAAGTTCTATAAAAGATTATGTTAAATTGCGATTACAACATTTATTCTAAATTAAAATGTTTTAACCTTTGAAAATTTTCGGAAAAAATTCGGAATTTTACTTGCGTGTTTTTTGAGCCTAATGGATTGCTTTCGACATAAGAAACTCTCCAGTATGCACTTTTAAAGTGTTAGGGACTACAATAAGGAAAATGTCGCCACTGATTTTTTTCGAAAACATCGACCTCTACTCTGATGAAATTTTGAGCAAAAAAATTAAAATTTTAGAAGCGAGTTTTTTGACTGCTTTGGACCTAAGGAGCTTCCCAATTATGCAAATTTCCGGTTTGTCTACAATGAAATTTATCTGTTTATATTCGATTGAAATTGATTAACTGACGATGGACGCCAATCGCGTTATTGAGCAGTAGCGTAGTATCGGTTGTTTAAAACAGCTGAAACCAATAATAAAATAGTCAGAGATTCTGTTTTTGTTTTGCCAGAATCCGCCACTGGTTTGATCAGTTAAATAATCACTATTATTCTATTTAATTTTCGAATAAAACTGTGTGTACTTGACCCCCATTCCCATTTAAGACTCTAAGGGTGACACCTACCCCTACTAGGGGGTTGAAACAAGAAGTGTCCCCCTTACAAATAAAATTGACATCTCGTTCGGATTTTTCATTTTTCTAACTGCAAGAGAGATATTAAGGGTGGGAAGTTTTCAGATTGATACCCCGTATAAGTGGGGGTAAATTAACATTTGTTGATAAAGGCCACAAATCCCTAATATTCTGACGTTTGATTCCACGCTAACCAATGCATATTTTTATTTGTTTCAGTTGTAACGGCACAAACCAGTTCTCTGGAGATTCAGCCCAAATCCAGACCGATCCGCAAAGAATTGGGAGAAAATCTGGTATTGACTTGTCGGCCCAGTGTTCCAAATCCGGAATTAATATCAAATTTGGAATGGCGCGACCGAAAAAATCGTCGAATCGAAATCGCGCAACGGAACGGCCCGATTTACATTCAGGTGAGTTTAGGCTGTTAAAGGGTTTTGATTTGCATGGACGGTTGCTTCAAGGGACAAATAAATTCAATCACTGCAATGGAGATTTCATGTGGCACATTTCCGCCTTTAAGTGCGGCGCTGAAACACTTTAAAATTAATCGAGTGTTGTGTGCAGGAATCAATGGTTAATGTGAGCCGTTGCACTGGATTATTCGGTGATTTTGGCATAATTTCAAAGGATTTCAAATCAAATTTGCCCCTTATGAATGAAACAAGGTTGCAGGTTTTTTCCTCCAAGTATAGAGTCTATTGTGAATCCGCTTTAATTTCAATTAAGTAATTAAGTTTTCTTCGACCTGTGCCAAATTTAATAAAAGATCCGCAGTTTGTTACTTAACGAGGGCGTATTTAGGTTTCTGAGCCGCCTTTGAAGCTTAATTAAAAATGCTGTAGAATTCCTGGAAAAGATATTTGACTTCAATATTAATGAAACGATTCTTTACAGAAACTTTCTGGTGACGTGGGCATAATGCTGGTTTTTACTGGCTTAACTGAGGAACAATCAGGAGCGTACAGTTGCCATGCGAACTATGCCAATACTGAGGCTCTGTCCGCTTCAGTTGAAGTAAATACATTTAGTAAGTGGACTTTTAATCATGAAAAATTGGGAACTGGGTAAAGCCTTTTTCCAAACACTCAAAATGTTACTAGGAATAGCCTCAAACCCAAGTTTTTGCTTCTGAATTTATTTAGGAGTCACGAAATTCCAATCAAACATAGTGAGGAAACTTTACAGTTTCGCTTGCAACTTTAGAACTGTAAGGAATTTTTGATGAAGACCAATTAGGGAAAGATAGCTATCGAGATTATATATCGAAAATGTTTTAACATGAATTCCGATAGTTTTTACCGTTTCCGAGACTTTCGTTTTTTGCAAAAGCGCTACGAGCCAAAAAGCAGCCCGCTTTATTTAAGTGCACGCTCCTACTTAATTGCACATAACTGCGTATTTGTGGGCCGATTTCAAAAACTCAACAACTGGCTTAAAGCCCTTTAAATTCTCGACATTTTTTGTTTTGGGAGTTTTTCGATGCGCCAACAGGGGTGCTGTCCGAGGTAAACAACATTGTGTTAGCAATCAATTTACAAGAATTCAAGCAGAGTAAAGTAAAATGTGCAAAAACTATCCAACAATCTGTTGTACTGTTCCAGTTGATGTCCAATTTGTGGACGCTCCCGAAAATCAATATCCAATAGCGGGGAAGAACTACAAGATCCGATGCCACGTGAAAGGTGAACCGTATCCACTCATCGACTGGTACAAAGGCGACACTTTAATTGCCGAAAACTCGGAAAACTACATTCGACAGGCCGATGGCCTCTTTATCAAAAATGTAACTGAAGCTGACGATGGCACCTATAAATGCGCCGCTGTGGTAATGCAGACTGGCGTTTATAAGTCCAGGAACATTAAAGTGAGCGCCGTGTTTTTGTTTGTCGCTTTTCCCAAATGAGGCATGGGATTTTGTTTTAAGGTTGAAGTCCAAGTTCCTCCACAAATTCTACCACTAGAACCAGTCGAAGTAGTGGAAGGCGAAACAGCATCGACTAAGTGCACAGCCACCGGCAAACCGCCTCCAGTTTACCAATGGATTAAACTAGATCAACGCAACGATCTTTCCAGCACCGACAGGTTTAACGTGAAGAATAGAACAGGTGAGTCGCATTCGCTGTTCAAACGATTAGCTTTGAACTCGAATCGATTGCCGAACGGCATTATGCGGCCGATTTATGCCACAGCTTTCGCCTAAGCAAAATTAGGGATTTTTAAGCTTTGTTAAGTACGTGCGTGCAAAAGCTGATGTCTTCTTTTGCAATCGATGTTTACATTGAGGGAGGCCATGTTCAGGGGCAGTTTGATTTGTTTCATATAAGCTCTTAGGGAAAATGAAATGATTTTAACACCGGAGTTTGTGGAAGAAGCACGTAGACCAATGCAGGTTTTACCAAAAAAGTGATAACTGATTTGGGGTCCGAATCTAATCAGCAAATATTTTTAAAGTTTTCCAGCAAACAAATTGAAAAGCTGGATATTTGCGGCCTGCAGTTATTCAAGGAATTATTGTTGCAGGCGAACTAATTATGAACCGTGTGGAATTCGGCGATGATGGGATGTACAAGTGTGTGGCAGAGAACAGTGCAGGCCGAGTGGAGACCGAAGTTCGGATTAACGTTTTAGTGAAACCGCAAATTTACGAATTACTGAACGTCACTGAGTCCGTAACAAACGAAACGCGAATTATATGCAAAACCAAGGGGCGGCCGCCTCCGCGAGTAACATTTCGAAAGCTAAGCAATCGAGATCCGTTTTCCGTTGGCCAACAACCAGGCGATGAACGGATCACTTTGACCCAACAATCTTTTATTGATAGAGGTGAGTTTTAGTTCAGCTAGTCGCATCTCGAGACCTAAACACCGCTTATAAGTGAAAATCTTGCATTTTTTCTTGCAGGTGAAGCCTTTGGAATTCTTCACATCAAGAACCTGAATCGAAGCGACGATGGTCTCTATCAGTGTATAGCTGAAAACAAGCCAGGAGCCGCATATCGAAATGGGCACATTACGGTGTGGTTTAAGCCCACATTTAATCGAACTCGAGATTTGCCGCCGGTTTGGAGTTGGGATGGCAGGCCGGGAAATTTGTCTTGTTTGCCCGAAGCGATTCCGAATGCTACAATCGTGTGGCGATGGAATCAAGTCGAAATATCCGAGGAAAACTTCAATAACGGCCGAGTTTCTCGGAATAACTTTCAAGTGCAGGGTCGCAGTCCGCAGAGTTTTCTCATTGTGAAACCCTACAACGAACAACGGTAAGTTGCATGCTGAAAATCATAAAGTAACCGCGACTGTGAAAGTCAATGCAAGCCGCTAGTGCTTGCGAAACGTCTGGAACCAAAAAGAAAAAGAAAGCTGGTGCCAGTTTCATTCTTAATCTACTTGAAAACGACGACCTAAAAGCCCGAAAAACTCGAAACTCTTTCGACAGATTAAGAATTCCAAAAAATATGACGGGCACTAATTAACGACTTGAAACGAGTCAAACACCCACTAACAAGATTGTTCTATCAACTTCTAATGTCGGGTTGTACGTAAAAGCTCGTTCACACGGTGACATTAATGTCGTGACATCTAATGTCATCCACAACAATGTCATTGTCTGAACAGTTGAAGGTTACAGTGTCGCGACGTTAGTGTCACATATCAAAATGGTTTTATATACGACACCGTGACACTGGATACTGTCACGGCATTAGATGTCACGACATTAATGTCACCGTGTGAACCAGCTTTAATAGTAGCAAAAAAGAAACACGTGAAATTGAACATTTGCGTCACGGTTGAGACAGTTGCCCACTTGAAAAACACAATAATACACTTTTTTTGATAAAGACATTTCTTTTCACTTCGAGTTATCGTTTTCCTTTTGTGATGGCGTCAACCAATTTCCACCAACCTCGTGTCTGTTACTCGAGGGAAAAGTGGAAACGTATGGAAGATCAGCGAAACACGCCAAAGCATGGCTCGGGAAATATAAAATAATTTATTTCGGAGCGGAAAACTTTCAAAGCAGGGTTCAGTAAAAAATGGCGATTGTTGACGAGAATACGACGATCAGTCAAAATGTAGGCATGTTTTTTCCTACAATTTTTTAATTCTTTATTGTGTTTTGGAAGATTCTGCTTGTTGCAAATGTTTGCAGCGACAGGCACTGAGATTCTAGGAGTTAGAACTAAATATTCCTTATCCCAGACAATCCGCATTGACTTCAGACTTAGAGAATCACTAAGGAAAATGACATCTGGTTTCAGATATTTCACATTTTACGAATGCATTGCGAGGAACGCATTGGGCGAGGCTTCAATTAAAATCCAATTGAAGCAGGGTTTCGTTCCGGGACATATTGGTCAAGTCAGACCTAATACGGTCACAGCAACCACCATTAAATTCTCCATTGTGCCCCCCAGTAACTACGACGGATTGCCAATTAGATCCTACAGTGTACAGTATAAGCCCGAAAGGCAACCGAGCTGGGAAAATGCTCTGCAACACACTTGGAGCAACGGTAAGCAGAGTTAATTTTGTTTGCTTGCCGCAACAAGCTGGAAAGAGTCTTAAATAGTCGCTTTGTCGTCCAGCAAAATTAAATTCAGTTGATTATACAAAATGCTTGAACCCTCATGACCTAAATTCCTTGACACTATTCACAGCAACATTGTCGAAGTTTCACTGAAAAAATTATCATTTTTCTTCCCTTCTGGTGTTTCTACTAGTTGCAAATGCGGCTCTAAAAAAGTCTTAAATAAGGCCGCCCTTTATATGTATTTATACAGAGTGTTTCGGGTCCATGGGGTTCGGGTAGAAAATCTTTTGAACTATTCCAGATATAGAAAGTAGGTTACATTACATTACGAAAAGTTTCTAAAAAAAGCTTGTAATCACTTGCTGAAGCTGATGCGAAATTTGATTGCTCTGTTCTATTGCAGGTGCTCCCTACATAGTGGAGAACCTATTCCCGGAAGTGACGTATCATTTCCGATTTGCTGCCCGAAATGACGTAGGTTTGGGGCCCTGGTCGAATGCTCCCACAACCACAATGCCCCGACGTTCCGTACCAGCAGAACCAACTGTTTTATTGCCCGTTAACTTGACCTACAGACAAGAACTAGCTGGACCTTATTCGAATCATTTCGAGCTACGATGGAACGTGCCGGCAGATAATGGCGAACCAATCGAGTACTATCTTGTCAGATACTGCAAGGTAAGACTAGTCATTTTCGTCCTGGCCCGAACCTAACAATAAACTATCTAGAGAGCGTTTGTTTATACAGCTCGGTGTCATTCCAAAGTCAACTGATGACATGTAAACATGTGAAATGTCTCTAGAAGTAGAAAACAGCGACAGCTGTTGATCCATAAAATGAAAGTTGTAAAATGTATATTACAGCCCGTAGAAAAATAAAGCGAAGTGTAATCTCCGGAAAGCGTCACGTCGCACTAAACGTCAATTTTGTCTTGACGATGCAAATCTGTTGAAATATTAAAATATTCCGCTTTCGCTGGGTCTTGTCTTGTGTTATTTTCCTTAAAGTGAACCGAAGGGAATATCGGAAAATCGACAGCTAAACATTATGGAAATACTGTTTGCCAGATGTTGGGACTATCTTTGTCTTGGCGCGTCGCATTCTTAAGAAAAAAAACCTTGACCGCGGGAGACCCAAGTTTGTTTAATTATCGTGCGGGTCGACTTTCCCCCCCTCCTAGTGCTGCTTGGAGCTGGTCAAGCTGGGCGGCTTTGAGCCAACCCTCATCGATGTTACAGTGTACAAAATAATACTGAGGTTTTGAAATTGAGCATTGCGGCTTTTTAACCAAGAGGCATATTTCAATTTGATATTTCTATATCATCGATCTAAAAATCCCGTCTCAAACAAATATCCAGAGTGATCCAAAATGGAAAAAAGTGAAAATATATTGAATAAGCGGAAAAACGCTGACCATGACAATACGGATGGTTTGTTTTTCAATTTCAGATCGAAAAAAACAACGGCGAAGAGAGTGAAGTCGAGTGCAGCGAGAACATCCAGCAATCGGTGCAATACACCAACTACCCGTTGGAGAATTTAATGCCCGATACCATTTACAAAGTGGAATTGAGGGCTCACAATGCAATAGGCGACAGCACACCCGCCACCATTCGAATACGGACAGCACGAGGTGAGCCGCATCAGTATTTTAACTACAAAACTGACTTTGTGGGAAGTGGATGTGGTGTGATTTGTGCCAATTTTCGTTTTTGTTTTGTTGTGATTTTGTTTAAGCTTTTGTCGTATTTTGTTTGAAGGATCGCACACTCTGACTTGAATGAACCCGATGGTTCGCCTTGAATTTGAAGGGCTTTGAACTCTAAGTCATTCATTAGCGATTATTTGTTTATTTTTTTTTGTATGAAACTGGAAGTTTGCTAAAAACGTACAGCTTTTCATGGGAAATGCTTTTCAGCGGCCGAAGCTTTACGTTTTTGCCTGTTGCGTGCAAGGTTGAGGTTTCACTAACAAATTTATTTACAATTTATGTTCTTCAGAAGGAAAACCCTGGACGAATTCATCTTCAAGATCATATTCTTTATTGGTCCTAGAAGCCGCTTTGACATTTGCTTTATTTTTCAACATGCGAAACTATTAATGAACGTAAATTCTAGGTGTACAAACTAGGCGCATAATAATAATATAAATGTTTATGGTGTTTTCAAATTGTCAAATTCAAGATACCCATCAGGTTTTTGATATGAGATAGATACCGAAAAATTCCTACACATATCACCCACCAACGTTCGTTCTTGTCGCCCACATCATATAGTTAAATATTTAGAAAACCCAAACGCAACAACACCACGCCGATGTTTTCCAATTTAGCTCACTTATTTCCTCAAAACATACAGGGTGTCGTTGAAAATTTCCGCCTTGAATCTATAGAGTTCGCGAAACAAGTGCGCCCAAAATCTACACAATGAATTATGATGTTATTCATATGCACACAGGGTGTTTACCAATACATTATGCAAGTTTCCTTGTAAAATTCCTACCCAACAAGAATTGGATACGGAATGTTCTTGGACCTTAAATCAGGGCCTCCTCTAGCAGAACCTGTTTTCTTAAAACGTTGCCTTTGACTTGTACACTTTTAGAACAACTGCCACAAATAATTCAATGTAAATACTAAAATATTCAACTTTTTTATTGCTTCTCTTGAATTTGACAATCAACCGGTTTTACATATAGATATATAAATAAAAAAAAATAAATGTGATGTTTATCTGTAAGTGATATATCAGTGTAAGTACAATTTAGTTCAAGACTTTAATTTCCGTTTGTTTGGCTTCGCAATGATTTACTGCCTAGAAACGTAGTTTTACGTGCGAAACAGTTGATTAAAACCCGAGGAGATACTTTACATATCAGGCCATTCATCTGTTTTTTAAATTGCGTATTGATCGGCGAAATCGTTTCGGCAGTAAATTTACCATAACAGTGTCCAAAAAGCTTTAAATAATAATGCATGTCTCGTTACAGAGGCTCAACGGCTTTTATAGAGTCGCTGCTGCTCTGCGTGCATGTCCAATATTTGCAATAAATTCCATTTTTTTACTCTACTTGATAAGTTTTACTAACCGGTATTATAGTAGATATTAATAAACGACAAGGGGACAGACAGATCATTTCGAATCAATCAACATACAATCACAGTAAATTTTTAAAGGAGAAAGGGTGCCATACATATTGATGTGTTTGTAAATACTTCACTAAGCTGATTAAAGTCTAATATGTTGTGTTAAAAATCTTTTAAATAAAAGAAATATTAAACTTAGTGGTGCAAACCGTCTTAGTCCATTTTAACCCCATGGCATAAAGACATCAAGACGCGTTTCCAAAGAAACAAAGTCCGTTTGATGACCATATGCTCTATGGGCCGGGATAAACTGCACTTTAATGCTTTTTGATAAAATAACTAAACATTTTTTTTGTAAAATAAACTGAAAACTTTCACTTTTCGTGATTTTTTCACCGTTCTTAAAATTTCTACTACTTGATATTGCCCCTTGTTGGAAAATGTGTGGCTGCATGAGTAGAAGATGAGTATGTCAGACCATGTGGAAACGAATTTTTAGAATATAAGACCGATGATCGATCCCCTGCCAATCGTATAGTCGACTACACGTTTTTCGGTGTATCTGTTTAAGACAAAATAGTGTACAAAATACATACATACGCTTTCAATTGTTCAGATATTGGCAATCTTGAAGAATGGCCCACTCGCTTAAAATCAATCACATTAGCTCGGTGTATTTTTCGGAGACAAACATTCGCCGCTTTTTTACCCCCCCAAGCTGAAATTTATTTAGAAAATCCCTGATTTCTGCGCCAATTCACTTCTTGTCTAAACATCAAATCAAAGAGTCCGTTATTTGATTTAAACTTTGAAAAGAACCCTTTGAAACTGGGTATTTTATTTGAACACAAGCGAAAACATGGTTCAGTAAAATACAACGAAACATGATTGAAGTTCGAGCCATTATTATTCGAAATTTCTCTGTCGGAGGAAATTCCATTGTGTTTATCGATGTTCTTTGAACTCTACTGTATTCGCCGGCTGAAAATCCTGTGTTCGGGTAGGATTTTCAGGTGCATTTAGTGTTATTATCAGGTGAATTTTACAGCAGCAGACATTGCCATTTGAACGAAAATATTGTATTGAAAACTGCAACGCACACCTATTGCCAATATCGAATAAAAAGAATCCGTGTCAGTCAAGAACAGTGTCATGGCCTGAACAGTTGAAAGTCACAGTGTCGCGACGTTAGTGTCAGATATCAAAATGCTTTGATATACGATACCGTGACACTGGCTACTGTCACGGCATCGTCACCGTGTGAACGAGCTTTTACGAACAATATCGGGTTTATCACGTCAGTTAACAATTAAATACAAAAATTTTAGAATCTGAGGAAATGTATGCCAAAATTTGAACAATTGAACAAAGACAATCATCTGTGAACTACGAGTTTTATTATCGATTCAATCACTAAATGAAATAATTGACTGCGGGGCGGATTATTTAAGTTCACTTTATTTTAGCTGCGATTTAATTTAGTCGGAAGAGACAAAGGAGTAGTTGTCTCAGAAAATTATTTCATTATTCTTGTAAAAAGGGTATTAAATTAGCCGGGGACCTAAAGCGGCGATGTTTTGCTAAATCCCATTTGAGCGCAGCTTTTAGCATGGCAATTAAACCAGCTTCGAGCCAGTAATATTCATTTTAAGGGTGTCACCTGCAATAAATCGACAATAGTTTTTTTTGTAATTTAATGGAAAAAGATCACTTCGCGCGCTTAACTCAGCTTGCTTTGTAAGATTTTAATTAAAAACATTTCAAACGCTTTCAGGGAACAAACATTTATTAAGCACATTTCAGTTGCGACATTGAACCCATTATTGTGCGTTTTTGGCCAAAGTGAAGTAGTTTAGAGTAGCACACACCACCGCCCACCACACACCTTGTAAATTCTAGAGTAATATAATACTTATGTTTTAAGATTCCACAAAAAAGTATTTCATACGATGTTTTTATCATATATAGTTAGACAATAAATTAATTCTGTTGGAATTGTCAATTTTAAAAGAATAAACCATTTGAAAAGACGTGTGATTTTTGCTTCCTTGCGCTTTTTGTACCTTTGTGACCGCTGAAGTTGAACATTGTAAGAATGCCGCAAATTCTCCAAGTTTTGGGAGCCAACACCATGTACGTAGCTTTGTTGCTAGGCCTCAGTATTTCAAAGCAATTTATTCACGATTCCAAGTATTCACAGTAGGCTTTTAATAGTGAAACGTTGCTTTGAAGTACCCATGTGCTTGGCCAGTGGAAACTTAGACTGTTTTATGTTTAGCTTAGCTTGCTTGTTTAGAAAGTAGATAGTGCTCACTGCTAACACCATTCACCAAACGAGCACACCATTTATACATTGCAATGTTTCACTATTCAAAAAACCGTCAATTCAAATATACCAAACTAGAGTGGATTTATACACTTTCCAAACTACGTTCAACTTTGGGTAATTTTTCCCATCCCTTGTACGTGAAAATATTTATTTTATAGTAAACACAACTTCAAAAGCAAGCAGAAGGCATCTTAATAAATCTTGGATAACGTAAAACAGAGCCTGCACTGACCCAGTCTTACTTCCAACAAGATAATTTAATTAAAGGGAATTAATGTCAGTCGGGACGGATTTTAACTTCCGTTGGTCATTAGGGTTGGAAAATTGCCTTAAGCAAGTTTCTTAATCATAAGGCAAATCTGCAATTTAAATTTGGGCTCTGATGGAAGGTCTTAACGTTGCCTTCGCAACAGATACAGAGTGAAGTTTCCTATAGCCGAATTAGCCTATAGAGGAGCGCCGCCAATTTTGAGTCATAAAAACCTACAACATTTACATTTGTGGGCGTGTTTTAATTAAATTCCCGTAGAAATAATCCACATAAAATGTAAAAGCAAAGTAACAATAAGATCACTTAAAAATGGCGAAAGTTGAACGATGGATCACAGCAGAAGTTTAGCATGAAAATTGCGCAAACATTAAAATGATGGATTGCTTATCATGGATTTATTACTCCCACGCTTGTGCGATGGGGAAATGGAGCAAACCCCCTTTGGTTGGCGTCAACTGGGGCCATTTATTTCTATTTGTTGTATGTCGAATATACGTGCAAATTCCCATGTTTTTAGCGCAGTTCATATATTTTGCCATTTTTCTCTAAGCGGAAACTCGGTTTTAACATGCTGAATTTACGTTCCAGACTGATAAATTGGCCATCGAAATTGATAAATTACTGGCGAGTTATTATCGGTTTTAGAAACAATGCACGAGCAAAAGTTGATATCAACTTGTTTTTTTTTTGTGTCTGCGCTTGAAAAAGTGAGAAAAGCAAACTGGCTTAATGGAATTCAACATCAGGCCGTATCAAACCATTTAGAGCAGTGCTCACAATTTAAAGTTGATTAATATTTTAATAAAGTTGGAATTTCCCGCGAGTGCGGCAATCCGCAACTGACCCATATTTCTGCCAGTTAAAAAGCAATTTCTGGCTCTGCAAATAAATGATGCCAAGACAACTTTGACACGACATATTTATATACTCATTTTGAAGAGTAATCCATTAGACGCTTTGAAAAATATTGCTCAATTTCGCTCTAAACTGAATGGCCAGGATGATTTATTAGACGACTTGTACGTTTAATGAATTGCTGGTTTTAGTGGCCGCTTGTTGTGTGCCAGCAAGCCACGCCATTCAACAGAATTTTATCAAGATAAATCACTTTAAAAAGCTAGAAACTATCTCAATAATCTGCAATCTAGACAATTGCCGCATTAAAACCTGACAACTTTAGAGTGCTTCTAGCAACTCAATTACAGAAATTCGCATTTTGTTGAAACGTGTTGTGTTTATTATAAGATAGGTACTCAAACTCAACCAGCCGAACCCTCTCTAATCTTGCCAAATGGAAAACACAACATACTTTCCGAAGCTCTTTACCAATTAAACACAACCATCTACAAATTACGCTTAACTCTCGCAACTTCACTCATCTTTGCTGGAAAGTTTCAGTTCCTCTCTTTGAATTTGGGTCGTTGTATGGGAGTTCAACAGGTGCAAATACCCCAGTGTGGCAAAGGAACTTGTTTTCAGTTGAGAATAAATAGTGATTTTGCGTACGTTTCGGTTTATAAACCATTATCAGATCTACGTTTACACACTTACACATGCGTAAAATATATCTTGACACATTAAAGGAGGTAGCGAGAGATATTTACTTTCTTTATTTACCATAAAATCCAAGATACATTTTGATTTTTTAGTATGATTTTGACGGCCCAATTTTTAATCTTTTTCAATTAATTATCTGCTGTATGTATAAAAAACGACTTGCTCTGATGATGATTTAACGAAACGTACGTAACAAAGCACCCGATGTGGAATTTCAGTTTTAATTGACTGAAAGTCCTGGAGTTTCCGCTACTAAATTGAATTTAACTTTGGAGAGCGTTGAATCGATTGGCTTATGGAGAGTGTCCATGAAGTACGTACTTGGACAATGAAGTGCGTAACTGGAGGTAAAATCAAACCGTTGCTTTGTTCTCAACGATTATTTACACTGATGCCTTTTAGTATTTCTTGAACGAGCAAAGTCTCACTATTGAAGGGCCAGAATCTGTGATTGAGTAAAGGAAAGTTCAAGTGTGAAAAAAAAAAGAAATTCCGTATGTACTACATACGTAGTCCCGTAAACTATTGAATTAGTCGCAAAAAACCGACGTTCTTTGGTAATCTTAAGGACATCAGACTCATGCTGAACGGACAAAAATAAATATTTTATGTCCGTTCAGCATGAGTGAAAAGTGGTCGAAAACTGCATTTTCGCAAAAAATCCACTAAGATAAGTTGTGAGTACAGGGATTTTCTATAAGATGAACACATTGTTAACCGCGCAGGCCAGGGCCTGATGTCCTTCATAATTACCAGCGCTTTTAATAATTATTTGGTACAATTCTAGGGTCCATATGCACCAAATGCTTAATGAATGTAAGTCCATTTTTTGCTAGTCACAATACGTTTAATGCTGAATATCTCTTATATTCATCAACGGCGTTTTAATTACCATACGAAAACAAGTTTCTTGGCTATCAATTCGAGCACTTTGCTAATAATTACTGCAAAACATCGCAATTACGGTGGTAAACCTAGCGTAACTTCCATGCAACCAACGATATCAACAACCTACTAGCCTGCATACCATATTTTTATTTCATACTTACTAATGTGCTGCTGGTTGTTTGTGGTGATGTAGCCGGTACTACGCGTCTCAATTTATGTCTGATCCTTTGTTTTCACCTCTGAGTGAAATAAATCACATTTATGGTGAACTTTGTGAATATTAATGGTAAGCCTAGTGGATAAGACATCGCGCCCCAATTCAGCATAACTTTGATTTTGCATGAACTTTTTTGTCTGTTAGGTCGTAAGTTTTGTAGATCTTGACCAATGACCGAAAATTTTTTTTTTTAAATAAGTTTGATTCGTTTTTCCTCGAAGGCCGAAAAATTGTTTATGAATAAAAGTAACAAATAATTGTTTGATCAATTCTCGTTATTCAAATGATGTGCGTGATAAATCGGATAGTACCAGCTGCAGTGCCACGTTTTAGCTAAAAACAGACTAAACTTAGAGTAAAAAATTTTGAAAAATTCCCGCACTAATTCAAAATTTTCGAAAAATTACAGGTATTGGACCAGTGCCGGTTGGGAGCCCCACTATGAGCAGTACATTAATCATTGGAATCGTCGTAGCAGCGATTATCATCATTTTGATAGTGGTTGATATGACTTGCTACTTGGTGAACAAAACCGGACTTATTGCTCTTTGTTGCGAGCGAGCGAGAAGGAAGACAAAGGACGAGGAGGATCCCAAGCTTGGAAGGTAACGTCAACGTACTTAAGACAATATTAACAATCCCAATGTAAAAAAAAATTGTTCAGTCATTTCAAACTTGTTTTTTTAATGCAGCATTTGAGCAAAAGTTATAGCTCTTACAGAGAGTGGTGCAATCAAACTCAAGAAGCAAAGAAATATTTTTAAACTTCGTTCACACGGTGACATTAATGTCGTGACATCTAATGTCGTCCACAACAATGTCATTATCTGAACAGTTGAAGGTCACAGTGTCGCGACGTTAGTGTCACATAGCAAAATGGTTTGATATACGACACCGTGACACTGGCTATTGTCACGGTGTTCACGACATTAATGTCACCGTGTGAACGAGCTTTTACTTGCAAAAATTATCATACTCACTAAGAAAATTTTCTTTCTTCACTTGACATTCTGGTTAAATTTACTTATCTCATTACTTCAATATAAAATCTGCTTATTAGACGTTTTTTACTTCTAATCATCTCATTAGACTGGTCTTGTTATTGTATAAAGACTTGCTTGTGAAACTTTACAACAGAGACTAGAGCTAAAGAGCACATATTGTGAAGGAAATGCTGATGGCATTTATATTTGGGAATTTTAATAAACATTAGAAGTTTTTCGCAAATAGAATAATATGCGCCTTAACAGTCGGACACCAATTATAAGCACTTTACACTTCGCACACGGCCACTAAACAATTGTAAACATCGCACCACTTGGACACCATTACAAACATCACCCTTGCAAATTTTAGTTTATACAGTTGGCGATTTCCCCTGCCTTATTGCAGTTACAAAGCGGCACCGGCCCATCCGAATACCCTCAACTTGCCCCAACCAATCAAACTGGCTGGAACTCCTTCGTAAGACTCAATTTTCTTAAATGTTAATGTTGTCGAGTTTTTGCAACACACGATGGATGCTTCGATTGAAGAACAACGCACGTTTAATAATTCGTTAATGTTTGCTTCATAGAGCGAAACATCAAATGCAGTGGATGGAAATGTCTGCAATAAAACGCTAATATCTGTATTAGGAAGAGAAGAGATATTTTCTCTATCTAATAGAGGAACTAGAATTGATCCCGCAAGAGCATTTTCTGTTTAAATATGAAAATCTAACCCATAACTAGCTACTTTTGTTGAACAGTTTAAAATTATCTCTCTTCACTCTGTTCAAACAACTGCCTGTTCGAAGCATGCATGTAATAGGATGCGCAGTTTTTCTTGCATTCGCATTTGTTTTTCCCTACATTGACTTGATAGAACTGGAGCATGCAAAATGCTATGCGGCACTAAATCACTTTGAATAGCGCTGGCCTAGTTATTAATTTAAAGTAGGGTATTTTTCTTCATATGCTCAGTGGCATGCATTAGCTTAGCATGGAAAGAGTCTCTAGATTACTATTCTTCTATAATTCCTAATATTTTCAGAGAAGAAAAGGAGCCATTGAACCAACCTGTGGGCAAGTCAGTAAGCGTGGAGTTCGATGGAAGACAAGTCTACACCAAATCAGGTGAAATAATTGGCAAACATTCAGCTGTTTAATCTGCGGTTACGGTGCTGATATTTATTTATTTGATAAAAATGCGCTTTTGTTCGGAAAATGTAACTGCCAAGTTGTTGTTAATTGAATAGCCTAAATATGCTCAGAAACTGATAAAATATCTTAAAAGACACAGTTATGCAATCGCTAGTGAGAAGACCTAAAAATGGTCTCAACTGTGTATGCGTGACATTACAAATATAAAAGCTCGTTCACACGGTGACATTAAAGTCGTGACATCTAATGCCGAGATAGCAACCAGTGTCACGCTGTCTCATATCAAACCATTTTCATGTGACACTAACGTCGCGACACTGTGACCTTCAACTGTGCAGACAATGACACTGTTGTGGACGACATTAAATGTCACCGTGTGAACGAGCTTTAAGATTAAACCAGCCAGTTGACAAAACTAAACTAAGGAATTAACACAGTGAAAAAACTAATTAAAAAGGAACGAATTAATGTTAACAAAGCTTAAAGCATTAGTGTTTTGAATTATACTTGTGTGCCAAATAGCTGCATTTTTTGTAATAATGTTGACACAACTAATTGTAATTATTTTATACAAGGTGGGTGAAAATGTGCAAATATCAATGTTGTTACCAAAAGTAACGGAAATATAGCTACTTTACATGTAAAACTTTCAACTCGGAACAAATTCTCATTTAGTATTGTGTGCGTATATGTGAAGATGGAACATTTCAATCAATCATCAAAAAAACAATTTGCAAGTCAATAAATCAATTGCTATAGATAATTGATGGAGTCCAAACCATTGGAAGCTTATTGTTAGGAAACAAGTAGGAATGTACCACTACTTTGTATGTTTTGCTCATTAAATCCAGCTCTGGCAAAAACTATTTATTGTAGATTACCGAAATGTATTTTTAGTTATAACGACTATTTTGTATTATATTAGTGTAGCTTTATGCGAAATGACAGGTGGTGAATGCTAGGGTGTGAGTGAAATGCGGTTTATCTAGCCCTAAGAGTATTCAACTGGTTATAGTTAATAATAGCGCTCTTCTCATTTTTTTAATATCATTCCAAACTCATCGACCCACAATTCAGTAGGCATTTATCTACTTAACTACATGATAAGTTTGTTTTCTCACTACCAAAGGATTTAACTTTAAGTTAGTTAGTTGTATTTAACGCGTAGATGTTTACAAATATTCATGACATAAATTGTTTGTATGTAGCTTTTGATATTATTTAAATAAATATATTTGTCCAATTGGTTCGTTTTAATGGAAATGGCAGGAAATTCTCCAACGTCGATGGGAAAACGTTAATTAAAAACAGCAATTTCATTGATGATATATTTACATTTTATTTTCATTTTGTTTATTTTATATTAACTGAAATGTTGCTTTACTAAATATCCTCAATCCACTTCTTCAGGTCGAACGGGGTGAGCAAGTGGTATCACAGATTTTTGGTTTACGTCTCGAGATAATGCCTTTCTCATATCTGAAGTATGGAAAGTTGAAGAACACATTAATTTCGATATTGTTAAGAACTTTTTTTAATACAAGGCGTAGGCAATCAGCGCGACTAAATTTCTGATTAAAACAATTCGTCATTGGTACGAACATTTCAAATTAAAAAAATCTTCACAAACGAAAATGGTTTTGAGGGCAAATTTCAGATTAAAATAAAGGACCGATTTTCAAAAAAATGTACATGCAGCTATTCTGATGTCGACATAAAAACATCAAATAAACTAAAATTACAAAAAATGAATTCACTCTTCAAGCAAGAACGACATTTTGTATAGCAGTTTTACTGTTTTTGCTCAGTATAGTCGTAGTTAATAAATTGCTTTCTCTTACCATAAGCATCCTCATCTGGATCGCCTGAATAATATTCCAATACTGTGCGATATACGATATATCCAAGATTAGTATACATTTTGATGGCAACTTGATTGCTGACCCTCACAAAAAGATCCACAAAATAAGCACGTTTCCTGAAGCAAAAAATGCTTGAGTTCAATACAATTTAGATTTTTTTATGATAAAATAGGGAAAGAAAATAACTAAACCGGGTTTGGAATTACTATCAATGTTCAAGGATACCACCATTCTTGCTAATATTGAATATGTGAATCAGGAGGAAGCTGCACTTGAAGCAAAGTTTATCAATGGAGAAAGCAGCTGATTTTTAACACTGATATGAAGATGCTCTAAGAATAAAACTTACTTTTCAGATACTTCTTCCAAAAAATTCATGAGATTTGCTGCTAAGCCAAGTCGTCTATAATCCGGGGAAACAGTTAAAGCTGTAACATGTCCATGCCAATTCTCGCCTACTCCCTCTGCCTTTCCCATAACTACAAATTATGATACTTTCGAAGCTGTCTTGGAATTGAGTTAAATTAAACAGGTTTACTTACTGTATCCCATTATTTCCCCACTTGGGGACTCAGCAACTTGAAAGTATTCAGGCCAGTGAGCTAAATACTGCATGTAAAAGACAAACCATAGGTTTCAGTCAGAGGATCCAGATTTCTGAAATAGAAATTTAATGCATTGGGTATAGAGCACAACTCCCTCAATGTTTCTCTATCATAATTTAAGCTACTTGAGGGTTTTGAGGAGGGTTCGAGATACTTACACGTTATTAAACCGATACATATCGTCGCACGTAAAAGGGCGTAATGTTGTCATTTTTAGAAAAGTTCCCGATTATTATTGATAATTTCAGTCAAGATACTGAAAATAAAAATAAAAGCACAAATTTTCTAACCTCCTAAGAAGCAACTAGAAATTGACAGTTCAAAATCTACATACCTTAGACAAGGAAAGAGAGGTTTCTGTTTCCTTGTCTAAGCTACACATAGCAAGAGCAGATTCATAATAAAATATCCGGCAGAGAGCATCCGGGACGTTCAGAATCCATTTATCCGTCGGTGTGACTCTGTTTATGAACGACTCGGTCTTTTCGTCACACAAAGAGAGTCACTCTTCCCTTGTTTAACGTCATCTGACCGATTTTATTTAAACAACCCGGTATATACCATTGGTTTGATTATGAACCCGCTACTGATCAAATAGTTTTAAACTTACCCGGTAAAACCGTTTTTGACACCGTTCTTTTGACAGTGACAATATATTGAAATGTGCTTGAACGATTTATAACAGTCCAGCAAATTCGGATGAAACTGGACTAAGATTCTCATTTTCATACAACAAATCAGGAAGTTAACAACCACACTCATTACAATTTTGTATATTCTTTTTCCTGACTGTACTTTAATTCATTCCAATCGTCCCAGGGTCTACCTATTGGACTCGTCAGTAAGGCTTAGGTAGACCCTGCCTTATACGCCGGACACCGGTTATACGCGTTCGGACGTAAATGAACCGAGCCGGCGTAGATCTTGTGCGGTGAGATGTTGGCAACCCGTGTTGCTGACATCTTGACATTATATCTTGGGAACTATAGGAACTATTCGAACGTAGGACGAAACGCAGGGCTCATCAGATAACACCATAATTAGTGACAATAAAATTGACTGAAAACCCACGAATACATTGGAACTCATTACAATGACCCGGTAAATAAGTTCCCAGCTGTAGGGAGTACTTAGGGGGGCTAACCTAGTTCTAACCTCACTTTGCTTTCAGGGCGAACATAGAACTGGGAAATGTTACCCCACACAACATTAAACAACTGAAAAAGCTCAATAGTGTAGTGTTTCCGGTGTCTTATAATGATAAGTTTTACAAGGACGTTTTGGAGGCTGGCGAATTAGCAAAATTGGCCTACTACAACGATATTGTGGTTGGGGCAGTTTGCTGCAGGATCGACACCAATGAGAAGTCGAGAAAGCTGTATATTATGACCCTTGGATGTCTATATCCCTATAGACGACTGGGAATTGGCACTCTAATGGTACAACATATTTTAAATTTTGTGGAAAAAGATGGGGACTTCGATAGCATATTCTTGTAAGTATCCTTAACTGTATAACTAACTTCCATCATACAGGATTTGTACAGGAGAAAATATATTTCACTAACAGACACATAGTGATTTGCAACCGTTGTTGTAGACATGTCCAAGTGAATAATGAAGGCGCCATTGATTTCTACAGAAAATTCGGCTTTGAAATAGTTGAGACCAAAGAGCACTACTACAAAAGAATTGAACCAGCAGATGCTCATGTGCTTCAAAAGACAATAAGAAAAACAGGACGAATGAATGGTAGTTTAGAGTAAGAATGTTGGTCTGAAACAGCAGTGTTTTGTATATATTTCATCAGGACATGCTTCCGTTTTTTATAATTGACAACAAATTGTTCTGCAGTCTCAAACCATAAAAAATCACTCGTTAGCTTCATTTTTTACATTTATTTCTTCAATCGTTTCTCACTGGTCAAGTACGATTTTTTTATTGTTGAAGTGATGAAATTCATAACCGTTAATGTATTGCGTACTTTTAACAAACATATTTATATATGTATTTTTAACCGATATACTGGAGTTTCTCAATTCATATACTTACTTTCAAAGAGCAAGCTGATGATGTAATATAGGCACTGGTCCTATTGGATTCATACTTGATAAATCAAAGTGAGACAGGTTTTTTATTGATCGAGCATTGCGAAATAAATAGAAAATTCCCCAAGATTGATCTTTTTTTACCTGTCTAGATTTACTTCATAGCATGAGCATTTTCTCGAAATCGAAAGCAACTGCAGTTTTCTTAAAAAACGGAATCAGTAACGCAACAATTTATTTCGAATATGCATTTAGTTCTACAGAAACAGATTTCATTGGAGACAATCATGACCTCTATCTAACAACACCCCAAACTTCCTTGTATAAAAATACTATAATTTATACATATAGCCATAATAAATATTTTTTTCACTTCGTTGCTGCTAATAACAATGACGACAACGATTTACTAAGTACACTGTAATAATATCGCTTAGTACTATTTAGGCTTAAACAGATCTTTGTCCATTTGTAGGAGTTCTTTCATTCGTTGAACACATAACTTAGAGCCTTCATGAGCATCTTTAGATATCTAGAGCAAAAGCACTGTTCTTCCAAATAGTTCTTTGTAATCAGTACAAAACCGTATGCCAACACTTACCAGGGAAAAATTCAAGAAACCATGAGGAAGACCTTGCAAAATATCCAGACTCACGTTGTTTCCAACTGATTTTAGCCGTTTTGCAAACATAACGCAATCATCTAGACACGGGTCTAGTTCAACAGTCTTAAAGGAAATAGCATTGAACTACCAGATACCAGCTGGGCTTAAACTTACCAGGATTTTAGTTGGAGGAAATTTCTTCAGTTCATCATCAGAGGCACAGTAAGGGCTCATATAGGGGTCATTCGGCACTGGGAAGCAAATTTCGTCCCATAAACTGTCTGGTTTATCCGATTCCAAAATCTTTTCGCTTGAACTCAAACCTCGTTCACCCAGCATTTTACTAAAATGTCCCTTTATTGTCGAAACAAAGCCATACAGTCTGGTTTGGAACGAGTTGTCCAGAGTAGAGGAAGTGGAACTTTCCCCATTCGCTTGTGAGGTTCTGGTTCCTTCAGTGTCAGTATCTGATTCTAAAAGAGATGTAAGGAGGGCAAGTAATCAGTTAATGTTTTTTTTGAAGCAGAAAAATAGTTGTCTCGTGAAGCTTTAGCAAGGCGCAAGTCATGTATTTATCTAGTCTATCGCTTGCTTAGTTCTATGCTAAAAAAGAATTATCTAAGCTTGATTGTCCCGCATGTGACTAAAGAAAATATACCATAATTGCGCTAAACTAATAGAGCGGTTTAGTGGATTTGCTTAAAGACAAAGAAAAATAACATGCATTTTCGAAATACCTACTTGCAATTCAATAGTCAAATTAAATAAGTTGATTTTTATTGCAATCTTGGATTTTGGAAATGAAATGCTTGAGTAAGCAAAAGTCAAACATCGTCTAATTTACGAGAGAATCGTATTACAAACAACCAAATTAGCACAGTACAGAATGGGCTTTAAAACACTTCAAAGCCAGTCAACTAAAAGAGCACAGACTGTCGGACACACAAAAATCAGCTTCAATTCGTACCTCCTTTGTTCGGAGCTTTATAGTAGTATGTACGTGATAACAGAGACCCCAAGTAATCCCTACCTAGTACAAAGTTCTGTACTATATCGGCCATGTACTTCTGGCTCTTCTCGATTTCCGCCGAAGTGATATCTTTCTCATTAAGATCATCCATATTCGAGTTTAAAGAGCCATAAGTGAGTGTGTCGGATGCTTCAGATACTGGCGATTTGTGGGCCTGCAATTCAGCCAGATCTGATTCGGAGATTTCCTCGAAACTTTCCGTGTCGGAGGGATACAACATTGCGGAATTGTTTGCTGCAAGAGACTCTGGGGGGCACGCGTAAGCTGCAAGAGAAGAGAAATATAGGAATTTTTAATGAAATGCATGAAAAATAACCTTTTAAACATCGCATCAAGAACCCGAAAGGCAAGAGCGGGTCCATCATGCACAAAAGACGTGCAGGCGAAGGCGCAAATTTGACCAAAGTGGGTACATAGGCGGCGAAAACTCCGTGGGGAGTCGGAACTCCACTGTTAATACACTTTAATGTGGCCGCCAACAAAAGATTGGCTCCTGCTGAATCACCCACGCCAATTATTCTTTCTCCTGAAACGGGTTGGAAATCAAATCACAGTTTTGAACGTGAAATGAAAGCTCACCATCGCTTCCTAAAAAATTGTGATTCTTTAAAGCCCAGCAATAGGCGTAAAAAACTTCTTCTAAAGCTCTTGGAAAGGGCGCCTCTGGCGCCAGGCTATAATCTATGCTTAAAATGGGAATATCTAACATTTTAGCCCAATCCCTCAAGTAGGACTCATGGGACTTAGACGATTGTGCCACAAACCCGCCACCATGGCAGTGAATTATTAGGCCCTTTGCAGGTGGCTCCAATGGACTTTTGTTTTTAGTGCCCAACATTCCTTCCCTCACATGGTAGCTGATCAGTCGTACCTGCACTGGTTTAGGCCCTAAAGGTAAATGTATTTATTACTATGTTAAACATTATACAGTTTGAGTAGTTGAAAATGTAGAGCAAAATTGCGATGTTTCGTCATATATATTTGGTTAAATAAATATGACGGAACGTTGGCAACAAAAAACAAACCGGCTTTTTTACACTGTTCCAAATCGCGTTATTAAATCAAACTCCAACGTTGAGGATCAAGCAATTAAGTCTTACCAATATGTGATGTAGGCACAGGTATTTCCACATCTTTACCACCGATGTTTAAAACTAGAGGTTCGGGTGCGATAACTATCACTTTGCACACAGCAACGCTTGGGCAGACAACGGAGGGCAGCTGATTCATTAGTTCGCTCTCCGACAGAAACCAAAAAGATTTACAGAAATCCACATCGGCGCTCTGAGATATATTCACTATTCGTTTGGCTCTTTGCTCTGGATCAGTAATATATTTGGTGGTGGTCATAAACGAGTTCGTGGCTTTAGAGATTAGAGAACCTAAAAGCGAATAATCAGACTTCAAATTAGCACCCTTTCGACATACCTTGACTGTAGTATGCTTCAGAAAATATCGCCATTGATAAGGCAATAAATTGTAGAACGTTTTTCAGGGAATCACAGAACTGAAATAAAGTCGCTTGTAGTCAAAGGGCGGATTTTTCTCGATTAGTAAACTATTTACTTGAAAGCCTAACGAGCGCCCATAGAAGCAATACTGATTAATGTCCTGGCAAACCGAGATTAATTCCTCGAAAGGTCGATCCTGCACAAAGAGATTCCCATCCTTGCTCCAAGACAGTATTGTTTGCAAATTCTTGAAACAGACCTCTAAGCTAGACAGTAGATGTGAACAGGATTCGATTTCTCTGAAATGGAAAAACACATTAAATTAATGGCGACTGTTGGATTCAGCAAAACGAAACGCGGTGTCACTAATAAGCAAAATTTTCCATCTTGCAATCGTCGCTCGCTTTCTTATTGAGTCGTCCAATATTTTTAAATAAAAATTAAATTTGCACTACATTTATGTATGTTTTCATGAACTTAACAACATTTCCAGCGAAATATTTTTCATCTTGACCCTAACTCGTCCTACTTAATGATATGTTATGTGGAATAATAATTAGAAAATTGTAAGCAACCAGTTGAAGATGTATGCTAAAAATGCTTCTGTCGTTACAAACGCTTTACTATTTGCTACTTACTTGGTTAAAACAGTCTTTCTAAACAGGAGACTACTCCTGCGCCACATAATTTTCTGGTTCAGATCTATGGCATATTTCAGAGCCAGCTGAAACACGCTAATGTAACTCCTGTATCCATTCCCAGGTGTGTCTTTATCAAAATCAAACTCCTTGACTCGCTTTTCGATCTCAATCAGTCTGGGGTAAAGGCCATCGATGGCATCAATGATGGCCATAAAGGAAATGTAAAGCCTTTGACCATTCTCGCTGCTATCGCTGGCGAAAAAGGCTGCATTGCTCGAGCAGAAGTCTTTCAAAACAGTAATATCATTGCTGATACTCGATTGGGGCCCACCGTTATTTAGTTCTGGAGCAGATTGATGCGCGGTTTCTGTCATTGCAAAACTAGTTAACGACACTGTGGCATTTGCCGGATAATTGCACACTTTCACTTAATTAATGTAATTAGCATTGTACGCTGCCATCGGAGAACCTAACAAGTATTTATAATTTTTTTTAGATCTAAATACCTGACAATAATCAATCTGACAGTCAAAACAAAACCTCAAGCTGCATTTGTGACGTCTGCGAATGAAACTGTTAAAAGTGCGCATTTCAAAGTTTCTTTAATGAACTTCTCATACCATACATAAAATCGATGGGAGCTTTTCAGAAAACTCTGCAAAACCATATCACGAACGTGATTGATCATAATGTTAAAACAGTACCAAATTGGCTGGATTTAACTTGAATAAAATCGGGCCAGCTTCATGCCTGTTCCAGTAAAGAATGCAGCGAATACGAAATTAACTCACATCCAAACATTTGAAAATTTGAAGATGGTTGAAGAACCAGCGCGATTCTTCTAGGGTTGTTTGTGGTGTTGTCAAGTCGACTGGTGTAGTGGTTGATGTGTTCAATACACTTTGGCGGACATCAGGCCTTCCACTTCCAAACACCAGAGTAAACGAGATAGACTTAGCTTGAGCCGTTCACAAAATAAAGTCGCAGGTTGTCCACTACCGTGCACAAAAGGTTAATATTTGAATCCAGATCATTGGATCAATTGCTAACATTTATCTGATTTAATTGAATGTAGTCTGTCGATTTAATTAAATATAAACTCAGTAGAAGATTTGCCTGGTTGGTCTGATTTTCACAAAATTCATCTATGTAGCTCCTGCTACACTCCTAGGGATATTGCTTTTTTCTGCACTGCTTTCACAGCCTGGAAAGGCGTCTGCATCTGCAAAACTGTCAACTCGCGTGAAGTTGCGATTGAAAATCGCTAAAATTCATAATAAAAGTGTGGAAAAATCGAAATGTTTCGATAATTGAACAGTGATTTCCAATAGTAGATGATGTGCGAGACACGGTTTATCGAAATGTGACCATAAAACAGTCGGTTTTATTTACAAACAACATCCACTCAGTTTCGAAGTGTGTGAAAGCCATGGCCGATCCGAAAGAGTTTCTAAGCGACCCCAATATCATGACCGACTTAAATCAGACTGATTCGAGTCTAGTTGATAATATTTTCTCATCGGACACAGATAACTTACAGATGATTGACAGTTTCCTCACTGATGTGTCTCTTGGTGCAGAGCCCACTGATCTTGGTGAATCTCTAACTGATACTTTGTCAGACCTGCAATCCCATGAACAAGAGGAACAATCCAGTATGAAGGAGGCGGACAAGGATAATTGCAATTCCAGCGAAGTGCAACATGTTGAAAGCCTAACAGCCACAGCAGAAGGGTTTGCTTTTAAATGTATCTATTGCGATCATATTCTGACTGCTTCAGATAATCCTAAGCTGTTAGAATGCCTGCACAATGCTTGTACGAATTGTATTAATGGGAAACTGTTTGAAAATAATGAATCTTCTGGTTCTGCTGGTAAGTTGCAGTCATTACTGCAGTCGTTTCCAACCTATGGAGCGAGACTGTTGCAAGGGGGGCATGCAGCTGTTTCCAAAATATCATTTTCGAATACAAACCAAAAAAGTCGAATAGGTTTCAAAAAAATGAATAAGCAAAATAGGTATACGTAATCAACAATTCTCGCCCCGAATTTTTATTTGCTATAATGAATAATTATTTTTTTATGTATATTTTTCCATCATATTGTGTAGCCCATTAAATAAATTAGAATATCAGTTGAGTATTTATGAAATTAGATTGTTAGAAAAATTAAAGGTGCTCAACAATGTTTTTTTAAGGGGGGCGCAGGTACAAAAAGGTTGGAAACCACTGCATTACTGTTAAGACACAAGAACAACATTCACCCAATATACATGAGCGCAAAGTAATACAAATAAAAATATGTGTTTTCTCAATGTTAAGCACAATCCGCCCTTTGGTACTGTTTTCTGAGCCAATTCAGCGAATCCCACTTTTTGCTTACCAGAGCACAACATTCCATAAACGACTTTGCTTTTGCTGAATCTGTAGCTTTTTATGAGTACAATTTAACAATGAACAACAACCATTGAAAAGAGGAATTGTATTGTAATTCATTGGTATTTCAATGAATGTAATAATTCATAGTATTTCAAGTTTCGAAAGCTTTTGCGCTTAAAGGTTTATTTCGTCGGAAGCAGAATGCTTTTTGAATATTCTGCGACAATTTCAGCCTCTAAATCACCTTGAAATATTTACCTGACATATACTTCTTTGTTTAATAATACAGGGTTTTAATGTAAACATGTTACAAACTTTGAGGGTATTCGCGAGTTGAAATAAAATTCAAAAAACCCCCCGTATAAGTTCTAGGGCAGTAGGTTCTGCACCGAAGACGAAATTAAAATATAAATTTAAAATTGAGCCCCCTGTATTATGAGAACGAGATGTTTGGGGACATTCTGTTGTTTAATTTTTTTATCATTTATTGAGAGGAGTATTCAGTATACCCTCAAAACTGCTAACAGGTTTACATTAACACCCTGTATACAATAATAAAAAGAAAAACTTTCTGCTGAATTGTTTGGCAAAACAGATTTGTTTACACAACTATTCCCTTGTATAGTATTTTGTTTTGCATAGACACGCAAAATATCATACATTGAAGGTTGTCTACTGACTATTAAAAACTAATTGTCCTTAGTTTTTATAATAAACAAAACAAGTCAATTTTGTAGGACTGCGCAAAAAAGCATCTAAAACTTACCTAAATGGGCATTAATCAAATAAAATATGTGAAACACACATGCAACAACATGGGCAAATTTGATACGTTATATTTTTTTTCAAGGCAATCAGATAACTTGCCCAACATGCAATATTCAATGCGAAGCATCCCGATTAATTGAAAATCACTTTCTCATTGAATTGACCAATAGTGACGACAGCAGCAATGCTTCCAAGGTGACTGATCTCAAATGCAGCAGCTGCAGCGATGAGGCGCCGGCCTCCAGCTATTGTGCTGATTGTTCCGAATTTATTTGTGATAACTGTGTTCAAGCTCATCAGAGGTGTGTATTTGGCAATCGAAGTCCTCATAAATCTTCAATTAATAAATCCCTAAACTTTTAGATTAAAGATAACCAAGGATCATACAATTAAATCTAAGGAAGAGGGCTTGAATGAGTTAAATGCCCTGAACAATGGCCATGCCAGTTTGTTTTGCGCAAATCATCCCCATGAAAAGCTCTCACTGTTTTGTGAAACATGCGACAAACTCACATGCAGAGACTGCCAATTGATTGAGCATAGAGAGCACAAGTATCAGTTTACCAATGAAATTGCATCAGAAGCAAAGAAGTACATATCTGATATGCTTAAAGATGTTGGGTAAGTGCTTTCGATGGATCATTGTTGAAGAGTTACTAATATTGAATTTCAATTTTAGTTATAAAAGAGCCCTCCTTACTAGTGCAATGAAGGTAATTGACGATAGGCAAAGCTTGATAACTGAAAAAAAGCAGGCATTAGTGAAGGAAATAACCCAGCTTGTAGTGAAGTGAGTGAATTCTAACTTGCTTAGTAGAATTTCCGTTTGTTTACAACCAAAGTGTTGCGTTGCAGATTGACTCAAACAGTCAGTACTCGTGGGAAACAGCTGGTGGGAAAACTGACCGAAGTCTGTGATTCAAAGCAAAAAACACTTCAAGAGAAAAAGCTAGCTCTTGAGCAGCTTTCTAAAATGACAGATCACTGCATCGAATTCACTCAGTATGCTCTTGATCATGGTAATGATATGGCGCTGCTGTACAGCAAGAAGCAAGTCACTGAGCACCTGAAACGGATCAAATGCAAGCGGGCAGACATACCAAACCCTGAGATTCCAGTGCGAATTCACCTCGCTTTGGACAAAGTGCCCGATTTAATCAAAGGTACTTTACAAGTAGAACTAACTTTATTTCAGTATTGAGTAATTATGACTTTTTGTGCTGGCAATGGGTTTTATGCAGGATTGTCTTCAGGTAAATGTTCCTGTGAAGCGTCGTAATTATCACTATAGTTTGGGTTATTTAATTAATAAGGTTTTAAATGATGTTTCACAGTAATGTCTACGATCGGTCAGATTGTTGTCGATGGACGAGTGTACCCTTCCCAGGCAACTTCTCCAGGACTGTCTTCGTTTCATCCAAATCAGTCCCCGAGCCCAGGACAAATGCGGCCAACTTCGCAACAGTCGCCGATAAGTCCTTTAGTACAGCAAACGTCTCCATCTGGATTCGCACCCACTCCTCAACAGCAACAACAGCCACAAGTATGATTTTTGAGTTTTTTTGTCAACTGAAGATGGGAAATAATCAGTAACTTAGAGCGAAACATCCTACATAAAGCAAAGAGCTTGATTTTTTCAATTCGCTTCGCTGTTATCAATCCTTGTAATAATAAATCTGATTTATCATTAGCCGTTGGCAAATAGGTTGTATTACACAGAGGTAAAGTAGTTTCTTCAGTAGCTCTCTATAAATTGAAAAGCATGCCTTCTACGATAGTGAATTGTGTTGATGGACTCTATTCTGGAGAGTGTCATTTAAAAATATCATTGATGCAATATCATGCAAATTTCAATTTCGGATCTTCTGCAACACTGTGCATGATTGTAGCAATGTATACCACACATTGCCGTTTATTCTGAGAAATAAAGGAAAAAATGCATGATAATCCTTTAAACCCGCTTTAACTTCCTTAGTGTTAGTGGTTTTATTTCGTCGCCATGTGGCTTATACAAGGATACTAAAATCAACCTTCTTTTAAGGTGGGCATTCGCATGGGAAATCCACCTTTATATGGTCAATACACATCGAATAATCAACAATATTCGCAATTGATTCAGAGTATCAGCCAGAATAACAACCCAAACCTCTCCCAACAATTTGGTAAGTGATTTTCTGATTGTAACAGGTAGTGAACATTTTTCTATGTATGTCTTTCGACAATTCGATTTTTTCAGGATCAAATATCAATAGTTTGCAAAATCGGATGCCAAGCATGGGACCCCCCAATTTGAATAATATGCAGCTCGCAGCAATTTCGCTGACCAGAATGCAAAGACCGATTTTACAAAGATCGTCCATGCCGAGGATGTCGAATAATCCCATGGGCTTGAATCAGCAACAGCAACAGGTGACCAGCTGATTTACTAATTTGCCATTTCCATGCGAAACTTTGTCTATTTTCCCAGGTGTCTTCGTCCACCCATCCCCATGGAATGATGCATGATAGAAGTAACTTACGGCATCTGTTACAACCACACAATAGTAACGCTATTTATATACAAACCGGCCCTTCGCAATATCAAGCTATTCAATCGTCTCAATTTCAATGTCGATTTCCAAACCCATCAGTCAGGTACACACTTACCTGACTTTCCTACTTAAAACTAATGTTTACTCTGTTCAGATTCAGTACTCAGCAGCCACAACAGGTGCGGATGATCATTCCTACTCAACAAGGCCAGGGCCGAATGATAGTCCAAGGCAAGTCTCAACAGGATTTTGCTAATTCCATCCCTGTTGGAACTGGCGCCAAGTGGCACACTCCTCAGCAAACCAACGGTAACGCTTAATAAAATATTTGATTTTATTGTTGGGCAAAATATTTTTTTAGATCCAAACAACCAGTTACAGAACCGATCGGGTTCCAGCATGCCGACTATTAACGACAATTTCAAGATAACCTTACGGCAACAGCCGGAAACGAACAAAAATACCCCAGCGACAGTCACTTCGACAATTCCAAAAACTCCTAGTCCCAATCACATACAGGGACATCAAGACACCGAGCGAAGCTTGGACAAATTTTGCGAAGAGTCTGTTAAAGATCTGATGGCCACTATAGCAAAACTCGACTCTAATGGCGTTCAAGTCCTTGCTGAAGGACGGCAGAAAGGTAAATGAATCTACGTAAACGTGAAAATCTGACACTGAAACAAGCGTATTTGTTCAGGCGCGTCGCCCCATGTGGATAGTTCGACGGGGGATGCCACTCCAGCTCCTAAAATCAAGGCAGAAATGGTGGAGACGAGCAAAGACGATCCGAATGAAGACTGGTGCGCAGTGTGTATGGACGGTGGAGAATTAGTGTGTTGCGACAAGTGTCCCAAAGTATTTCATCAGTATTGTCATATACCAAACCTTAGCGTTGAGTAAGGTTGATTTTTATTCTTAATTAATAGGCTCAATCGAACCCGAGATTCTTGATGAAATTTGACCAGCATAATTTAAATTTTAGAGAAAATGATACGTGGCAATGTCTGCTTTGCATGAACTTTTCTGAGATTCCCGAAAACCTGCACGAAAAGGCAGACCAGGAGCTGAGTGTGAGAAAACGAAAGATTGCAGAACGTCTTGTATTAGAATTGTATTGTCAGTATGAAACCAGTTTACCCTTCAGAGAGATTATTGGTCCTGAGGTAAATATGTTTTAAATAATACTCTAGTACGTCCCAGCATCATCATCAACTGATATTTCTAGAACACTGAGTACCATGAAATAATCAAGAATCCCATCGCACTAGATGTAATCCGCCAAAAGCTAAACTGGAATGTTGAAAACCATTATAGAAATATCGACGAGTTGGTAAAAGACGTTCGTCTCATGTTTATGAACGCGTATACGTTTAACTCGGTAAGCCTTGCGAATTTCGTGATAAATTCTCGTTATAAATATTCTCAACGTATGTTAGGTTGACTCGCAAGTCTACTCGGACGCAAAAACGTTAGAAAAATTCTTTGACGAACAGCTGGAAAAGTTTCTGCCGGAATATGTGCATCAAAGAGCGCAGATTTCGGACAATGAAGACGATCTGCAACCCCCCGGCAAGAAATATAGGAGAATTATAAACGACTGACAGATAGTTCATGGGGCGAATAATACCGTGTATTTCTCCCTGTGAATTTAATCGTAGCATGGAACACTACCCAAAATCCTAATTGGATCATTAATTTGTACATAAATGTATACATAACAGTGACTTCGAATCATGCAAACACATGACAATTTAATTAAGGATATTCATAAAAGATTAATTCATTATTTGGTACCAAGTCTTGAGTTCCGTTTAATATTTCATTTTGTAAGTTTTTGTGCAAAAATAACGGCCTTAATATACCGGAATCCGCTGATGAAGGGGATTAATTGTTTGAAGTCAATTAGAGATGGAAGAAGTATCACTATTTCATCCAATAACCGTAATCTTCACATGGCCGCGGGATGGGTTTCTAGCAGTTATGGATATTTCCATGATTTCATGATGATATGACTATTTTCTCTTATATTATGTTTAATATGCAATTTTAAACGAAAAAAAAAACGTTGAATTCTTGATGATAAAATTATAATTAACGTTAAAGAGAATCTATGTTTTTGACTTTCGTAATTAGTTAAGTTCTAAAAGTACATTATTTTTGCGAAACCTTCATTCGCTTGCAAACTGCGCCTGTAGATGTTTACTTCATAGTAATGACGGAAAATAGTGCATGAAAAAAATATAATTATTTCGGTACATTTTACATATCGAACGATAATTATTATTTTTTCGTATTTAATGTGAATAGTCAACTGTAATTGTTATTCCTCTATCGAGTTTTAGTGAACATAAATTTTCATGAACTAGATTCCTAAGCATAGGGATTATGTACAGAATGAAATTTTAATATTATAGTCCTCGATATGACAAGGTATAATGCTTCCTATTTAGATGGGTGTGGACTTTTATAGACATCGTATACTTTCATGCTCCCATTTCATACTGATAAACATGGTTTTGAATAATTGGAGCATGTTTCGTTATATTAAGTTTACGCATTCTCAGATAATTATAGTTTGTGGTTAATCTCTTGTTTTAGCGACATGTTTTATAACGTTAGAAGCAATCGTTGAAATCCGTTTGATAACAAAAATAGGCATTGTAATTCAGTTTTTTTGTTAGTCTGCTAAATGTTATAGTGTTCAATATATGACAATATATCTTTTATACAATCAAATTATCTCCACTGATTTATCGATGTATCTTGTTCATTGAAATTTAAGCTACATTGCGTTGGAAAGTTGCGGATAACCATCAAAATGACTGTTGCTTAAATATTTCGGAATGATAGTTTGTAAGCCTAGTTTATACCGGTAAAACATACTGCTGCCTAGATTTAATAAATTATGAAATTGCCCGGACTTACTATAGCATGATATTGTAGATGTAAGGTTTACTTTTGGCAAATAGATAGTTATTTGAGTGGTGTTTTTTCATGTGTCGACGAAAAAAAGTCCAATAAACACTGTTTACTATTATATACAATCTAAGCTTCAACAAAACAATCTAGATGGAAAACCAACCTGGCATTCCAGGTCTTTGCTTGTTTCTCTCGACGTATTTGGTGAAACCTTCCTTTGATGCATTCAATGTCTTCTCGTATTCATCCATTTTCTCGTCGGCACCAGGAAATAAATCAGGAAACTCAAACGATTCTCCTTTTTCCTGAAATAATTTCCAAATGAGTTAAAACGGTTTATGTATTTCATACCTGTGTGTTGATGGAACTTAGGCATATGCACTTACCAATGTAACGTACGCATATTTAATATCATCAGCCTTGACTACATAGCCCTTTCCTGGATCTCTTCTGGTTTTTCCCAGTGCGATTCGTGTCCGAACTTCGACTGTTTTTACGTTATATATTTTCTCTAAGTAGCTTTTAATGTCAAACTTGGTCATTTCCATTGAGCAAGAAAACTGTACCAAATTGGGGGGATGCTCGCCTGTCGGTCTAACAAGTTTCATCCAAAAGTTCGGCAAAAACACCCTCAACTGCGGTCCACCCCGTTGATACAACGGATACCTGCGATCAATTGGAAACTTGAGCAAGTGAGCCCTGAAAGAAATGTATATTTACCATCTAGTAGACATTGCAAGGGCTTGCACTGATTTTAAAATTAAAGGGAGTTGAACCCCACAAAATAGACTGAAAAGTTAGGTTATCGTCACTAGCAACCTTCAGTAGTTGTCATCGAGCCTCAGAACTTTTAGTTTTTTTGAGTAAGATTTTTAAAGTGATAATGTAGATAGATGGTCTCTGTTAAATGAATTTCGTATCACCGAGAAGTATCTAACAATTTCAAATTGTTATAATTTAAGGATAACTTCGTTGTCATAAAAAAGAGTCAGGCAGAAGCAAACTGCCAATGCTAAATGCCAGGTACGATATTTAGTCTATAGGTAGCCCTAGCAATATTAAAATCGTTTACGTATTTAAATTTCACTCGAAAATATTAAATGTAATTCCTTTTCAATTCAAATATTTCGAACACTTTTGTCATCCCCTTTTCAAACTCACTTTTAGGACATGAACATTTTTTTTCATATAACTTTTTCTATTTTGATTTGAACACATTTTTTAAATTATATTCCTGAGCTCATTTTAAGCAAAAATATTTAATAACCAAATTAAAAATTTGCCCCAGCTATTCGCGTGTTCAAAAGTCCGACCGCCCACTGGCGGCAAAATTATAACTACACTTTAACTAGTAAAATTTGACACTTCTTGACTAGATGTCATTGTGATTTGTTTTGTTTAGTTCCACTCAGCTTTTGCAAGCCTTTAAACAAATAGAAACATTGAAACGTGTGTAACTCTTGTTTTATGTTATAGACTTAAAAACAAATGTTATAATATTTAATGTCAGGACGGTATTAGCATGTATTCGTGATTTTTGCAGTTAACAACGCTGAGTAATGTTTTGCGGCGCCCCCATCGGTGGTTGAACTCGCGAATCGACTTTCAATTTTCATGCAGGAAAGTGCTGATTTTCTAAAAGAGGAAGTGTCGTGGACAGTTTTACAAAACTCCTTTGACCGGTAGTGTGATTTAGTGAAAAAAACCGCGATTTTTTTTATTTGGATGAACTCTGACGTCTTGCTGTCAAGCCTGGACACTCAGCTTACATGCGTCGAATCTCAAGAGGCCCGAACTTTCGTGATTTTAAGCTTAAAAAGTTGGATAGAAAAATGAGCAATTTAATGGTAAGTGTTTAGTTTTAAGTTTTGCCGGTGCAGCATTAGAACGATGCGAGGTTTTTTAAATGTAAAATTTGATGGCGCAGGCCTGTTTTCTTATGGGAAAATTCGAATATCTTCTAATTAGCCAAAAGTGGTCGTACGACGAAATATCCCTGAAAAACTTGTTAAAGTGCGATCTAGCGCAATTGGCATTCCATAGAGCCGACACAGTATTTCGTATCAGTAGAACAGGCCAAATTTTCAATTTTACCAACTTTTCGAATTCGATTCTATTTTCTTAAGTGATCAGCTATTGAAATGTTTAGTGATTGATTTCACTTCCCACTTTCCAGTGAGTGGAGCCATTTACAACATACACATTTTTTTGGGTTTTCAAATACAATTTTTAATATATATTTCTTAGAAACTTCTAACAAATGTGTCATTGGTTAAAGTCCGGAAATTGGCGGTAATTTTAAAAGTCTTATTTTTGTTGAACTAGACGTTTTTGTTAAAGCACTGCTATATTTTTAAAGTAACCGGGAAATTTGCCATGGGAATTTTCTTTCAAATCGGAAAAAATTGCGGAAACAATTCTCAGAAATTTTCAATGAAAATTAAATTCAAATGCGACGGGTATAAAGGCTAGAACATCACCAAATTTTATAATTTTTGCTTGAATTAACACTGCATTACCCACAAAAAATGTTTCCTGGAATTGTCTCAAATCTGCAACTTTTGGTGGGAGAACATATTTGACTATTTGTTCAATTCTATCCTTGTACCGATATGCGGTTGGCGGCATTAAAAACATTTGGACGCCATCGATTTCCTATTAATCGTTCAATGAACTTAAAAATCTGTTCCCAATTTAATGAGAGAAAAATGGGTTTCCATAGTTTCTTGCATTGATTGATCAATATTCGAGGTTACCGGTTTGGATCAAAATTAGTCAAGTATCATTTCCGATCACAATGAAAGTGAGCTTCTGTACAGATCTGGATAAAAGCGTGGTGGTGGCTAATTGTGAAAAACGCGGCTGGACGCAGGTCGGTCCAGAGGATGAGTGGAACATTTATTGGGCCGGCACGCAAACTTGTCGCAGTTTATTTAGCGTGGACAGCGGATATCGCATGAATGATAATCAGTTAGTATTTATTGAGCCTTTTTCCATCACATATGCGGTTTGATTGCACAAACTTGCGTTGCTTTTAGGATTATTAACCATTTTCCTAATCATTACGAAATCTCCCGGAAAGACCTTTTGGTTAAAAACATAAAGCGTTACCGACGCGATCTGGAAAAGGAGGGAAACATCATGGCTGAAAGAGGCGACTCCAAATACCTGCACTTGGACTTTATTCCAGTGACGTTCGTTTTGCCGGCCGACTACAACATGTTTGTTGAGGAGTATCGAAAGGCGCCTCAAAGTACCTGGATAATGAAACCCTGCGGTCGATCGCAGGGTTCGGGAATATTTCTCATCAACAAATTGTCGAAACTGAAACGATGGTCCAGGGAATCAAAGACCCCCTTTCAACAACAGCTCACGAAGGAGAGCTACGTTATTTCCAAGTACGTGGGCTTTTTGTCGCGATTGGAAAACAATCAAACGCTGCCGTAGCCGTAACCGGTGATTGTTTTCCTCATTTCCAGATACATAGACAATCCCCTACTTATCGGAGGAAAGAAGTTCGACCTCAGGCTATACGTTCTAGTGACATCCTTCCGTCCGCTTAAAGCCTATCAATTTAAACTCGGCTTCTGCCGCTTTTGCACCGTGAAATATGACTCTAGTGTCGCCGAACTGGATAATATGTATGTTCACTTAACCAACGTTTCAGTGCAGAAACATGGGGTGAGTCATTTCTTGTTACGCCACACATTTGCGCCCTACTAAGTTAAGCAGGTCGAACAACAGATAGAAGGATATGGAGCTGGGATCTAAGAGGCCCTTAACTTACCCTAATCCTTTAAAATTACATTAAATCGAGTCATATGAAAAAATATTAGGTGCATGTATCTTCCAGGGCGAATATAATTCGCTACACGGAGGGAAATTGAGCGTGCAAAATTTACGGCTCTATTTGGAGAGCACCAGAGGCAAACAAGTGACAGAAAAACTCTTCGATCAAATCAGTTGGCTAATTATACATTGCCTGAAGGCGATCGCCCCTGTCATTTCGACAGATCGCCATTGCTTTGAGTGCTACGGCTACGACATCATCATCGATAACAAGTTGAAACCTTGGCTAATTGAGGTAGAAATTTGCTTTGTGCGAACGAAAGGAACATAAGACCCTTTCCTAGGTCAATGCGTCACCATCGCTCACCTCGACCACTGCAAACGACCGGATTCTGAAACATAAACTCTTGGATAATATTTTCAACATTGTCGTCCCACCCTCTGGAATGCCCGAGTAAGTACAATGTACAACGAAAGGCAGAAGCTGGAAGCTTTCTTTGCGTTTTCTAATATTTTCCTGCAACCCGTCGCTGACAATGGAACTTGTTCAAAGATTAATAGAACCATTACTGTATTTGCAAAGACAAGTTCTTCCATTTCAGCGTTAGATGGAACAAGATACCCTCCCCAGAATTTCTGGGCGATTTTGAACTATTGATAGATGAAGATCTCGTAGGCATGAATGAAAATACCGAAAGCGGCCTGAGAGGACACAACTCCAAGTGGAAGTAGAGAACGATTATAACATTCACTTGCATTGGTAAATCTATTTGATTTGTTCATCACCCTTATTCTTAAGCTTAATCACATTGAGGACTTGCAATGTCCTTTAGAAATATCATACAAACTTTCAATAGTAAACTGCTGTTTATTCTTTGAACCCTTACCCAATTGCTTCTGTTAATTCGGATTCGCAAGTTTTAATAAGTTTACTGACACAAATTTGACTTTGTGACATTGTAAATAATAAACAATAAAATTGACTGAAACCCAGGAGAATTTTTTTTAAATAAATTGAAGTACAGTCAGGAAAATATACACAACAATGAATTAAGTTTAGTTGAATGAAAGTTAAACAACGGATGTTGCTGTTGAAACAAATACTTTCTTTATATTTTAACTAAAAAATCTGGACGCCTATTCAAAACTTCAATCTCAAGGAAGGGAGCATAAAACAACAATCAACTCCCCATTTTCTACTAGAAAAATACTACCAGAAAAATTGAAATAATAACACAACTTTACTAAATTTTAATGTTATTAAAAACTCAGTATTACAGTTCAATTTTTGTATTGAATATACATACCATCATTTGAGTGCCTTAGGGAGTTTCCCTGCTGCTTTCGGCCCCAATTGCAATTCCACTTTACTGCATGTTTTGAGGACCAAAACCAATAGATAAATCCGTCGGTAAAAGGCCTTAGAAGTTAGAAGACTTAGTTTAGATTTTACTTTATCAATTCCGGTCGAAATAGAGTCACGATATTTTCAAATGAATAATTCTCGAGATTCGCCTGCAGTTGGTCGATTTTTTGTCTTCCCAGTTGCGTTCCCTTCAATTTGTTGTAGCTCGAAAACAATTTGATTATGGAATCTGAAAGTATTTTTGCTTTAAACTATTGCTTTTTAGTCAGCTATTAAATACGTACCATACAGCCTATTTAAGTAATTTGGGTATCTGTTGAAATGCTCATTCAGCTCATTTCCTTTATTCAGTATCGTGCGATATTTATCCGACAGATACTTTCTGATTTCTTCTTCGCCAATTTCCAATTCGTGCAATGCTTGATAGAGTTCTCGGTCTTTCAGGAAACTTTTATGTTCGAGAAGTTGCGGCTCGATGATTTTTAGCACATGATTTATGCAATCGTCATTGATCTCTTAGAAGGAAAAAGTCGTTATTGGAAATTATTCAGAAGCTTTTTTGTAGTATTTTATATAATTTACTAGAGTAAATGCATCATAAAGTGAAAAGGCCAATGAGTAACTGAACTGTGATGCTTAAACAAGGATATGGAAAGTTGCAACAAACATACTATGTAAGTTACGTCAAGTTAAGTTAAGGATCCGTTACTTATTTCTGTTTACGGCTTCCGATACCTGTCTGAAGCGGCTTACGAAAAATGAAATAATACTCATATTTTTTTCAAAACATAGCCCCAAGAAATCTTGAATTTCAACGCGATTTTGATACGTATCTGAACACTGGACGAGGTTCGGGACAACGTCCAGTCCACGAAGTTCGGCTCGCTCGTTTGGACGCGGCTTTAACCATTCGCCCGCTACTTACGTAGATTGATTTCAATTTTTGCCTTCTTCTTTGTGGCCTCCACACTGAATGCCTCTTTTAGGACACACAAAGTCATGATATTATCAGACTTAAAATCGGCCTCTCCTTTTCTGAAACATAGTTAAAAAAACTGAATTCAGCAAAATTACCTACAGTAATGTTGAGATAACTTTGAAACTCTTTATTCTTGCTTACTTGTAAGCACATATTAGTACGGTGCCCAATATACTCGACTGGAAAAATAATGCGGTATCGATTTGCGGTTTTTCCGGCACTTCCGGCAAACATTGACTGATCCAGTTATGAATTTCGGCCAGTGTAAATGTTCCTTTCAATTTCAGGTCACTGTAGGGCCTAGAATAGATCGAAAATGAATCAAATATCCACAATGGAAAAAAGTAAAATATTACCTGTCGAGATCATTGTACTCATTAACCCTGTAATGTAGAGAAAGTGCCTTGATATCAAACTGCAAAAGTCGGCTGCATTTCGGTTGCAAAATCGGCGAAACATACGCTTGCAGAACACCCTTTTCGCCTTCGGAAGTTTGAATTTTCAGCTCAATGCGGCTGGTGTTTATTTGGCATCTGTATGTAGCCAACAGATGAGGTTTGGCCTGAAAAAGCCATCCAGAGCTTCACATATTTTTATATAAAATTGTTCTACCTTAGGGTCTGTGTCTAGACTGTAGCTAACAACCGCAGTATTTTTTTCCACATCGAGTAAATCCACTTTCGAGTTACATTCTATCAAGATGTTATCTATAGCAGTGGGCGCTTCGAGGATGAGTAAATAAGTTGCTGCCTTTCGATCTAAAACAAACTGAAAAAACGTTGTTTTGGGAGTTTTTAATCCACTACAGTTTTGCTGTTATTTCACTTACTGTAGAATTTACAGGTATCAAAGAAATCGCAGATAGTTCCATGAAATTGCTATTTAGAGTCGAATCTTGATATCGCTCCCGTTCTTTGGCCACTTTGGCCTGCAATTCTTCCACGTCCGTTCTAAAAAATTGCAATTTAGGTGGCATATTAGGGCTGAAATGGAATACTGACTTCAGCTTGGCAATTTTATTCGATGCATCATTCGAGAAAACGTAACTTCCAGTTGAACCGTCAAAATTCGCATCGGTCACTTGCGTGGTAAGGCCGAAGATGCGGCCACTATAAGTAACAGCCAACACTTCATCATAGCCTTGACTTGCCGCTACTCCACATTGAAGCGACATTATACTTTCGTTGCAATTCTAAAAAACAATCATTCATCAAATTAACAAATTCCTTTTGCTCTTTGAATTACCTCCAGGAAAACTATATGAGTAGCGTCCATTTCATCATGAACGTTCACATAGTATATTTCAATGTTGCCATCTTGCCTGCCTAAGACCAGGTTTTTGTCTCCATTTCCTGACATATTGTAACTGTCGATGCACAAAATGGGGCTAAGATTCTTGTCGTTTAAAATTAGCCAACGTTGAAAACCGCCGAGGCTACAAGTATGGTTCAAATTCACTAAACTGACAGCTTATCTTTAAGAAATTGTTGGAAATATTTAAAACGCGTTTTACAATCCCAAACTCCCAGCAAAGTTTTAATTTTAATACCTTTCCACATCTAGAATTCCTACTTTTCCATCGACAGTTCCGAACAAAACTGTTCGCGAATCGTCGTCTTCGTAAATATGTAGCACCGTTGGCGAACTTTCAACTTCCATACTCAGAGTTACTCTTGCATGTTCCAACACCCTAATCATACGCCCTTCGCAAGCAATTAAGGATGTCAATCTTCTGGTCTGAAAGTTCACATCTTTAGAAGGCATTTTGCTGGAAAACTTGCTAATATGCACGTGGGCCGGTTAGAAACGTTTTGAAAATTCGCTCGGATACTCTGCGAAACTTACCTTTGTCATGTAAAACGCAATTACGTCCACTATAGTGTCTCCGCAAAGGTAAGAACCCACGTCTTTGCAATCTCTATAGTGGTTGTAAACGTGTCGGCCACACAAGAAAAGTTCATTACCCAAAACAAACCTGAAATTTGGGAAAAATTATTTAAAGTCACAACAACAAAATTTTCAGTTTCAGTGCGGTTTTTTTGCTTTTCGTGGTAATTTCAACTTAATGGTTTTCGCCCATGAAATTCTACGTTTATACTTAGTTAAACACCGCGTAAATGAAACTTTTCAATTGGAAATTGTCCTAGATTACCGCTCACGATCACCGCTTGAAAAAATGCAAATTTTTGGGTTATTAGGCGTCTGCAATTTGGTACTAACACTTCGCCAGGATGGCAACATCCTCAGAGGCGTATTGACTCATTTTACAATTCTGGAACGTAGCTGTCCTCGGATATCTCGCTCGCACGCATATCAGAGATGCAAGCTCGCCTGTGCTCTGCTGCGTGGCAACTGGATACCTTCACGGCTTAAAATATTTTCGTTTTGAACCAGAATTTGAAAAATATTTGTATTCCATTTTTGAATTACATTTTACAGTTTTAAGTATAAAAAGTGTATAAGTTTCAAGTCAAAAAGGAATTTTATACGTACGTATTTAAAAATCATCAATCGACATTTTTTTCCTTTTACACGATATTTTCTGGACAGGCTATGCATGAATCGATTGTTATAATAGCAAACGCAGGCATTGCTATTGAACTAAGACCTACATTATGCAAGTTGCTTACATGGAATTGATAGTTTCCGTCATTCCAGAGTCAAATACCAGGAACAGTTTTCCTTTCTTCGTGTATCCTTTAACTTCGTTCCCCGCTGCTATGAATATTTTATCGTTTGCCGTTCCTGGAAAATTGCAAATTCAGATATCGCTATATTTTATGCATATTCAAAAGCGCAGGTAACGAGGACACTTTTATTAGTTTACCGGAAATAAGGAATCTTTGTTATAATTATTGCTTTAGAGATTAGAAAAACACCGGAGCTCCGGTTTTTCACTTGAACGGACCATGAAAATTCAATTTTTTTCAAGTCTTCCATACAAGTTTTATAAACTCTGCAGTTCGTGCCGTTCGTCGTTCGTGCAGTTGCTGTTGCCGTATTGTGCAGTTCGCAGTTGCCGACGGAGGCCGACTGCGAACGACGAACGGCACCAACTGCAGAGTTTATAAATCAAGCTTTAATGTTAGAACAATTTTTTATTAGTTGTTCAATTACCTGAAGCTCCAGCCACTTTCAGTGATGTAATTGGCGGACCAGGCAGAGTTTTAAAATGTATTTGAATGTCGTCTTTTCTAACCGAAAATAGCTGCAGGATTCCTTCGCTGTCCGCAATTGCAACCTATTAATGAGCAAAACGATATTCTATATTTTTGTAATACTCAACAGTAAAAACAATAAAGCAGATGATAGTTACTTTTTGTGGCTCTTTACTGGTGGAAGGGGGCAATAATCTCATGCAGTTTTTATTTGTGACTCCTGCCACTGTGTAATCCACTCGCGATAATTGCAATTCCATGTTTTTCCGCTAGTTTTTTGCAATTTGACATCAACGAAACATAAAGCAGACTATTATTTACGTTGTTCGGCAATGCAGGTGGTTTCAGGAAAATATCGATATTGTCTTGCCAACCCTGAATAACTACAATCAGCTCTTAATAGGGAGAACCATTCCAAGTGGAAAATAGTGTTTAAGTGTAAATGCAATCAAATCGCCAAATATTAAAACATTCCGATGGAAATGTCGGCGTATTCAATTTAAGAAATTAATGGAAATCTGCGAAATATTTCACTATTGCATCGAATTGACCAGGGGAGCGTTATTAAATGTGGCACAGAAATCTGCTGGCGCTTACAGACAAAGAACTAAATGTTCGTGTTTTTGTCTTTAGCAGAATCATGGCGCAATTTTAATTTAAATTTTAAAAGCAATAAAGCACATTGTTGCAGGCATTTAAATATGTGTACATTTCATGTTCTGAAAGCATTTACGAAAAAATCCTGCAGAATTTATGGGAATGTTTATTAAAGCCGTTTTGATGGCGCCGTCTTCGGAAGCTAATCTATTTAGCTGTAAACATCCTAGTGCTACCCAACAGCTTGTATAGGAAAGTTTAAGAAAATAACAATAAGCCAGAAAATGATAGACTAAATTGAAACATGTTGGTTTAATTCGTTTAAAGTAACGCATTTAATTGGCCGTAATGTTGGCGAATTATTTCAATTGAAAATCTCAGTGCTGTTGAAATTAATTCGACTCACCTCCACTAATTCACTCATTATTTAACTAAAATTACACATTTCAATAATGGCTAATTTAATCATCAATTTGTGCACTATCAGTTTTAAAACCAGTAAATGAAATGGGAAATTTGACTATGTAAAGGACAATTAAAGTTATAATTTGCAAAACAACCGACAGATCAATTGTGAACGGTGATGTGCTACTTTAAATAAATATGGATTTGTTTAGTTGCGGGCGTTTTGTGACAAATTTCAATCACGAAATCATCCACAAGCTGGCATTTTTGGAAGCTTTTTACAAATAGCGTGTTTTCATGACGTTTTTGTGCTGACTTTTGATCATTTTAATGCAAAATACATATTAATTGGAAACATGTTTGATTGGAAATTGGCTGAGATCGAATTTGACTTGAAATAGTATTATTTCATTATTTATTATTTATTATAAATAGCTGCCGCGACGGCTAAAATCTAAACTTTATTTAGAATTTCTCGTAAACACGTGATTTATATCCATGAAAGGGCTCCGCCTCGTTTCTTCCCAATATTACACAAAATCGAGCACTGGCGAATCCAGGATTTTGATCTGAGGGGGCTCAGTCATAAAAAAGTTACATCGTTTTATCGACGTTTTTTTAACGTGTTTTTGAAATGTTTTATGTATAAATTTACAAAATTATAAAATATTATTAAAGTAAATTTAATTACTACGATGAAATAGAAATTATTGAACTGTGTCTGGGGGGGCAGCAGCCCCATAGCCCCTCCCCCCTCTGCATTCGCCACTGAACATTGGCAGTGATATCCATATGCCTGTGTAAGTGCACATTTGATGTGCAGTTATGGCTTTTAATGTAAAATTTATCCAGTAACGGCCCATTGTTCATTTAATACCATAATTGTTTTTATTGAACGAATCGATTGGAGGGAATATTAAACAATTTATTGGAATGACTGCATTTGATATTTAATTTGCTGGCCAACAATAAAGTTTATAATGACCAAATGAACTGGGATAAAAGAGTTTGTCTTTGGCCCATCCCAGGCCTATCATTGATCCGATCTTAGATGTTCGATGTCCTTTGAACCTCAATAGCATTCTTTTGATGGGCAAGTTTGCAAGGTGTCGGCTAACTCTTTCTCGTTTTTCATTTGATTTGAAAGTGCCGAAATGGTAATATGATATATTTTGCCAGTCCTCTGTCACTAGTCGCGTTTTGTTGGAGCTAAAAGGCTGCTGTATACGTGCCATTTTCCAGTCGGTTATAAATTACTGGAAAGAGTGCCGAGATTGTGAAGATAAAGGAGGTTTAAAGTGGATGCAAATCCGCAACAGTCGTGAGGGATTAACTCCAGATGTTTTTGAACACCAGTCGCTTTAGGATAGTGTTTAGGCGAATTGTTGTTATAAATGAGATTTTTGCTCGAAAACTCCAAAAGGATAAGTTTCACTTTGCGATAGCGCTTTGCGAATGACGGGGGCTCCCTAACACTTCAAAGAAACGTCGCAGTTATAATACAGGGAAGAACTTGTTGTTGAACTTGTGCACAACATTGTACGGTCACAGTCCCAAAAATATTACAAGAGATGTTAGAATCGGAAAATAATAAATACATGAAAGCTCCGGGACCCTATTGTGCTTAGTTTTAGTTTCCGCCTCTTGTGTGAAAACTAAGCGGCAGATATTTTGATTAGTTCACGGAGAGAGTTTACCCAACATGGGCATGTATGCAGCACCTGATTTTGCCGAATATTTTATTCGCAAGCATAATTCGGAATTCTCGACGTGCTGAAAAGTGTGAATTTATTTTGATAGATTTACATACGATTTGCCATCTGAGGCAAATGGAAATTCCCAAGAGACGATGTGGTTTTTGCCCGAGTGAGATATGTGAACGTATAGATTGTGATTTTTGCGAGGGCCTGTATATTGTATATTTTGTTCAGCCACTTTCCATTCGAATGGGTAAGTTGCGCTTTGCACTGGAGCGGCATTTTCGTCTAAACGTTTGGGAGATTCAATGCAAATGCAACTGTTCATCTTTTATGGTATGGACAGTTGAAGTGTGCTTGTGTTTATGCTGCTTTTTGGAAAGTAAACAGGTTAACGTTTTGAATGCGCGTTATGAGGCGAAAGAGGAAGAAAACTTTTGCGAGCAGCTGAGATAAAAGCAGCGGCAAAAGGCAAATAAACATGGTGGAAGGGGGGCAAAACTGGAAAACATGGGTTTTGTCGAATTCATACAAAAATAAAGTGTTCTTATCGCTCCCTAGCGTAATTATGCCTTATACAATATTTTTCCGGAACGAGCGGAATCCACATCCATATTTTAGAGTTTTACTGTCGATGCAACGCAAGGGAAAAAATTGAGGCAACAAAAGCGCCCATATATTTTTGATTAGAACACTTTATGTGCAGATCGCAGAATCTGATTATTGGGCCGTTTTCCGCTAAACGACCATGATGTTAAACTGTGGACCTCATTTCGGCAAAAAAGACCAACTTTTCTCTAAACAATTCTTGTGCTTGTGTGAATAATTGCTTCTATCAAAAGATGCTGAATCGCAAATCAAATCAACCGTTTCCTCACTGAAACAACGAAACACAATTACCATCCATCTAAACGAGCCCAATGTCACCAAGTAAAAAGTCCATTCCGTTCGCGTTTTACCTAATTACGCTAATTTTAAAAGTTTCCTAAAATCGAAATTTTAAATTGTTCTTTCGGCTTGTACAAGTCATAAAACTTTGCCAACAACCTAATTCCAACAGATTACTATGAAAGAAGTTGACGTTTTAAAGTTGTGTTATCTTTCTCAAGAGATGCAGAGCCAAATTGCCACTCAGTTGTCAAAGGTTTATCTTAGTCGCATAAAAGTTTTAATGAACAGTCTATCAACTGCAAGTCCACGGACGCTGGAACTTTTTTTCTCAATTCTGATAACAAGAACTCAGTTTTAAGCGGGGTTTATAAACTCTGCAGTTGGTGCGGCTCGTCGTTCGCAGTTTTTGCAGTTGGAGAAATAAGCATTCGCGGGCACGCACGTGTCAATTTATAAAAAATTTATATAATTTATTTATATAAATTTAAAACCAAAAACTTGTTGATACTTTTTGCCTCGTCTTAATGCATTGCTGTTTATAGGTAAGCGTCCGGTCTAATGTAACACCTAGGTATTTTGGGAATTTCGTGTGTTACAGCTCGCTGCCCTGCCACCTGACTCTTAACCTCCGTCCTGCCTGCTTGTTCCTTAGATGGAAAGCACTCACTTGGGTTTTCGTTGGGTTAGGGCGCAGAGCATTCTCTTCATAGTACTTGGCCATTTTTTTCAAAGCTTTCTCTAGTTTCGCTTCAACTAAGCAAAAATTCATGTCTTGCACCGTTAAACTGAGATCGTCAGCGCAAACAAAACTTTTTGGGTCTTCCCCGAGAGGCTGGTCGTTCGTAAATATTAAAGAGAGTTGAGGACAGAACACTCCCTTTCGGAAGGCCATTTCTTTGATCTCTCCACCTGCTTTTCTTCCCATTCAGAACTACATAGAAGCGTCGGTTTTGTAGTAGAGATGAGATTACTTGTGTGAGTTTGTAGTCTTTGGCCAGGTTATACATGTTTGTTAAAAGTTTTTTATGGTTTACGGTATCATACGCCGCGGATAAGTCAACGAATGCAACGCCCGTGATAAGTTTTTCTTCGAAGTCCTTTTCTATATGTTCTGTTAGTGCAAGGACTTTGCCAGTACATGATTTCCCAGGTCGAAAGCCTGCTTCTTGCGGTCCTTTAGGAGATATCAACAAATCGGGTCAAAATATCCTGCGAAAAGGCAAACTTAAATGATACTTTACAAACATATATCTCCCGACAAAAATGGTTGCATTGACTACAAACGTCGAGTTATTTGCCCTGCTGCAGTTAAGAGCACATTCTAGGAAAGTTAATATTGTATAAGTTTCCAGTTGGCTTTTATTTTAACCGAGTTAAACAGTAATCTATTTGGGAGCAAGAACTCTGGAAGTAATTTAGTTTCCCTAAAACTTTCCGATATGTACTCGAAAAATAAGAATGTTTTGGCAAGACGGTCTCTCGAATCTTCATATGAAATATTAGCCGAACTTAAGAGGAAAGTTTTCCAAATTTTAAAGTTTGAGCAATTTGACGTGCGTCTTCAGAGAGCTTGTAATTGAGTGACGCTGGATGGAAAGACAAGTGGATAAAGTAGAACGTTTCTAAAGTTTTCCGGATAGTTTAGGTTCAGTTATACCCTCGATAGAAAGCTGGAATTGCCGGTCCTCTACAGAGGGAATAAATTGAATATTATTAAAACAGCACTATTTGCGAAAAATTACACCCTCGTTCCTATCGTCGCCCAGACATGAAAAAAATGTAATTTTCATCATCATAATTTCCATAAACATCGTTTGAAACGGGGCATAACTAGCACACAATTTACACTTGTCGCATTTACGAAATAAAATATAAAAGAAAACAGTGACTGTAGATCAAAGGGAAATTGAGGGTGTAGCAGGAAGGTTCTTTTATTCTCATGTTTGCGAACGTAAATGCAAGAAAGAAGGAAACTGGAAGGGAAAATATGCAAAGAAACAGGACGATGTCTCTCTATTATGCAGTGAACGTAACTAATGCGCTTTGAGACTTAGAAATAAGCTGGAAATAAAGTTGAAAATTTTATGCGGAAAGGCATGATTAGTACCTTCACTAAACTGGGTGTGTAAAAAGCACATTGGCTTAATGCTTTTAATCTCCTTTTTAGCGGAGAAGCAAATTTCAGCACCTTTGGCCAACAACATCTTTTAAATATTAAACTGTTATTGTGATTTAGTATGCACAACCAGGAGCTTCTAATGCGGTAAATTGCGTCGCTTACCCACTTTCTGACCGAAACACCCGTAATCAAAGACCCAAGCTTCGCAACAGTTGTTCCAACAATTTGTCTACCAATTGATTAAAATCGCTTCTAACGCTTTCGCTATTTAGCCAAAGTTCACTAAACATTTTGGGCTAATGACTCCTAACAGAATATAGACTTTGTATTCTAACAATTGATGACAATTATTCAGTCAGTTTTGTCTTCTATATAGCAATTTGGTATTCACTTTTGCTTTAAAGTCGTTTCCTGCTGGTGTATGTAGCCCCATAGTTTCCCCCCTGGCTTCGCCACTGCGTTGGGTTTAACTGGGGTAATTTGGATTATAAAAACGTCAGGAACAAATTGTTTTCAAAAACTCACCAGTGACACAGTTGAAAAGCAATTGATTTGTAAATGCGGGAACAGATAGTGAGCTGAAGAAAGTGGATTGATTATCTGAAACAAAACACCTCTGATGATTAGGCTGGAACTGGCTGTCGCATGCGAAAAGCAACACGTTAATCCCCGGAACTGAAATTGATTAGCACCCAACTCAAGTTTAGATTCTCTCTGTGATGTTACCTTAATGATGTCTAATGGAGAGTTTCACCTGAATCTTAATTAATTATCACATCTGGAAATTCGGATTTCCTTTGAGGGGCGTTCGCGCATTGCCGTTTACGATATTGCTTAATTATGTCGCAAATTCAACCCTGCCGGCGAAATTCGATATTTTCGCTCTTGTGAAGATGATAATCGAAACCACCATATGAGCACGATTAATGATATCAATTGACTAGATTTTCCTTGCAATAAAGCACCGAGAAATATTTTCCTATTTAACCCTGTAAATTTCCTTAGCTCTCACCTCAATATGAATAACTTCACTCAATTTCCACCTTTCGTGCATATAAATAGCGTAATTATTTTTGAAGTTCTTCCATTAATTGAAAACATTTTTCTCGGGCATCGTCCGCTTTCCATTCAGATTGGCCTTTCTTTGTTCCCTTGCCGCACAACATCCCGGCCGTTTTCCAAAAACTTTAAACTACTTTTCAAATAAAAAGCGAATCAATTCGAGTGTAAGGAATCACGGCATATGTGTTTTGTGGTCTATTGCCCCGAGTCACGAAGTATTCGTCGGACGGCAAACAAATTAAATTACATGTCTGGAGGCGACTATTCCTGTGGGAGATTTACAAGCGCCAACTAAACCGAAAAATATCACTTGTTTCTGGTTTCCTTTCGCATGTACTTTTCAGGTCTTAGCTGGCTGTTTATAACTCCGCGAGAAACTCGGTACTAGTTTTTAGCTTGCCAAAATGGCTTCTTGAATAGAAGCAAACGATTTCAGCTAGCTGGAAGTCAGCGAAATGAGCGAAAATTATTGAGCTTGATTTTTTTAAATTTTAATTATTTATATCACTCCTATTCAACAATAATACATGTAAGGATTGCTTCTTTTTCGTGCAGCAAAATTCAGAAACTGCAATTAGCTACTTTTCAGAAAAAAAATTAAACATAATCAAGTCTTCAGCTTTTGATTACGATACGAATGTTTGAGGATATTTCAAGTATTAATGAGTGGGTCCAGTACAATTTCGACTATTTTATTACACAGAAAATGCGCTCAAATAACTATAAATCAGTAGAGCAGAATTTGCTACATTCTAGGACAAGAGAGTGTACAGTTTCCGCTTGTTAGCATCATTTGTTCGTAGAGGGCGAAAATGCGGAACAGCGTCACTCTACAACAAAATGCGTATCTGATGCAAATGTAATTTAAGTTTAATAAGAGCCTTGTGCATATACAGACACACCACACACCAGTATGAAGTTAATTTAAATTATTGCTAATGACACATTTGTGAGCTCTAATAATTAGCAACGTATTTGAACTGGGTGCTCCTTATTTGAACTAGTGCAAGTTTTCGGCGATATTCTAATTGGAAAGTAGACAGGAAGAAAATTAAGTTTCAAGGAAATTTGCATATTCGCACTGAAACTCCTACGGAATGTGTGTGTTCCATAATAAGGTCGAAGCAAATATTCGAATGAAATTTCAACGAAATTAGACCAATTAAAATGGCTGTTTTATGCGAGATTCTGCTATCTTGAAAGGTCGGAAAATTTATAAAAAATCTTGCGATTTTACTTTGCGTCGAAATTACAAAAGAATTTGCAGCGTTTCATGTTAAGGCCATTTGGAAGTCTATTGAGTAAATGTCATCTTGATTGCCACACATATGCCTTTTTGAGTTGCAAAGCAAATTTTCTATATCGACGAAAGTTCACACGTACATTTACTACTATCGAGCAATCAGCACTACAACCACAATCAGCATTATTCAGATAAGTGACGATGCAGACATTTCTGAGTCTGATTTTTCGTTGTTTTTGATGGTGTTGTATGATTCTCTTAGTAAGTTTTGCTATGCAAAACATTTAGTTTCAAACTTTGTTTGCAATCAATGTCTTTCTGAGAAAAAACTGACTGTTGAAGAAAACCCGATTTGCAGGACTTAGAAATCACAAGCCTCTTTATTAGCGCGGCAGCTATTTTGTATTCCTCCGAAATACATTTTCTACTTCACTATCCTGTTCCTTGCCAGGGCATTAATATTTCATGTAAATGCTAGTCTGGATAAAATGGTTTTAAAATTTTACGTCCGTTCTCTAGCTACTGAAACATTTATAATCGGTATTTGTACGGAAAATATAACGGTAGTTGATAATGGATTGTAACTCTATGTACTAGCCTTTCGGGCACGACACTGAGTTAGGACGCAAAAACACTCTAAACATCTCTATTGAGCAGTTTTTATCCAAAAATCAGTGTCGTGCCCGAAGGGCTCGTCACAACAAACACATTAGATAATATTTAATGTCGATGTTGTGCCAAACCCTTCGGGCATGACACTGGTTTGGACGCAAAAGCACTCTAAACGTTTCTATTGGTCAATTTTTGTGAAAAATCAATGTCGTGCCCGAAGGGCCCGGCACAACAAACGCATTAGATAATGTTTAATTCCGAGTCCAATAGGTAGACCCGGGACGAAACGCAGGGCTCATCACATAACACCATAATTAGTGACAATAAAATTGACTGAAAAACCCAGGAATATATTGGAATGAAATAATGTTTAATGTCGATGTTGTGCCAAACCCTTCGGGCATGACACTGGTTTGGACGAAAAAGCACTCTAAACGTCTCTATTGATGAATTTTTGTGAAAAATCAATGTCGTGCCCGAAGGACCCGGCACAACAAACGCATTAGATAATGTTTAATGTCGATGTTGTGCCAAACCCGTCGGGCAAGACACTGGTTTGGACGCAAAAGCACTCTAAACGTTTCTATTGATCAATTTTTGTGAAAAATCAATGTCGGGCCCGAAGGGTTCAGCACAACAAACGCATTCAAGAATATTTAATGTCGAAGTTGTGCCGAAACAAAAACCCCTTTCGGCTCCCGACTGGATTCAACAACAAATGAATGATCGCTATTCATCTGTTCCGGAGGAAAATACATAGCATCATCTCAGCAATCATACTGAGAATTCGTCAAAGTACAAGTAAAATCTAGAAGCAATTCCAATGCTCCACAGCTTATAAGCTCGGAAAACGTTTCAACCAATAAAAAGCTTATTAGCTTTAAAATCTGGAAAAAACCCATAGATTTCGCTACTTTTCCTCGGCCATCAGACCAAATTTTCTAATTCCTCTCACACACAAATGTATCTTACATCCATTTCTTTTGATGCCTTATTCAATTTCGCTCTGAGTTACACTTTTTGTAGTAGATTCTAAGCCCCGAAAAAAACGGTTCTGAATGGCCCGAACATAAAAATGTCCCTTGTTGCATAATAATTGAGGTGTTTGGGCCGCTAACCATGGCTTGCCAAACGGGCACACAATGAATAGGAAGGAAGCTCCTGTTGGTCGTCGCAAATACACGTACGTGCAGGCGATTTATCAAAATACCGTCCCTCGACATGTCCCAAGTTTATAATCGCGCGCCCAGGATTTCATTTGGGAAGTGACTGGATTTGGAACCAGTGATTGATTGATCGTCTTCAGTTCAATTGGAAATTATTTGTAAGAAAAAAATATTTTTTGACAATTGAACCATCTGTTATTGCGAATCCTGTTGAGAAAAGCGTGTGAATGGTATTTCCATGCTTGAAAAATTTAGCTTACGTGCTCACAGCTCAGGAATTCAAAAATCGTTTGCACTTTTTGGCAATAGTTTAAGTCTCTTCTTGTTAAGGTCAGCATTAGTTTGGCAGATATAGTGAATCGCTTGATTTATCCAGAAAGAGAACCTCCAACAATACAACAGCTTCGGGCTCTTCGTAACATTCGCCTGTATCAAAATCTCTAGGGACATTTACAGGGACAGTCTCTGTCTGTATATCTGATAATTCAATTTGTATTCGGCTTTTGCCAGTCGAATTCGTAACTCGATATGAGTGATACGTTGCATACTACAAAACTACAAATTAGCCTCGTTTGGACAGGTGGTATTAATTCTGAATTAGCTTCATTAATAGGAAAAACGTACAAACATGAGCTTCTTCTGCTCCAAACCAGCATGTTCCATCATGGAAATATGTAACCGTAAAACGGCCATACGCAAATTGGACAGGTATTGATTATCCGCGAATAAATTCTTGTATACTTTATCTCGTCATTCAGCTACGGACACAGGATTGAGCCCGTCTATCCCGCTATCGCTCCGGCCATTAAATTTTCATTTACTCGTGATAAATCTCACGTGGAAAACTGGGCCCAAATACTCAATGACGCTGAAATGCATGCCTTCCATCATGTTATTTAGCTTTTAACGTATGAGCTGTAATTAAGAGCTAACGAGATCGGTTCCATCACTTTTAGCATAGAAAAATTGCTTATACGGTAGCGTATTAATAACATTTGGAATTATGTGGAAATTCGTATTTCAGCTCACAAAACCGATTCACTTTGTATTATACGAGCAAGTTTTACTTTAGTTAAATAATTTCAACGAATTAACCAGATTTATTGCGACTCGATTGTGTCATGCAGCTGAAGTAGTAGGCCGGAATGAGTAAATTGACCTCTTAAAAGTCCAGAGCTAGCCTTTAATGATTGGCGATTGACGATATAATATGCAAAAACTTCTTCAAAACGTCTTCAGCTGGTAGATTCAATTAGGAACACAACTTAATTACTGCAGAGGTATAAATCACCAAACTGACCCATCGAAAAAGCCAAAAATGACTTAATCTCTTAAGAGTTGTATTCAGTTTCTAAAGAAGAACATTACAACACTCTGTTTTTGTTGTATTTGCGAAAACATTCGATTCTGAGAACAGTCATATTTCTTGTTTCTATCAAGACCTATTTGGTTCCAAATAGATCCATCCGATACAAGCTTTGTGTAGACCAAAGAAGCTGCGATCTGTATATCGAAATGTCGCAGCTGCAAGAATACATGCATATGAATATATCATTTGTCAAGATAATTTATAGGGACGTCCGAGTTTGTTGTTGGATAAACCGAGTCTCGTCTTGAAGGCGAACGTCCGCTCCAAATGTCGATTTAGACTCTTGTTGGAAGATGCTACTGGCCAGTGTATGGTAAACATTTGAAATTGTTTGGATTTTAACGAAAGAAGTGAAATCTCTGCCTTGGAAGATTATTAGATCCAATAACGTCCAATGCCCAAAGCCACTAAATCCTTGGCACTGGAAAGATTTAACCCGTTAAATCACTTCGTTCTATTAAGGTCACGATGTTAGCAAATAATAAACGTTACAAGCCAATTGCGGACACGGCTGTAAAACTTTAATGTTCATGACTAGCTGCTACATTAAACCGAGCTCCATGAAATTTCCCTCGGGAAAGGCTACACAGACTGGCGTTTTGTTAAGTAATATTTGATGAGTTTACCTTGTATATTAATGTCCTAAAGACTAGCTAAATTCCATTTTGGGGTCCCAAGTATAGTTTGCTACATAGTCCACGTCAAGGAAAGCTTTATGTTAAGAAACTTACGAAAATCGATGCCAGTATAACGGTATTCAAAAAGCATTTACTAAGAAAAACAGTTCCTAGACAACTAAATAGTAAAGGCACCTAAGCTCAATAATCAGCCTCATACTTTGCAGGTTTCACATCAGGTAATTTATGGGCAAACTTATTAGTAAAGTGCGAGTTAGTCATGTAGAATTTGGCGAAAAACCAATATTGGGCCACCAGACTCAATGTTTGTCTGCTGCAAAATTGGAAATGCATTCGCTTCTATGTCTGCTTTATTTGTTCCTTGTTGATTATATTACAGGCAGTATTCAGTAAACCGTGCTAACACGAAAAACATTGAAATTTTTTGCATTCCACGATAAAATTTAAAATTCTCTTTTCTAACGCGGGACTTAATTGCATTATCACCAACATCATTATCAAGGAAAGTAATTGAGGCCACCTCGTTGCATCAATGGCCTTCACTTACGCAGCCGAATCGGTTCGGCTATTTCCGCCGCTGCGGGATGAAGCGAGAGAAGGATGACCTTCGTCACTTCAATGAGCCTCTCCTTATTACTTCTATCCGACATACCAGGGGCATTCTATTCTTACATTCATTACAAAAATCGTAATAAAGTCCAAATAGAGAAACACCCCGCATTAGTTCGATGCTTCATCATTTTCGCATTGGAATTGCTCACAGAACTTTTACACTTACCTATCAAATCTTCGGATTGAAATATCGCGGAACTATCGCGAGAAAACTACGACACTAAGAGCAACGGGAAACAAACTTGTTCCACAAGCATTGTAACAGTGAAAAGTTCAGCAAACTCGAACTTTTAACCAGAAGGTGTGTTAAATTTTAAATTTTGTCAGCCTTTCCAGACAAGATTGATTACACAGAACGGAAGCAGTTTTGCTTAGGAAAGTTTGCGATCGGGGCCAGAAATCTGCACTGGCTTTCCACGTGATGGTAATGTTAAAAGCATTATTTTTCGAAGTTCAGTGAGACTTTTTACGAATAGTAGATATTTCTAAATAAAACCGTCAATTATCTTGAGTAAGTTGTACCTACGTTTATTTGCGGCACATCCGTCTGAATTTAGAGAGTCGCAATCGAAGCATCAAAAGGGCCCCTCAAAGTGAACGTTCAATTTATGCATAAGCCGATGTTTTATTTATTCCGTTCGAAACACACATACTTCCGAATATTTCGTTTAATATAGTAAAAAAAGGTGTCTCCCACATACATCACTCTTCCATTTCAGTGGTATCACTTTGGATTTTTCCAATATCATTTTTGTTGACGTGACAGGAATTCAACGGTTTGGGTCGCACATGTTTGGTTAAATGCATTCAAAGCCCTCAAATCTAGCAAATATATTGCCCAAAAAATTTATTGAGATTATAGTAAATTGGATAATCTGGAAATGTTGTTATTTTATAAAAACATTTAATTGAAACTGGCACGTTTTTTGCACCTGTAGGCCGTCGTGGAAAATACTTTCTCCCTTCCTTTCTTCTTTACAAGCCCAAAAGACATAATGAAGTTGAAGCTGCAGAGTTTTGCTGTCTCATTAGAAATCTATTTAGCTGTTATAGAACCCAACCAGCACCGAACCTGATAATCATCTAAAAACGACGCAAAAGTCCCCTTTAGGTTTTTGAAGAATCGAAAAGAAGAACTAACTCGTAAATGGTCTTTCATGTCTGCTAATTAAATTTTAATTTCAAATAAAACTCTTTTGAAGGAAAACAGCAACCAAAATATCAACACACGGATATTTAGCGTTGCAATAACACAATTGACGAGAGCACTTGTAAACCAGATTTCGTTCATAAACACTTTCGTGTACCGCCAAAAATTGGTCGGAAAAATGAAATCTCCCCGATGCATATTGAAAATAAATTTAGTGAAACCAAACATTTGGAACTATTTTTTTTCAAACAGCGATCAAATATTGAACCGCACTTCAATCACCACGGTCAATCAACCAATTCGGGATATTTTCAATATGGGCATGTTGGCAAATGTTTATACGAACGCCGGCTTTTCAGTTTACGAAATTATAATTTGCGCTAAATTAATTGGTTTTTCTGTTGACCGGAAGCGGTTTTAAACAGTACTGAATTATTTTTTCGTGCGGTTTGTTCATCGACAGTCTTATTTCATCAATTTCTGTGTATTTATTAAATACTTTCAATAAAGGAAGAGTTAATTTAACGATTTAGTTTGTTGAGTTTTGGAAGCTTCCAGATTCCTATTCAGAATCTGTGTGTTTCACTTTCACTCCCGTCTAATGGAAATCAACAACAAGACAAAGTTATTTATAAATATATTATGCTTCATGCTTTAGGGTGCTAGAAAGCAAAAGTAACACCCTAAATTCAATATTAAGGGAATGATTAAATTCGGAAAGTTTTACCAAGTTTCCAGTTTCAACTTTTCGCAACGAATAATTCTACTTATCAGATGTTTTGGCAAAAGTCTAAAGGTAACTGTTTTATTACAAATCTTGAAGGGTTCAAGTTATTTTATTAAGCTTTTCAACATGAACGTCCAACTGAATGATTTGACATTGTAAGACGACAACTTTAAAACAAAATTTCATCATGTTTTAATTAGAGAAATATAAAACAACTGGCTTATCACTCTTTGGCTATGACAAATTGATTAATTGCTTAAACTTCAGTATGTTCGTATGCAGCTTGTGTACAGTTTTTGGCCTCCAAACAGCTTTAATAAAAAAAAACCTTTGAAATATAACTAAGACTGTCTGGAGCAGAACTAAGTAGATTAATGTTGCCCTGCACAATGAAACGCTACTTGGAAATTCAGAAATTAGCAATGTTTAATATTGCAGAAACCGCCAAGCTTTGACGATTATCTGATCTTTCGCTTTGGGAGCAACATTAATTCCGGCCGTAATTACGCAGCCGGCCAGCTTTAACAACTCAATTCAGTTGAGAAAGTGAAAAAAGACAAGACCAACCTCAAACTGATTATGGAGAACACATCAATCTCTACAGGAAAGGTTGGTTGGCGCTCTTCGATGCGCTGTAGCAGGAGCTGGGACCTCTCCAACTTGGATAAATTGCAGTAAAGCGCGAATTCCCGTGACGTTTACACGCACCCTCCTGACCCGCTTTCCAGACCGATCCAGGACGTCACGAAGCGCGAAAACATCAACAAACCGCAACTGTTAAAAGTTTCTAATTTGTTTTTAAAAGTGACGCTTTCACCACTCACTTGGCTTGAGTGACTGGGTGAGAGTCGGAAGGAACGTTCCAATCACATGTAAGTTTACAAACTATTGTCCATATCAAACATACAAAAAAGTAATTTAAATGTGGATTAATTAAAACAGGCCTCTTTAAAGTTTAAATTTATGCAGTCTTAACGTACCATTTGAGGACGGTTTTATCGATAATAGTTGGATAAAAATTATATTAATTTTCTACATAAGTTGGATCAATGCAGAGCTTGCAATTTAAGGAGCTCTACAATATGATTTTTTTATATTTTCATTTGATTTTTGCGACTTTCTTTCTTTTTCTTTCACTTCTTATTATTTCGGTTCAATACGTATAATTTGAACTGAAAAGTTTGTAAATACATACCTAGAAAATATACATATAGGGTGACCCAAACTTAAATCCCTCAAACTCACCCTTATCGATATACAGAGTGACAAAGTTTTTCTTTCAGTTTTTGGGTTCTATTTCGGGAACTATTTGAGACAGGCGATTGAGCTTCGTACACATTTTGCCACGTATGTGGCTTTATGAGCGTTAAGCCCTGTTTTTTTCAAGTTCCAGTGGTGTACCATCCATTTTGAGACTGAGTGATATTATTTTGCCTCTAACTTTCACAACACTTATAAAAATGGCAATTTTCTGGCGCAGTTTCAAATATCATGGTTTTCTACACAAAAGAGGATATCTTGGTCAACCACTCTAATATATGCCGTTTTAGAGAAAAAATGCGTTTTATGATGAAAAACATGACACTGACCAACCCAATCAACCCTGAGGTTTGATGCAATTTTCTATTAAACCACCATTATGACCACCTTTTTATGAATAAAACAACGCGTTATTGCTGTGCTTTTAAATTGCCATTTTACTCAGTGGCGTAGCCGTTCTGCGCCACTGAGTAATGCGACTTAACGCTCATCAAAATCTTAAATGTTCCTGAAATAAATTCAATTTTCACGTGCAACAAGCTGGGGAACTTACTCAACTTGATTTTGTGCCACCCTGCATTTGTATTTTGAAAAGATTCATTATACAGTGGATCAAAATCGAAAAAACCAAATTGAAAATTAATAACAATTTTATCTAACAATTCATTCCTCAAGATTCTGACCGCCCCGAAAAGAAAGGCGTAAAATGGGGACAACAATTTCAATTACTTCGGATCTGGAGCGTACAGCGTGTTTTCAATAAGTTGCATTCCTCGCTTGTCTGCGATGAAAATGGTATCATTTGAATCGTTTTGACGCGACTCTGTGTTACTAACAAAAACTTTTGCACTTAAATAAAATCAGGAAACCAAGTGAGACCTTAGACCCGTCTAGTGCTGAAGAAACCTACAACGCCCTTCAATGTTGCAACGGTTTTTATAAACACTCTGTATAACTTGGGTGTACACGCATTCCAAAACCGCATGAACATATTGACTTTGAACAAAACGGGAATAGTGTGTGTTTTTTTGTGGTTTCATATTGTTCGGACGCAAAAGCAATTCAGTATCATAATAAAATTGACACACAGTTCCAATGATATTCGACAACAAAACAGTTCATTAACGAGCAAACGCAAAATTGAAACACTTGCATTATAGTTGAAACAATGCTTTTTTGTGCGATTTTTAATAACTGATCTAGTGTGGATTAACGAGAAATGTGGGCTTCCAAACCGAGTGCGTCTATTGTTTTTCATACAAAATAGGCTTTAAAATTACATTGAAAAGCGGGTATTAAGCATTGGGTTTGATATATATTTTAATGATTGTGGGAAATGGAAATTAACTCTATTATTATAAAATTCGGGCGGTTTTAATGCAAATGCATTTTCGATCGGTTGCAGCAAATTAATAGTCGTCATACGATAAATTTGATTAAAAAGTACATTGCATTATCTGCTTTAAATAGTAAGGATTTATTATTTTTTTATCCATTTCAACTTGAACCCGGAAGTTTCAAAATATCTAACTGAAAATTAGGCGCAAAACTGCGAAGTAGTTCGTCATTGCATTGACGGATTTGAAAAATACAATGTATTTTTCAAATCCGCAAAACTTTAAACAGCCCTTTGAGCCAAGCAAAAAAAATAACTACTACACTTTTAATCAGAGCGAAAAGCTTCTTTAGTTGATAGTCGATTATTCGCCGTACTAAAGCAAAGCTGGGAAGGTAATTGAAATTGTCAGTGAAGTGGATTAACGTTTAGCTTATTAATGTTCAACTCGATCTGTTTTAATTAGACGTCCATTGAAATGTTAATGTAATAAGTGGAATCACAAGCTAATCGGACTTGGGCACCGCTTTATTCCAGTCAATGGATTTAGTTTTTTAATGCCATTCACCGTGGATAATCGTCAGGAAATCCGAAGGAAATAACCGATAATGATTGTTAAAATTGACAAGTCTTTTATAGCGATAAATTAAGATCCCCAACAAAGCTGATAGCAAAGAAAGAAACTTCGAAAGTCGTTTTACTTCAACCGCACGACAAAACAAATAGTGCGATAAGAGACAAAATAAATGTGAACAGTGTCTCTGAACGACATTTTCTGTAAATCGGGATTTCCTGAACATATGGCAAGTGAAAACTCAGTCCATGCCAAATGAAAAATCGTGAAAGTCGCGAGTTTCACAGTGGCATTTCACTGTCTAACAGTTTATCAGACTTTCGCCACTATTAATAGATTTAGCGCACTCAGGCAGCTGGTTGAAGTGCAAAAAAACACTGTTTATCGAAATATCTGGGAAACATTCAATAGAGAGATTCAAAATTCGCGTCATGTATTTCAAGTTTCGTTCTTACTCGGTCTTTCAGTTTAGAAAGAGATTTTATTGGATAAACTCACCGTTCCAATAAAATGGTTTTTGTTCGCTTTTCTGCATATTTCTCATTTGGAAATGATGCCTGCACTTTATGCGACGGTGTAAAATTCCCCATATAAAGAGTGGCGACAAAAATGGTGGCAGAAGAAAACTTTCACGACTTCAATATTTCAACCAAATTGGAAACCTCGCCATTTTGCCACAATAAAAGAAATTTCCTGCAATATGAGAGCTGGATATCAAAGCTAAAATAAATAGTTCGTATTAAAGTGCGCGCAATGAACCACGGCCAAAATGAAAGACTGATGTTTTCGCAATCCAATTATTAAAAGGAAATTTGGAACTTGACGTGGATTTATTAACAGCAAATGATTAATTTGCAACATTTGCTGCATTCATAATAACTAAATGAACAGTTTTCGCCGACAACCGCCGACGTACCAGCGAAGTAAAAAGACTAACTATTTCGAATCTCAATTCACACGTTCAATTTTCCATTTACATCAATATGAATCCAGCTTAAAGTAGTTTGCTTAAAATTTCCTCCCATTCATCAAACAATGTGTGTTGGTTTAGTCCAGGATATTCAATATCGCAGTTATGGCTCAGAACTAAAATTTAATGGATATAGTGGAAACCACTTAGCTGCCCAGTCAATTTGACCCCTCGAATAGAAACCAAATACTTTCGAAGCTGCGTATTTATTTTCAATTTTGCGGATTCCCTAGTTTTCAATCTGTGCGATTCATTTGGGTAAATTCATCCCTGAATTCCAACTAGTTTCAGTTGGCGTTTCATTGCATTTCATATCTAGCCGGAAAAGTATTCAAACCAGAAACAAATAGGAAGCATTTTGATAAAGAATTTAACAGAAATGTATGGGGAATTGAACAGAGTGAAATAATCCCGTCCCTTCCCACGTGGAGGGCAACTTTTGCCATGTCACCCAAACATATCCATCAAACCAACCAATAAAGTACCTCGTAAATATCCCTTTAAGACATATCACCCTATCAAGCAGCTGTCATCCCTGAAACACTCAACAAAGTGCTCGCTTTCGAATCGTAATACTGTTGTCAAACGGAAGATGCGTGTTTTTCTGCTCTGGGGCATAAATTTTCGTTTGAGGATGCCTCAAGCCTCGATGCTCTCAAATCAGATAATCTAAACTTGGCTGACCTAACAGAGGAAGAATAAGCTTCTGAAAACCCAAAATTCCGCTGCCTGTTCCCTTTCCACGGCCGATATTCGCTTATAATTATTGAAACTGTGGATAAAACAATCTGTGGCGAGTTTAGGTATCTGCCCCTGGTATTTTCGTAATGTTAATGAGGCAGATTACCTTGAAAAACATTGTTGCCGTCCTTCTGATCTAGTTTTTTGCAAATATCTCAGTTTTGAATAACATTTTTTTTCCTATTTTTCCTGTACTCCTACAACACCCCCAGACAACACCCCCAGAGGAAAGACGCCAATTTTGAATCACTCTGTATATTGAGTCACGTATTTACGACAATTTTGAGTTTACCCTCCTGAACTCTCCTATCCCCATGGTTTAATTTAATAAACGCCATAAAAGCTATCAAACTGTTTCAAATTAAAGCTGAAAACCATCGGCAAGTTTCAATAAATTCCTCTTTCGCAATACCTGTGCTTATTTAATGCCGCTCTCCATTGCCCATAAACAATAACTAAATGCGAAGCATCAGGATATTCTGCATAGAATAAAACTGCATTAATAACACACTGAATATTTTGTGGAACTTGAGCTGAAGCGATTTGGTCGTGCATATGAAATAAAGGTATTAAAATATTATTTTGTGTTGAATTCGTGTTCGGACATGAACGACAAAGATTATGTTGGGCTTAGGCTCCCATTAATAAACATTTCATTAGTGATCTTTTTTGACACGCGAACCGAATTAAATTTAGTGGAGACTTTGCTAAGGGCTTATAGGTGAAAAGGCCTTTTATAATTCAGGCTCACCTCAACGCCATCTTTTAATAATATTTAAACTCACATGCACACGATTGTGTTTTTTTCAAGATAAAAAAACTATTGCAGTTACCTTCCTGCAATCTGACATTTGCAGCAATCTTTGTACCAAAACCATTGTGAAATTTTGCAATTAAAATACGATTTTCTTTCAATTCCGAAACAACATGGGAAGTAAACAGACAGTGTTCGATAAATTATTAATGCGCAAAGTAAATTATTTCCCCATTCGGCATAAACATTTCCGGGACATCAAAAGAATGAAAAGAAAACAACGTTTCTTCTGAAAGTAGGCTCGTTTATTCCCGGCCTATATTTCATTTAATCTATTTTTAAACAAATTGTGAGACATGAACGCGTGCCATATTGCCAGTGTCATACATTCGAAAATAATAGGCAGTTTTTCTTTGACAAAGTTTTAAATTGTTTATTTAGAAGAAGAAACGTTTTGTTTTCTTGCAAAAGAACTTTTAACCGCGGGTTTCATTGAATTTATTGGGTAAACTCGTGGAGAAGAAATAAACACTTTGGATATAAACTTGGGGATATGTTTAGTACAAAGACTTTTTGATTTGAGGATATAGACTAAACAGTTCAAAGCGTAATAAACATGTATTTTTTTGGAAAATACCAAAATCATGAATAATTCAACAATTTCTACGGTAAATAGAGTTAGGCTTTCGAGGCCATTCCTTGAGACTGGTGAGTTTTTCGGGTTTTTATACCGTCGTAAAATAGAATTTCTTCCTGACGTTTCGCAAGCACGAGTGGCTTGCATCTTCAGAGGTGGTTTGCTGGAGAGCTTCTACGGTATTTTAGTTGGAAGGTCGAATAACCAGTCAACGTTATTTCAAGTTATTAAAAAGAGTTAAAAGTTATTAAAAAGATCCAGTAACCAAAACCAGTGGTTTTGGTTACTGGATCTTTTTATATTGAATTTGAACTTTTTTCTAATACTTCACAAGTAGTTCAAAATTGAAATAAAAATAATTTTTCAAACTTTTGCGCTCAGAGCAAAAACATTTTAACGCCGCGAATGTATGAAGTTAGCACGCAACAACGAGTAAGGCATCTTGCATCTCTTATAGACTGGTATGTGTGCTAGTGAGATAACCAGCTACGTTCCTAAATGGGAAAATAAGTAATTAATTGAAATCAGGGGGGAGCACCCGAAACGAATACACCTCTGAAGGTACCACTCGTGCTTGCGAAACATTGGGATGAAATTCTCTGTCACAAGGTCTATGAGTCGGAAAAAACAGTTTCTAGCAATAGTTGTGAAGGCCTAACTCTTTTGATACAATAAACCTGCTTTGGTATTGATTTCAATCATAACGGGTTTATGAACGATAATCTCGTCGATAAAACAATTGGGAAAACTCATTCAATCGATCAACTAAGCATTTTTGTTTTTTTCCTGCCGGCAAAAAATATACCCGACAGTAAAGCCCATCCATAGAGCCGTTTAGGAAAATTATTGGGCAATTTCGCATTGTTTTATCACTTTGTGATGATAGATGGACCCGTTCTTTGTGGTGGCATGATGGTTAATATTGCAAGTTGAGTAATATTAGTGATGTTTTCCTTCTTGAGTAGAATTGAATGATGGAAACTGATGTTTTCCTTTGATGGATTATCTGGAATTGCATGAATGGAAATTAATTGTGCATAAATCCAGTTCAAAATCAGCTCATCAAGTGCAGCTGAGCCAAATTAAAATAAAATTGCTGCAGGTACGAAAATAGCGAAGGCATTCAAATTGAAATGTGGTTCTTTAAAATCCATTTCCAGCTTGATCGCAATATAGTCTCAAATTAATGTTTACTCTAAAGGAATCCCAGCTTTGCAAATTGAACTGTAAATCAATACTGCGTTCTCATTAATATCGAAACGCCCTTAAATGGAAAAAATACTTTGTTATTAAATTGGGTTTTTGGTATAGCTTAAATCAAGCAGTTAATTTAAGATAGTATAGCTTAAATCAAGCAGAGAATTTAAGAACATCCAGGATATTCGTGAGATCAACTGCTTTATTTTTTCACATTCCCAGTCAGTAATAATCGCATTTTCTAAATGTGTATGATTTCAATGTCGGTTTCTTCACCACGACATCCAGCTAAAGTGAATAATAAATCTCCTGCTGTCGGCCTGTGTAAACTAATTACATATTGTCACTCTTGATTGCGTTGGGCCATTTATTCTATTATAATCAGTTTTTTTACTTCTGCTCCCTAAAGTTCGCTGTCGCTAATACCTGCTGCGAGGAGAAACTTGGTAACTAGTTCCAAAGTCTTCTTAACTATTCCAAAACTGCCGCGTTCATTTGGCTATCGTTAAGGAAATTAATTAACAGCTTGCGTGCTCGAGGAAAAGAATGCTGCACTTATACAGGGTGATCTTTCCAGAACCCTTCAATCTTAACACGTCGATGCATGGGAATTTTTATGGAAAGCTCTCCTCAATCCTCACTTGGTTCGTGCTGAAATTAATTGTCATGTTGGGTTTTTTGCAAATACATTTCCATTTCACATGTGGACTTTGTTATTTTTTCCTGATGTATGAAATTCGCAACTTCAAACACGTTCCCGTAAAAATGCTGCTGGATTGCTGGAAAATTGAGTTTGCTTTTCGATTAAAGAAAAAAAAACAACTTTTTCCTTTCAAAGTTACGTTCGATCCCCTTCATGCAGCATTGTCACAGTCAATTTTCACACCCAAGTAGCTCTGGATTTCAGTAATTTAATAACAAGATCGCCTTGCTTTTAACTTCTTTTGTTCCAATGTCTTGCACAGTAACGTGTCGGTGCAACAAATTTACTGTGATATTAACAATGCTTCTTCTCTAATAATGTTACATTGTGAATGTGAACGGCGATAGAGACATTTATACCTGCATGTAAACTTTTAATGTTAATATCGAAATAATGGGGAAAGCGTATAATTTTATCAGTAGTTATGTCAATGCGTGTAACATGCAGAATGCAAAGGCTTTTATAAATTTGTTGGCATGTATGGTGACTAAGGGATTTTTATTTTTAATGTTCAGTAGTCAGTTTACATATGGTGTGACTTCGGTTCTGATCCAACCGCAGGTTCTTTAATAATTAAATTTTAAACTTTGGAAATATTTTGTGCATGCTTTTCCAATTTTCAATCATGCTTTGCCAATTCTCGGGTTTGAACGTTAATTCGAAGCATCGCTAGCTCAGCAATGAATTCGGGAAACTTTCGTTTACTTGTGATTTTGCCGCAGTTCCAGAAATAAAGCTGGTTTTAAAAACTTCCATGCTGTTGGTAATTAAACAAATTTTATTTTGCCGGCGACTGCGTTCGTGCAGTTGGCAATTGGTTATGAATTAAAACGATAAAAAAATTGAATGAATGTGTGTAATATTAGGTAAACACACACACACAACGTAACCAACATCAAAATTATATGGACAAACAAGCGTGGTCGGTGATCAGGCCAATCAAATTCCAACGTCGGCAACTGCGAACTGCACAATATAAATCATGAAAACAGGAACGTCAGCAACGGCAACGACATGGCAACTGCACGAACGACGAACTGCACCAACTGCAGATTTTATAAATCCAGCTCTAAAGCTGCTCACTGAACGGCAATGCAAGCCATCAGACACTGAACATCAGTTTTCGATAGCGGATGCGTTAACTTCTTGCTCCTGAGATTTGTCTGTGAGTAAGGCCGGTACCTCCGAGATACTTTAGGTGAAGTAACAATTCAGCCAGAGCGGGCCTTCTGTCTTTCGGTGGTAACGGTAAGGTTTCATTTGATTCGCTGGTTCAGTTGTTATAATTTTTTTTAATGTGGAAATATTTTGCTCGGTTCTTCATTGTTTCATGATGCTCTTCTGAACCTTGTTTCGGAACCGTCATTTGAAGCATTCGAATGAAGACATCCTTCGTCGAAAGCTGAAGCTTCAGCTCATTTGCTCTACCATGATTAATGGTTCTTTCATGATTAATTTTGAACTTTCAAAAGGTTTTGTACTCTTGTGACGCTTGTTTATAAATCCTCATTAACAGCAAAAGAATATGGATACCAGTAGTCGATAGAGTAAGCTTCAGTTTCAGCTTTCACGTGACTCTTCTGAAACTGATGTCTCAAGAACCGTTTGAGGCATGACAATGTGGGCATTAATAATCTTTAGAGGAAGCTTTACTTTAAGTGTGGGGTAATTTTCGTTCGATTCGTAATACTCATTTCTTGAGAGTACATTATTAAAGATTGGAAATATTTTGCGCGGTTTTCCATTTTTGCACCATTCTCTTCTGAACATTGTTTCGGTTTTTGAATAAAGTGTGAATTTGGCCTTAATAATGTAATATTTGCCTGGGGATGCAGTTTAGGGGTTGTAAACGGTAACGTTCAACAGCGAACCTCCTAGCGGACAACGTTCAACAGCGGAGTTGTAGATAATAAAAAAAATCTAAAACTTTTGCATTTAACACTTTGTGACGTAGCCTCAAATTAACCATGAAAATGGCGAAAATCCGATTTTTCCGTTTCAAATTTTTTTCTCGCGTATAAATGAGGTAAAATCTGGAAAAGTATGTCTTTATTGGTGTTGACTAAGCATAGTTTCGTGTTTAAATTTTATTTTTTCTTAAAGTTGGAACCTCAACAACATTTCCCACTTGGCCTTTCCCTGTTTTTACTACATGAAATTCGTGTCGGCACTAGCCTAAGTCTTTCAACTCTATTTTTTTCTCACAGAACAAAATCTGCTTAAAACACACTCAAGCATCCTTTTATTTGCTTCTCTGCTTACCGAAAATAATGACGATCGAACGGAGACCCAATTCAAACTTAATACCCCAAGCAGGGATTTTCCTGCTGGAAAAAACAAATAGAATTGCCATAAAGCAGGAACTTTATTAACTCTGAGCCCTTGACAAAACGTGTTGTAACACTTCCTGAGATTTACCGTTCCTTTTCATATACTTAGTGCCTTGCTGGGACCAGAGCAGCGAATCGTTAAGCAGGCTAAGAGCACTCACTCTTAACTTTCCAGACGCTGCCACATGGACTTTCTCTATTTAGAGCTGTTATCGGAAATTATGAGCGAATTATTGCTTGATCTAGAGAGCGATCTTTTAGGCAAGAGTACTTATGGTTTTTCAGTTCAAGACAGAAGTTTTTATGTCATTGCATAGATAAGCATATTGCTTCTCAATTTTGTTTCTTCACTCATTCTGGTTGGGATGATTAAATGCAGGCACCTCTCTTCAGGACATATACTCAGTTTGCTTAAGCGATCATAATTCAGGCCCTTTATTTCCATAAACTACCGCCGCCTGATTTATGATTTGTTCCTTTTTGTGAAAGTGTTAATAATGGTCCGCAATTACCCAAACTAATATCTGGAGATAGCAAATTGTATTACAAGGGTCGCAGTACAAATAGTCCGTGCCAGTTGGCTGTTCTATTATTTACACAGATATCTTAAAGAGGTTTACAAAAAATGGTTCACTTAACCCGACGGTATTTCCGGTCCCAGGCCAACAAATTACTCTGGAGATTTCCCAAGTCAACTCAGTTCATGCCTAATTTAGTTCAAAGTTAATTTAGGATTGACGTTCTGGTCATTTCCAGATATTAAATTGGATGCAAACTTCCCGATCTGATAGAAAATATAGCCTGCTTAGCAAAAGAAACTCTTTCAAATGTAGATTTGTTACTAATGGAATTGAAACCTCATAATTCATGTTGATGGTTATTTCGTTTTCACTTAACTTGCCGTGTTTAAGCTGAATCGATTCAGGAAAGTGGGATTTATAGGAAACGAATCAATCGAGTACGAGTCCAAATCCTGTTTTGAATCCACAGCCAACTTTCATTTGAAATTACGATGCCTTTGATTTCATTTAGAGTAAAAATGTGCTCTTAAATCATGCCGGATAAAACGAATTGGTAATTGGATTAAATCGAGTATGAACTTGCGACTGAATGAAATCGTTCAAGAAACCCATTATTTAACTCGACATCCATCTTAATCCGTCTGGATGGAAGAAAATTAACTTATTACTGAGCGAGGTCACCGTATAATGTTGACTTGTTAGATGCCAAGCTGTTTTTGCACAGTCTGCTGAAATCTGGGGCCTAATCGAATCAAATAATCACCGAAATTTGATTCAAGCAGCAAATTATTTTCGCGAAAAAAGTTCTTCTGCTCTGATGCCTACTTTTATCTCAAATTGTTCTTGAAAGCAAAATTCAAGCACATATTTCCAGCATTCATCACTGCTGAAAGAATTTGAGCCCAAAAGTAATTTGAGGCGTAACTAATGCCATTCAATATCGCCGGTAGAGTGCACGGTAGACGGAAAATTCAGCAAATTAACTCTAATGCGCTGTTTCAACCCGTTAACGCTATACTGGAACAGTTAGAAAACGGCGAATAACATTTCCATTTGCGTTTTGTACTTAAAGGCGTAGATCAAAGAGTTTTTCCCGAGTTTGAACATACAAAACAGCAACCAGGTGAAGGAAAGGCATTAAAAGTCAACTCGGCTGGTTTATGCTTTTCATCAATGCTGTTACAGAAATAAACTCAATATATTTTTTCGAACGTAATCGAATATTTCTGTATTCACAACAAATACAAAATATTCGAACCCAAAATTGTCACGGGGAATAAAAAAATACAATTAACAACGGTAATAACTGAATATTCATATACTGAACTATCACTTTTATCTATTAGTTCATGACCTTGCTCTATCTTGCTCGACGCGGATATATTTTAAGCCGTGAAGGTATCAAGTTGGCACGCAGCACCGCACATGAAATGTTTCATCGCTCACAGACTACAATGTGTGCGAGTAAGACAAAGTTTGCTCAGAGTGTGAGTGTCGGAAACGAACCGACCTCTGAGTATCCTAACCATATGTGCTAGCGAAACGTCGAGACTGCAATTCGCTGCTGCATGCAAGTCGTTTCGTGCAATTCACCTGTTAATTGTCATACATGTCGAGGATTTGCTTAGTCAGGTTTTTTTTAAATTCTTTTGATTTTTTAAAAATATTTGCCTACACCGGCTGTTTAATTCTATCGCACAGTCGACAACAGCTTGTTCGAAAGCAGAGTTTCATAAAAGTGAATAAAATTCCACCTTTACCGGACAGCACTAAACTTTCAAACTTAACGCCCAAATCAACGAATAAATTTAATAGAACGGTACCCACCGAAATAAACTTTTAAACATGTCGTCTACAGTGATTATAAAATCGTTTAGATCCAACCTCATACAAGAGAGAAACTTCGAAATTAAATTAGCCCTGTGCTTATGATTTAATTTTGCGAATATAGCGGTGGTGGTTTAATCAGTAAAAGTCAAACAGTGCGAATTTTTGATGAAATTTAAGGTCTTTAGAAAGCTGGTGTAGGTATGAATACATTCTGTCAAGTTCATCGCTTGAATAATGAATCCGAAAGCTTTCCGAGTCGCATTTTTCACGCAACTTCGCCAACCCCAGAAATGTTAAACACTTCTGTCTGGGATCAGAGGCCCTCGTTAAACATTAATGTCACCCGACTTTAGATTAACACCGAACTAATTCGTATGGACCGAGGTAAATAAATAGTTTCGAAAAGTTTTGCAATTTAAACTCCCAAGAAAAAAATCATTGGTTGCCGCTAGTCATTGGTTTTGTTTTCTGGAAATTAGGAAATGCTGTACGATTTTTGGCAAATATTTGCGGCATCACATTAATTATGCTGTAAAGCTATCAGTTTTAATTAGGCGGAAATATTAAGGCAGATTTGCAATTCCAAACCCCGACGCAAAATGATGTGCAGGGATAATTTTAACTGACATTTTCAATTTCCCTTGTATTTACTTTGCAGGACTTTCCCAAAACAAACTTTGTTTAGGATTAGAGTTGATGGAAAAGGCTAAATTGTATTGTATGTTAATGCGTTAAAGGCCCGGTCCAACTTTATTTAGCAATCATTGTTGTCTAGATCCCCTGGTGGAAAGTACGTATTTTCGCCACTGTTTTGGAAGGTGAAAGCATCACTTTTACCAATTTCAATAGCTTTCACCACGCACCTTTTTGACTCGGAAACTAGGAACGGCGAATTTCGTTGATAAATTGTTTCGGCCGTTTTGGCAACATTTTCAAATCCGTACGAGCATCGAAATCAACGCGCTGATCAAATTTTTTCTTCTTCAAAAAAATTCTTCATCACCTGAGGGAAAGTACGTACTTTCGCCACTGTTTTCGATGGTGAAAGCATTACTTTTACCCATAAGAATAGCTTTCGCCACGCACCTTTCTGACTCGGTAACTAGCAACGGCGAATTTCGTGGATAAATCGTTTTGTCAACATTTTCCAAGCCGTTTTTTTCAAAACCGTATACTTTTCCCGGCTAGTTTCCATCGTACGAGCATCGAAATCAACTCGCGTGCATGACGCGCGTGGCAACTTCAAGCAGTGGCGGAACTCCGACTTTCGTCTCTTGCACCGTAATATACTATTACCCATACCGAATATGTACAAAAAAAAACACAAGCAAACAATGTTTGCTTTCAGTCAATCTTCTATGAATATGTAGTAACTCGTGAACTCGAAAAAATATAAAGAAATTGCATTCGCAAGTAGGTTCTTCAGCTTCATTTCCTTAAGAAGGTTTAATTTTCCCGAAGCCCACTAGTCATTATTAGAAAGTTTTGCAGGTCATAAAACACGAATACCAGCATTAAAATGTGCGCTACCTGAGAGCAATTTTGGGCAAATTTTGTGAGCTAGTTTGTAGTGCACATTACGGGTAATTGGGTAATAATTTAATAATGCTTCGCCGTCTTAGATTCATGGAGCTAATGTTAATTCGGTTTATCAAGGAAGGCTTCTTCAAATTATTGATTGCAAACAGTGCGGCCAGCCAAGATGCTGTCATCAACTATAATGAACCAGAAGTGTTAAGAACTACATAGTTGCTTATTTATGCCATCGAAACGTTAAAAACATGGAATATTGGCATTTTAATGGCGTCCAATGAAAAATAGTCCGAACATAAATTAACGTCGCTATACTGAATCTTATAATTGGCTGAGTCCTGAAACAGTTCTATCTTTGTTCCACTCTGTTTTAATTAGCGAAGGACATTTTATAGGAGGTACTTCATTAAGAGCGGCGGATTTATTCGCGATCATATTTCAAATTAATATTAAATCGCTCATAAATGTGGCCAAGTCTGGATTTTATTCATTAGGAAGCATGAAACCAACTGTGACCTTTTAATAAATAATTCCAATTTCTATTGCTGTGACACGAAATTTGTTTAATACTCCATCCGAATAAAATTTCACGTTCGGTTTTATTAATTTTTTTCTATAAATTACCGGTTCGCAAACAACAATTCGGGCGTTAAAACATTTCAATTTAAAAATCGCAGCATGATTTTGTTTCACTCAAAGGCTGCACGTAGTGAAAAATGGTAATTTCTTTCCTGTATTCAATTTGACTTAGCAACTGGAAGGTTTATGCGCGCAACTTTATGAAAGTAGTATTTCCTGGCAAACTAATTACTTCCAATGTTTTTTGAAATGACTCTCCTAGCGTTATTAAAATGGAATTTTGTTATTATTTATGTTGCCCGATTCTCAGCCGTGCCATGGAAATAGAACAATAAATTGTGCGCCGGCTGCTAAATTAAAATAAAATTTAAAACTTTCGGTTCCTTGGGAAGAGAATTAAGTCCTGTAAAGTTCACTTTCCAGCTTTCGGATATTACCGCCGGAGCTCTGTATTATTCGCTGGAAAGTGATAGGCTGTTTGAATACGTTTATGCAAAAATGGATGAAAAACATTGAGAAAACAACAGTTTTAATTAGGTCGATTTTGCTCTCTCGTCCTGCATCTGAGCTGATCAGTGACTGCATTTTTGTTTGATCCCGTTGACTTGCTTTAATTAATAGAGATTTTGTGTTGAAATATTCCAAATAGGTAGGTAGTTAGACAGTAGAAGTCTAATAACAACGTCTACAAGCTAACTGCTTGAAATTCTGTGGAAGTTTGTTACTTTTGTCAAGGAAAAGCAAATTAACTAATTGCGAAAATGCTGAATTGTTTAACAAATAGCACTGAGTGGGAAGGGCGTTTGCTATAAAAGCCGCATGTTTTTAACGAGGAGCGTAATCGGGAGCATATTTTTTTCTGCGCAAAATAAAAACCATTTAGGGCCCAAAGCCTCGAACGACCTTCCTAAACCCACATTATTTTCCCCCTGGATAAACCTCTTATTGATAAAAACTAAGGGTAAATGTCTACTGCTGTATAAAAACCGGATTTTTCCAACGTTCTAAAAAGGGGTTTTCCCATTATCGTGCCAGAATTTAGGATTAAGTCTCTAAACGTACAATGTTTAGTTAAAGTTTCCTCTTGATGGCAAAACTTGAAACCGGAATGTTATTGTGGTTTTAATGTTCGAATAGCGCACGATGTTATTCTACCGATGGATGGAAATGTTTGCCTTCAACTGATAATCAGTTATCAGCTACATGCGGTTTTGTATTTGGGCGAATTTACCTCGATTGGATGGAATCGTTCACTCAAAACAACAAGAATCTATTCCCGGTTTTCATTTTTTTAAATTCAGCTCAAACGTCCAAGGAAACCAAACATTACCAAAACATAGAACTAAGTTTGCTCTATTGATTGTCGTAAAAACCACCTTTCCATTTCACCTGGTTTAGTCAGGAAAAACTTAAAAAAAACGGCGAATCAATTTAGTCCCAAAAAGCATTGCAAGTTCAATTTGAGTTATTCTCCAAATTGAGTCCAAACCTTTAGGACAACAAAACCTCGACCAAACATATAATTTAGTGTCGGAAAAAACGCTCTTGGTAGAAAAAAGGCTCTCAACTGGTTTGATTGTAGAAAACTTTTGAAAAACGGCCTGCCAATTTAGTCACAAAACACTGCAGGTTTCATTTTGAGTAATTTTCAAAATTCAGCCCAAATCTTCAGGAAGACCACACTTTGAGGATCCATAGAGCGAAGCTCGCTTTATTTTCCGTAAAAGCCGCGTTTGTATTTTCAAAAACAGCGGGTAAAATTAGTCGCAAAAGTCGTTGCAAGTATCACTTTGAGTAATTTTCAAAATTCATCACAAACATCCAAAGAACCCAAAATGTAGTCAAGTATAGAGGCAAGTTTGCTCTATTTACTGCTTCCAAGATAGCTCTTGAATGTCATCTGGTTTGTTCCTAGTAAACTTTTGAAAAACCGCATGTAAATTTCTTCGCGAGAGGTCGTTGCAAGTCTTATTTTGAGTAATTCTCAAAATTCAGCCCAAGCGTCCAACAAAACGAAACTTTGGTGCCTTATAGAGACAAGTTTCCTCTGTTTATTCCTTCAAAAGGCGCTTTTATATTTTAACTGGTTTAGCTGAAGTAAGCTTTTGAAAAACGGCGGGTAACTTTAGTTTCAAAACATTGCAGGTCTCACTTTGACTAATTCTCAAAATTCAGACCAATATTCCAAGGAAACCAAACTGTACTGAAGCATAAAGACAAGTTTGCTCTATTTATTGCTTCAAAGACCGCTTTTCTATTTCAACTGGTTGGGACGTAGTAAGCTTTTGGAAAATAGCTGGTAAATTTAGTCGCAAAAGTCGATGCAAGTCTCATTTTGAGTAATTCTCAAAATTGAGCCCAAACGTCCAGGGAAACCAAACTTTGGTGAACCATGGAGTTAAGTTTGCTGTGTTTATTTTCGTAAAAACCGCTCTTCCGTCTCTTCTGGTTTGGTTGTAATGGGGTTTTAAAAAACTTTGGAAAAATTGGTGTATAAAAATGGGCAAATTAGTCCTAAAGATTTTTTACACAAAAAAATGCATATGTGAAATAAATTAAGATTTATTCGGCGAATTTCGGTCAGCGAACATTGGGTTCATTCACGGAATTCGCACAATCCATCAGTTCCGTCCATTTCAGTGTAATCAATTACTCAGTGACGGGGATAATAGGGTGGTCAATACATTAAGCGCTTAACTAAAAGTGCAATTATCCCGAAAATTTCAATAAGTGCCCCTAATTGATTGATGCCCTTCAGCGAATTGGTACACGTTAAATGTTTGGTGCAAACAGGGCGTTCTTTGAATGTGTAAAGTGCATTGAAATAAAACCACATTTGCTCTGCGAATTTTGCATTTTTTATTGCTTAAATTGAGATTCGCAGTTAATCTGCAAATTTCATCGAATTATTAGGGCAATATACAATAAATGAGGTCAAATTTAACACCAGACGGGCTTCCGTGATACGAATTATTTATCGTTTTGGCTTACCTCTCGCCAACCGGTTTCAAACATTTATAATGAGCGTGAAAATACCGATGGCCGAAATGGCGTGCACACATTTCAACCCTGAGCCCTTTTACTATGTGGCAAAAACACCGAATTTCTATAAACGGCATTAGTGTCGGTCCTATTAATAAAATTACTTTTAATATTTCAATTCATTCCTATACTGATTATTGAAGCTAAAAGCGAAATGCTATGGTTTTATAGAAATAAAAATTAAACTAGAAAGTTCCAGTTGGAAGCAATGAGCTTGAAAAGAAGTTTATTGTTTCAAAGAAGGGAAGAAAAATTAAATATTAACAGGCAAAAGTATGGAGCTAATTTTATTGAATCAAAAAGAACTCCCCCCTTTTCTTCCGCCCACAAGGTAAAAGTCGAAAGTTCGCAAAATAATCCGCATTCTTCAGGTCAGGTGATCGAGGGGGCCTAGCCATTGGCCGCCTTCTCCAATGGATCGATTTTATGTAATATTGGGAAGAAATGCTTTGAAATGAAAAGCTTTTAGTCGTCGAGGCAGCACAAATCGGAACTAGCAAAAATTCGTGTAGGGATTTTATTGTCTCAACAAGAACTCCCGTTTCTTCCTCCCACAAGATAAAAGTCAAAAATTCGCAAAATGCCAGATCAAAATCCTGGATTCGCCACTGAATGTAAAGGATTATAATTGCTCAAATACGCAAAATATATTGATATGGTTGCAACTTGAGCCGAGCAACACAATGCATTTTGAACTAAAATTCGTATGGTATCGATATTAATGGAAAATTAGTTGCAAACTTCACTTCGTTAGGCATCAGTTGCAAAATTGACTAACGGAAGGCTGCAAGATATTTTGATCGACTAGTATGTGCATAAATCATTGTTTAAAACGGATTTACTCAACCAGTTACGAACATTTCAGCTTTATGTTGTATTGAAACTGGAAAACTTTGGCAGTTTACGAGTGTGAATAATAATCTAAATTTCCAAATCTCCGCTTCAAGTGATTTTCTAAAATAAAAGCAGATGAATTTGCCAAAAAAGATCTATTTCTCAATAAACAAATTCAAATGTCTTCAAGAGTTATTATAAGAGTTAGAAGGGTTTCGCCGTCATTGCTTGAACTGGCGAATTTTTGCGCTTTATTTCTCGACGTTTCGCAAGTCACTCCTGCTTGCAAAACGTCAGGAAGAAATTCTTTTCCACGACTACTTGAAAGCCCAAAAACCTCACCAGTTTTCTTCAAGAGTTGTTAACCATGCTGCTTCCACTAGTTAGTCCATCTTGGCATAGGAATCAGGCTCCGCAGAGCTAAATAATTACTGTGAGATTTGCAAAAGAGGAGGTAAATCATACGCCAATCGTGGCAGCAAAATCTCTAATTCATCTCTGCAGGCTGGAGTTCAACCGCAATTAATGGTTAATTTTTTCAAAACATTCACAATATGACTAAACCGAATGGAAGGCTTGTATTTGAATGCGGAATTATAGCTTTCAGGCTGGGCGCTTTAGCAAGTTCATTTGTTGAGATAATGTGCTTTCGGAATGTTTCTTCCTTTATAAAGCGGAAATTAAAATACTGTTTATAATGCCCGTGCATAGAAGCTCTGCGAAATTTACCTGCACTTGTAAAAGTTCTTTAAATAAAGGAACCGAAATGCACCGAGTATTTACCAAAAACCATTCAGAGCCATAAATATAATCCCCAGCTCGCACAATTCCAGAAATGTTAATTTTGGAGGGAATTATTCCTTAATTCCGTCGTTTTGTATTCCTAGAATCCCATGCCCATTATTAGGTAAAATATTGTGCGGTAAAAACAGTGCCACTTAAAAAAATCAAATATCGAACTAGGAAACACTTACGAGTAGAAGGTTTTGCTTGCACAAATAAGTATTCAATCGGCATATTATCCCATTCCAGCAGGCATATTTCATTTTTGTGGGACACTCTGTGCTATAGTAATAATAAATACTAAACAGTCTCTCTTATCAAAAATAAAATCTTTCATGTGCTCAATCGCTTGAAAACACAGTAGGAACTTTCTAATAGCCAGACGGTTATTTGCTCAATGGTCCTTCCAACTTTGCGCTCCATTTATGACTTTGGATTTATCTTCTTGTTTAGTTTCTTTGTGTTTAATAGTTTTTTGCGGCAAAAACAACCGAGTAAACATGGTACAAATAGAGCAAATCATTTGGCTGATGGGCCTTTCTTGTGAACAGTGTTTTGAAAGGCTCGATGTACCTTTTTCGACAGTGGAATCATTAGTGTCTAATAGTTTTGTCTGTTTTTCTTTGCCTAACTGGGCTGGTGCTCTGTAGGGAATATTTTGAATATAAAGCTGGATTTATAAACCCTGCAGTTGGCGCCATTCGTCGTTCGTGCAGTTCTCTTGACGCTGCAGTTGTTGTCGTTCGCGACGTTCGCGATTTCATGATTTATATTGTGCAGTTCGCAGTTGCTGACGTTGGAATTTGATTGGTCAGATTGACCAATATTATTTATATATGTCGGTTATGTTGTGGGTTGTGTTTACCTAAATCACAAACATTAATTTTTTTTTTATTGGTTTAATATCAAAATGTGGAGACTCAACCTACTTTCTTTTACGTTGATTTTTACTTCATATTTGATATTGAAGAAAAAGCGTCGAACACGGCCGTTTAAAGTCAAGGGGCTAATGTTTGGGGACGGTGTTGTGCCCAATCAAGTGGAGCAACGTTAGTGAACTGTATTCTATTAAATTCTCCACTGGCGCACTGGAGGCTTTAAAGTCGTTTGAATTAACACAACACGAGATTCTATCAACAAATTTATTCGGTTTTCGAAGGACCAGTTTGGTTTACAGTGCCAAACACACTTAATAACTATTACAACGAGAGCGAGACTTCTTACGAAAGATGAGCAACTATGTTCGAGGGAACAAAACGGGACCAAATAATTTCTCTCACCGCGCGAAGACAACCGGAACTGTTGATGGTTCTTTTTTCAGATTAACTCTGCAGTTGGTGCAGTTCGTCGTTCGCTGATGTCGCAGCTCGTCAAAACAAAAATATATTCCCTCTTGTCAAGATTGAAAACAACGCAAACATTTGAAAGTAATTCGGGCTTTTAGACCGTCGAAAAAAAGAAGATTTGCTCGGTGTAAAAACCACCTCTGAAGATGGAAGCCACTCGAGCTTGCAAAACGTCTGGAAGAAATTTCATTTAAATCCCTTAAAACAACTCATTATTTTCAAGCAAAAGTAATATTTTGAAAATTTCAATGGATTATTTGTTGAACGAATGATTTAATACCGCGATAGCTCATCGGTATTCAATTGCCAATGGGGATAATTGATTTATTACTTAAATGACTTGATGGAACCGAGCAAATTAGGAATTACGGGTGGTTGTGCATCGATCACTAATCATGCACGGGTAAGCAGATAGATTTCCCCAAATCAAACATCGTAATTAATCTGCTGATGGACAATTAATCAGTGCTAAGCACAAAATTCGCAGAAGTCTCCCAGTTTTCTAAAATTGCCATTTTCCTACGAACTAAATCACACCTCTTCGATCAAATTTCCTCTGCCTGAAGTAAATTATGCACATTCCAGTTGATAAAAAAAAGTCGTAACGTCTATTTAACCCTCGTTTGTGGAGAAAACATTAAGTAAATGATTGTAAATTTGGCAGTTTTCATCAGGACATCGTTTAAAGTATCGATTTTGGCATCAAGTTGAAGGAAATGAGAATTGGGAATGATTTATCGTTGAAAGGGCGAAAAAACCCAAACAGTAAACTGCAAACTGGAATTTTCACTTCGGGCGAAAGACTGAGGGAAAAAAAGTGCAGTGAAGCATTTTTCTTGTAATTCGTGTGCACAAAATGCAGCGTTTAGTAAATGACTTGCTTGAGAGAATGGCGTTTTTTTCGCTCAGCCCATGAATTATTCCGTGGTTTTAGTGAAAACGAGTGGATTTTCCAATTTCTATTAGCAGCCGGTTGAAGAACAGCCATATTTCTAGCAAAAAAGACCTTTTGATTTATCATCTCTCAAAGGCAAAGCCACTGTAAAAGAGTCATCACTTTCAGTCGATCTATTATTAACAGTTGACGCACAGCACCGGTTAATGAAAATTCTTGTGATACTTTAAAGGGTCCATTTGCGATATTTTCCTTAAATTGAGGGCGGCCCTTTGAAAAAGAGGAGTTTTATTAATGATTACAGGGTTCGCTTCCATCAATCTTTATTGGAAATTTATTATACTCAAAATGGCTCCCGCTGAATAAGATTAAAACGTATAAAATATATTAGCAGTAATAATAGGATCATTTATGTTGATCGGCCATGGGCTTATGAGGATTGAGACATCTGCGTAATGTATGATTATGCGTAATTATGGTTTCGCACAACTTTCAAAGTGTTTCACACGGTTACTTATATTCGCACGTTTTCTTCCAAATATTTAACATAAACCGCGTTCGAGAGGTTGAATTAAATCACATAAATTCCGCAAAGTACTTATCGTGTGAAAGCACATAATGCAATCGACCCGTCAAATGGGAGCCCTATTCTGAAAATGGATTTCGGTCATTTAGTATTCACGTAATAAAATTTTCGTTGGGTTTCCACGATTTCAGAACATATTTTTGGCATGAAAAATGTCGCTTGCTTGCCGAAAGCATATCTAGTGTGGATAATGAAGATATTTTCAAATAATCGCCTGGAAAACCCGCAGGTTTAACTCAATCGACAACTTTCTGGAAATTTTCTACTCAATTTTTCCCCCATTCACCTTATATCAAAACCAAGAGATCCTTCAGATTGTCCATTTCGGGATGAAGGCTCGATATAAATAATTAAGCACCCCACAAAGGGAGCGCTGGAAATATGCTCTTCAATCTACAAAAGGAGCTGATAATACAAAAGTCAAGTGTCACTTGGTTTTTTTACAAGAAGGCTGAAGTCTACAGGGCCCTTTATCTCAGTCTCTTATTGTAACAAGGGATGCTGATTTGCACTTTACAGGCCGGATTTTTACGGTTCATTATTAGGCATTGAAAAGGCCTTTGTCGAAAGACGCAATTAGATTGTACTGAAGGAATTACAGGAAATCGCTACGAGCGTTTCATTGTTTACGAGGGTGGATCAATAAGTACCCGTGTTAGGAATGAAGAGGCAAGTTTTTCACAATTTTTTTTGTAGTAGTAGTAAATATCTTTATTTCTAAAAAAGGCTATCGACCTATCGGTCTTTCTGCCCTCCCTTTTTTTTGTATTTTTCAAAATAATCTCATTTTAGTACAATAGACTTTGCCCACCGTTTCTGCCATTTATACGTTTCTGTCTCGACGATAACCTCCACGTTTGAGCTGAATTTTTGTCCCCCGAGCCACTGTTTTCATGTTGGGAACAGAAAGAAGTCGCAGGGAGCCAAGTCGGGGGAGTACGGTGGGTGCGGCAGCAATTCCTAGTGCAGTTCATGGCCACGACAATTCTGGATGAATGTGCTGGTGCGTTATCGTGGTGAACCAGCACTTTCTTCTTAGGCAAATGGGGTCGTGTCTCCTTCAATTTGGTATCGAATCGGTCCAATGTAGTACTGTCCCGTGATAGTTCTTCGTTTCTGCAAAACGTCCATGGGGATTATTCCCTTGGAATCCCAAGAAATCGTAACCATGACCTTTCCGGCCGATGAGACTGTCTTTGCCTTCTTCGAAGCAGATTCACCCCGAAAAATCCATTGTTTTGGCTGTCGCTTGTGAATTTGTGCGCTCTAGATGGCAAACACGTTTAATTAAATTTTTTCATTTTATAGGCAACCGCCTACTTTGAGAACGTCGAATAACAGAAGTCCCTAAACGAAGAAATTGCCTTTTATATTAACTTGATATTTTCCCCATGAGAAAAACTCCAATAGAACGTAACAGTGATTAAATTGGCTGGGAATTTAATATCATTTTTATTCACAACGCGTTTTTATCCAAATAGCGGATATTAATAGAATTGTATAAATACATTCCAATGTATTCCTGGGTTGTTTCAGTCAATTTTATTGTCACTAATTATGGTGTTATGTGATGAGCCCTGCGTTTCATCCCGGGTCTACCTATCGGACTCGTCAGTAAGGCTTAGGTAGACCCTGCCTTATACGCCGGACACCGGTTATACGCGTTCGGACGTAAATGAACCGAGTCGACGTAGATCTTGTGCGGTGAGATGTTAGCAACCCGTGTTGCTGATGCTGCCACTCGTTCCATTCTGCTTTTGTTCCCAAGCATCTATCTTTGTATATTCTTTTTCCTGACTGTACTTTAATTCATTCCAATGTATTCCTGGGTTTTCAGTCAATTTTATTGTCACTAATTATGGTGTTATGTGATGAGCCCTGCGTTTCATCCCGGGTCTACCTAACTAATCACATAACACCATAATTAGTGACAATAAAATTGACTGAAAACCCAGGAATACATTGGAATGAATTAAAGTACAGTCAGGAAAAAGAATATACAATTGTATAAATAGTCTACAAAAATGTGCTTTTAATGAGAAGCTAATGGTTTGCTATGCAGAAAAACTAAATAAATCCTAACCAATATGCGAAAGAAAGGTTTGAAAGTTGACTGTAAAAACGCATTTTCTGTTCAACTAAATCAAGCGAATCAAGTCAAAAACAAAACATTTTCCTCCAAAAATCCCCCAATAGTATCTATCGAGTCGAGTTTTCAAAGCCGATTGATAAGGGCATTGAAGACGCCATTAGGCGGATACATATATTATCTATTGCATGGAAAACTAGGTCAGATCCAGACTTACTGTACGATTCCATAAACTTCAAAAGGAGAACGCATGACTTCCGAATGGTTAATCCACTCGGGAAATTCGTATTAAGTCCCTGCAGCTTTTCAGAGTTTAAAAATATTTCTGCCTTTCACACAGATATGAATCTTTCGAGAAATCGATCTTTGAGATCCACATGAACGAGTCTGGATAAAGGCCGCGGGGATCAATGGTCAAATCTGGAAAAGTAAAAAAGCGCAATACCTCAGGCTAAACTGAAAAATTCTACCCGAGTGATATAACTGTATAAAGCTTTTCCAGAAACATGCAAAGATTAATTTGCCTTAGCCTATTCCTCCGGAAAACTGGACTCTTCATATGCAAATATTAACCACATCCGAAATCTGGCTCAATGGATTGAATGTTGGCGACATTTTAACGAGCCCGTATGAATGGAAATATAAAAACTATTTACATCTTTCTCCAGCCGCGCCCCTCAAAGCCAATTTAAAATTCATTAATCATAATTACTTTGACTTTTTCCATGCTTGCGTCTATGCCCGAAAATTTCAGACGACGTCCTGACACTGATAACGATTAAATTGAATTAGTTTTGAATGGAACCAACGTGCCGGAAGCCAGGAAGAATGATTACATTATGCTTAAAATTAAATTGTAGCGTTCCGATTAAAAACCGCCCGTAAACAATTCCATTACTTTTAGTGTTAAAATGAAACATGTCGAAAGGCAGAGTTTGATTAATTGAAAGCCATTTTATTTAAAAAAAAAACATGTTAAAATTGGACAATTGTTCTGGCAAACTTCGAACTTTGCCCTTCGCACAGCCAAAAGGAATTTTTTCAGGGTGTTCGGAAAAAGCGTTAGGAAATTTTTAAAGGTGATTCTACATGCTAAAGTAATCACTCTCAACCCAGTGGCCTTGTATTTCCAGGCCAGTGGCATCGCAGCAAATCTAGTCGTCCGGTTTTAGTAGTAGTAAACATCTTTATTTCTAAAAAAGGCTATCGACCTATCGGTCTTTCTGCCCTTGTTTAATACATGTAGTCTTAATCTAAATAAAAAACAAAGATGAAAATTCTCTTATTCTAGGTTAATAATTTTATTAAATAAAGTTTCCAATTCTAATGACAAGAAAAAATTATTTTATTGTCCAGTAGTCAGTTGCGTTTGTAAGTGTTCGAGTAGCGTTGATGTAGGGAAACGGAAGCGGGATTGTCTGGTTGGTCTTGTAAGACAAAGGGGATTCAGTATGGTCCAGTTGTAGGGGTTGTTTGTCCATTTTGTCTGTAGCTGTATGAGTCTTTCCGAGATCTTTGTCATGTTTGTGCGTTCGTATAGTAGTTTGGTGGGGGGGTTGTGTAGTGGGTTTTGGGGGTGTCTTATTCGTGTTATTAGTCTTAGTGCAATTTGTTCTGTTGTTTGTGTATAACGTTTTGTCCTTTCTGTTCCGTTGGTCATGAGTATATGTCCAAAGTCTAGCAAGGGTCTACAAATAGCTTTATATATTTTGGTGGCGGTGTTTGTGCTAATTCCTCTGTCTTTGTAAATTAGTGTTCGGAAGTGTTTTGTTCTCTTTATTGTTTCTGCCCTGATGTTTCGTATGTGTGTAGTGAATTTAAGTTTGTGGTCAATTGTGATTCCAAGGTATTTTACGTCGTTTTTTGGTTGTGTCGTCTGGCCGTCTGCAGTTATTGTAGGGGAGTCAGCGTTGAGTCTGTGGTTTGGGAGCAGAAGTTGGTTTTTTGACCCGTTTGGTGTTAGTCTCCATTTATAAATCCATGTCATTGTGTGTCCGGTTTTAAAATATGCCAAATTTTACAATTTATAGTAATTATTGCATTACTGTTGAATTTATACTATTTTTTTTGCTCTAAAACCACTAAATTAAAATGGAACGAGAATATTCAAATGTTAAGACGCGTGATATGCATGTTTGTTCTGGGAAAGCAACGTCTTTACCTCGCAGCGAATCCTGGGAGAAATGTTCCATGTGGGCAAACCTTTAACGCCTGTGATAATTATGCTGATAGAGGAAGCTCAAGGCAAGTTAAGACTGTTGAAAGTGAAGAAAGGATTCTTGAAAGAGTATTAGAAAATTCATACACGAGTACAAGAAAACAAGCGTTTCAAGAAAGCGTTGCTTCTTCTGCAGTCTGGAAACATTCCCCTTTTATGCACAAAAAGTTTAGGCGCTTTATGAGTAGGTAATCAGATTTCGAATTTTTGTTACCATAATTTTACAATGTAGAATCACCCTTAAAAAGTCCTAACGAATTTTCCGAACACCCTGTATAGTTAACTAGAAGATTAATGTTAGGACATAATTCCTGATTCATTTACCAGCTTTCCTTAATACCGAGCTTAACAGACCAATGCGAATTTCCCGAAAAGGTCTACTTTGGAAGTACTTTTATTGCGCCTTAAAAACCGGCATCTGTTCCTCTATTTTTCCTCCATTAACAGCCAAACGTTCGCTCTAATTACTATGCTTCATTGTGTTTCTCTTTTACCTGGACGCCAGAAAGCTTCCAGGGATTTTAAAGCTTGTTGCCAACAACAAGAGGACTTCTGATATGAGGCTGGTGGGCTTTAGCGATTTGGTTTTGTTTGCCTGTTATCAGGTGATTATACAGTGGCAACTGGATTTAGCAGCTGCTAGTGTTGCGGATTCTGAAGCTGGAAACTTTGGGCAACCGTTCTGAAGTGTCGTGCTTTTAACTTGCCATTTTCAGGATAAGCTGTTGGGATACGATCAATTCTCTGTCCGCAAAGATATTTGATATTAAACAGAGGGCTTCATACGTATAAAGGGCACGAAAAAATGTAAAATCGCAAACATTAAAAAAATCATTTTTATCGAAAATATTCTTTAATAGCAATAATCGTCCTAGAATGTAACCTCCTGAGACCCATTTTACTGCTGCACTTACAAAGATATGAAAATAAGCGATTGTTAACTCCATGACTCTTAACAAACTTTAAAACCCCACTTCGGAGAGCGATTTATAGATTAAGAAGTGTATTAAACAGTTGTACATTTTTTTCCCTTTTACATTAAACATTTTAAAATATTTTAGCGCATTTTAGTAAAGTGACTATTTCAATTTCAGAACAAGCAGTTACTGAAGAATTTGAAAAAATGGCAGAGATGCATTTCATGTTCGGCCGGACGTTATGAGCAGACTCTGGACAACGCTTACCAGTGTTTTGACGCTTTGGGGTGCGGTAAGAGGGGTTGGTAAGCAATGCCCCGACCTTGCCGCCAACCCCTCCTGCCACTGCTACAATTTCGAAAATGGGATGTACCTGGAATGTCCCGCCGCCACTGTGCACACTTTGAAAATGCTGCTCGAAGTGATCCAAAGTCCCGTCCAGTCTTTGTCGATTTACGAGCCGGATAAAACTTTGGTAAGTTGTGCGTTCATTTCTCGAAATGTTCGACCCGAATCCTAATCGATTGTTTCTTGTTTATTCCAGACTAAGTTGCCGAAAAATCTATTTTCCGACTCGACAATAATTCGCAAGATCCATATATCGCAGTCGAACATTGAGGATCTGCACGAAGACTCGCTACTGCCTCTCAAACCCTACCTGGAAAGTTTCAGTCTGGTTTCGGCCCGTTTGAAAGAAATTCCTCAGAATGCTTTTAAGGGCCTTAATCGACTTAATGCGCTGGATCTTCAGGATAACCAGATTACGGCAATTCCGGACTACACTTTTTATGGCTTAAGACTGGAGAAATTAAGCCTGAAGCGAAATCGATTGCAGAACGTAAGTGTCCATTATTGGCGCACTCTTACTTAAGTTACACGTGAGTTTGTCCTTAATTCGTTCGATTGCCGAAGCTGAAACGTTTTAATACAGAGTGTGCCTAAATCGGATGGTCAGTCTGAATTTCAAAAATTTGCTACTTTGTAACAGTGCAGAGTTTAAAAATTCGTGAAAACCTGCCAAATTTTTCGATCTTAATAAAACTTTCAGAAGAAACAGAGAAAAGTGCACTCTATTCAACGCCGTGAAAATCAAATTGCTAGAAAAGTGCGTTCACGAAAATATATACTTTTGAATTTAGTGTGCAACATATGTCGCAATTAGACTGACCACTAGATTTCGACCATTCCTAAAAAATCATGAAAGTGGACGTTCATAGTGAGATTCCAAGAGCCAGATAGGGAAAGTGCGTTCTATAAATTGCTTGAAAAAGCAAGATCCTAAAGCGAAAAAGGTCTATATTTATGTCGCTTGAAAATCGGAAGAAGGCAACTGGATTTAACGTTTTCAAATCAAAAAAAGTATGCTTTAATAAATATAGCAAAAAGCGCGTCACTTGCGGAATTAACTTTCGGAAATTAGATTGGCACATATGTGGAAGCTACATGGAAACTAGACAGTGAAACCGTTGCTTTCAAAATTCCAGGAAAATTCGCAATTGTTTTAACCGTAATGAATTTTTTTGGCGAAATAGCAAAAAGTAGCCCTGATTTCATGCCGCGAACAACAAATTGCGTGCCGCCACATTTAGAAAAAATGATACATAGAAAGTGACTTGCAGATTTGAGAAATTGGTGAAACTCTGACGAATTTGGTGATCGTATTCGATCGAATCTTTCAGGAAAAGTAGATAAAAGTGTGCTCTATTTAATAGAGTTAAAATCAAATGCTAGCAAAGTGTGTTTAAGACAAAATCATTTTTGAAGCTTATTTTGCAACAAATGTCCACCTAGATTGAACTAGATTTCAACAGTCCCTAAAAAATGTGGAATTTGGCGTTTATCATAAAGCTGGATTTATAAACTCTGCAGTTGGTGCCGTTTGTCGTTCGTGCTTCGCAGTTGCCGCAGTTTGAGAAATAAGCTTTATTTATAAACTATGCAGTTGGTGCCGTTCGTCGTTCGCAGTTGCCGCAGTTCGAGAAGTAAGCCTGATTTCCGAACTCTGCAGTTGGTGCAGTTCGTCGTTCGCAGTTGCCGCAGTTCGAGAACAGCCTGATTTATGAACTCCGCAGTTAATGCCGTTCGTCGTTCGCAGTTACCGCAGTTCGAGCAATGAAGCTGGATTTATACACTCTGCAGTTGATGCCGTTTGATGTTTGCAGTTCGAGAGATAAAAATACGGTCGCACACGTATCAATTAAAATTAGTGTAAAAGCAAGTAGCTTGCGTCTAGACAATCTCGACATTTTAATATTAAAACGATTAAAAAATTGAATTAATGTGTGTAATATTAGGTAAACAACACACAACATAACCAATATATACCAGCATACAATCTGTCAATCGGACTAATCAAATTCCTACGTCGACAATTGCGAACTGCACAATATAAATCATGAAAACGCGAACAACCGCATGGCAACTGCACGAACGACGAACAGCACCAAGTGCAGAGTTTATAAAACCTCCTTAATACTCTAAGAGCCAGATAGAGGAAAGTGTGCTCTATAAAATGTTGAGAAAATCACACAATTAACGCAGTCCAATCGATATCATTTGATTTTTAAACATGCGTTTAAAAAACATCTAAAAATCGGAAAATGAAATTTTTTATTCTAAAAACTCTTCAAAATTGTCTTAAGGAAAATGACGCTCTATCAAATTTTGGAAGAAAATCGTCACTTGTCCAGTTTATTAGAAAATAAAGGCAATTAGTCGATAATATGCGTACTAATCAACAAAAAGGTGTCTTTCATATTTCAAAAATTCCTAGAAAATCCGCAATGTTCGGTATTGTAATGAATTTTTCAGGGGAAATAGGTAAAAGTGTGCTTCGTTCCGTGGAGTGGAAAGTGAATCGCTATCAATTTCCATTTAAGAGGTGATAAGTCTTGAAACTTAGTTAAGTAGAGAAAATTGGAGATATTCCAAATTGTTAAACGTGCTAACTATGCACATTTTCTCACGTTTTCTAACATCTGTAGATAAAAAAAAGCTTCTATTGCAGAAATTTGATGCCGTCATTTATTAGTAAAATCAGATTGTATGATTTAATCTCAAATATATGACTGAAAATGAAGCTACAGATTGATATGTTAATAAGGGAGTCCTTTGTCGTAGCTCGCGGGGTGGGAGAAACACATGCGATTTAATTACAGAGGTCCCTCATTTGCTGCTTGACATCACGTTTGTGAGGTAACGTTGCAGGTTGAATGATCACACTATATATCAATTAGAGATCAAATAGCTACCAGTAAGATCAAAAGGTAGATTAAACAGTAGCAAAAACGATGCGATCCAGTCGCTTTAAATGGGAAATCGATATGAAATGAACAGACAATGGTTCTAAAACTGCCCGTGTCCCCAGTTCCAAAGAAAAGCTGAACTTTGACATGCAACGAGGGTTCCCGCTAGGAAATATATTTATTTTAACCGCTGCATATCGGACTTGAGCAGACCAGTTTTAAAACTTAGTCTCCAGAGGACTTACAAGAGTTAGTTTTAGTGCACTTGGAAAGGAGACTGCAACTTAGCTAATGGCTAGTTGAATGGATATTTGTTTTGGATGATCAGAAACTCAAATCGACCCATAAAATTGTCAAGTTTTCTTCTGGTCATCTGTCATACAGTGTGCTACTAAAAGTTACGCATGTTGGTAAAAAATGGTCATTATGGCCACAATTGAAGATTATATTGTTTTTGGGGCATACTGTTGCACATATGAGTTCATGTGGAAAATGTGACGAAAATTTGAGAGCAAATTTCCTGCAGTTAAATTATTCTCTATACAATTGAACAAGTTTTTACTGGTTTGCATTCATGGTGCTTGTTACGTTAAAGCTCGTGAAACTTCGAAATGATGGTAATAAGAAAGTGTCTCTAGATTGGAGATTGAAAAGGAATCACCTCTGAATTGTATTTCTCTATTTTCAGACAACGGATTATTCGTTTGCCGGTCTCGAGGCGACAATTTCCGAACTGGACATATCAGGAAACGAGCTGCACGATTTCCCAATGAACGCCCTGAAACGTCTGGAACAACTGCAACAACTCCGCTTGGCCGTGAATCAAATCAGTGCGATTACCAGTGATAGTTATTCGCATCTAAATTCGCTCATTAACTTGGACCTGAGCTTCAACCGATTTCGCAGGATCAACCGGGAAACGTTCAAGGTGTGTTTGGCTTTGAGGACGTTGTCGCTGTTCAACAACGAAATCGAAGTGATCCATGCACAAACGTTCATTATGTTGCGCGATTTGGAAAGTCTGGATCTGAGTCACAATCGGATTGGCTACTTGGACTCGATGACGTTTCGGCACAACAAGAAAATCCGCTCCGTTGATTTGAGCCACAATCATCTGCATTACGTCGGTGGGCTGTTTGCCTTTCTGCCCGACCTGAAGGAGGTGTTTTTAACGGAGAATAACATTCTGCAAGTGCTGCGGGATACTTTCACCGACTCGATGAACATATCGGTGATTTACATGCAGGCCAACTCGATCACTCGCATCGACGACGACACGTTCTTCACTCTAACGAACTTAACGCAGCTGCACATGGGCTCTAATTTTATTTCACATTTGCCAGCGAGCATTTTCGCGAACAATTCCAATCTGACTTCATTAAGCCTCGACGGTAACCAGCTTAATGAGTTAGAGCCGGGAACTTTTGAGAAAACCATCGCTTTGAGAGAGATAAGACTGCACAACAATAGACTGCGAACTGTACACAAACGTGTGTTTGATCCATTGCCCAATTTGCTCGAGCTGCACTTGCAGCACAACGAAATCTCTTCGGTTGATGAGGGCGCGTTTCGCACGCTGCAGAACCTGGCGCATATAAATCTGCAAGCGAATTCCATTGCAATGTTGGGAGACGTTTTTCCGCCGAACTCCACATCTCTGGTGTCGCTCCAATTGGATGATAATGCCATTGCGTCGTTGTACAGTGGCGTGTTCAAAGGGCAGTCGAACAGCCAAATTGTCTGGCTCGGACACAATCGACTCGCTAGAATAGAGCGGCTTTTATTCCGGGACTTAGAGGCGGTCCAGAAAATTTACCTGAACAACAACAGCATATCATTTATAGAAGATGGAGCATTTGCTGCGCTAACGGCGCTTAAGCATCTAGATCTAAGCAACAATCGCCTGAGGCGAGTGAAGGCCGATACTTTTGCGGAACTTGCAGAACTGGACGAGCTGGACTTATCCCACAATGGCATCGAGGAGATTGAAAGTGATGCCTTAATGCACCTGAAGAAGTTGGAAAGTCTCGCATTGGCCTTTAATCCCTTGAAGGTCCTGAACAATTCGATTTTCCAGAAGGGATTGCCGATTAGGGTCCTGAGTTTAGTTAACTGCTCCATTTCCCAGATTGAACCGAATGCCTTTGTCGGCCTAAATAATCTTAATGAGCTCAGCTTAGCCAGCAATGAATTAAGCGTTCGGGATCTTCGCCATCTGAACATTCCGGGCCTGAGAGTTTTAAAGTTGTCACTTAACAACTTGAGCAATTTAGATGACAGGGCCCTTAATGGCCTGCCCTCGTTACAGGAGCTCACACTGCACAATTGCAGCATTCGAAAATTGCCGGCTGGCGTTTTCGCGAAAAACAAGAACATCATCAAACTGGACTTGAGTGCGAACTCTCTAAGTGCGCTCTATTCCAGTATTTTTCTTCAACTGAACATCCTGCAGGAGTTGAACTTGAACGACAATAAGTTCATTCAAATACCCCATATCGCGTTATCGAACATATCGACAATGGAAACTCTGGCATTGGCGCGGAATAACTTCGTGACTTTGGAAGTGTATCATTTGAACGGCATGCCGAACTTGCGGCATCTGGATCTGAGCTACAACAGCATATCAGGCCTGACCGGGTTCAGTTCGACCAATCTCAGTCAGCTGGTTTCGGTGAATCTGAGCAAGAATCGGCTGGCCACCATTCCGGCAAATTTTTTCCATAAATCGCCGCTTCTCAAGTGGCTGGATCTCTCGGAGAATCGATTTCATCACGTACCCAATGCCGCCCTGTCCGAGATTACTTTGCCAGGTTTGGGGTGGCTGAATGTGTCCGGAAATCCCATAGTCAACATGCATGATAATGGACCGGTTCGCAGCTATCCAGCTCTGGAGGAGGTAAGTTACGAAAACTGGAGGACATTTATTGTTGCCATTATCCGGGCCTTTATTAGTGGCATGCTTTGTTTTTAGCACGGGTTTCAGATAAAACACTTCATGTGTTCATTATTTATTTGCTAAATGAAACATACTTCACTTTATTACTACCATAAAAAAAACTATCACTTTGAAAACAAAAAAATCTTGTCGTGTCTACATCAATACACAATAGGCTCACAACTGCAGCCTTTTTGTTAAATATCATGAGAGTAATATATGTACAGGGTGTTTCTTCATAAGTTGGCCTTAGACCATTTGTTTCAAGAAATTATGAAAACTGGTAAATTCTAAAGTTGTTCATTATTACTCAAATTTTTTAAATCTGAACTTTTTTCTCACTTTTTTTAAATGGAAATGCTGGTATATGGATTGGTCTTATCTCGTGGCCCCGTAATAGCCCTGAATTAACGCCTCTTGATTCTTTTCTCTTGCATTTTTCGGCCATCCGGTCTATTTACAGGGTAGTCTCAAAATTATTTTTCCTCTTTTTGGTTTCGCAGCGATAACTTTTCTGCTCTTTGTCCGAGTTTCACGATCTAGAGCCGATGTTGAAGCTTAAACTTCATAGACGATTTAAGATGAAAATTTGACATACAGGGTTGTACTACCAAGTTTACTAGGAGAAAATGGGTTCAAGAGATAGAAAACAATTATCACTACAAGGCCAAAAAATGATCGAAAAATTCAAAAACGCTTTTCTAGATAGGAGGCTTCTCTTCATGCTTGTGGTGTTGAAATACAAAAAATCGTTTTTTGTCCAACTGAGAACACGCAGAACTTTCACCAATTTTGCTTTGTTTCATTTGCCACCCTGTAGAAACTTTATGTGAAATATCGATCAATGGAGAAGGTCGAGCAATGTCTGGGCCACCTCGATCACCTGACCTGAAGAATACGGATTATTTTGCAAACTATCGACTTTTACATTGTGGGCGGAAGAAAAGGGAGGAGTTCCTTTTGAGTCAATGAAATCCCTTCCTCCGACCGACAACAATCAGTTTTCGAGATTTTTCATTAATATTTTAATACGAATTTTACTCTGCTTCTACTGAATTTTCATTCGTTACTCGCAAGCGATTTTTAATTCTTTGTTCAGATGCACTTGCAACACAGTGAGCTCATCGTTATAACCAGTAAGGAGTTTGAACTGTTTCCATCCTTACTCCATGCCCATTTGAGCTACAACAATATCTTGAAAATATCCCCGGGAGCTTTCAGCTCATTGACTCAGCTGATCTCTCTGGATTTGGGAGTAAACCAAATCGAAATCATCCCTCAGGAACGGTTATATGGACTGAACAGCATTAGAGTGCTCAATGTGACCAAAAATCTCCTGAGTGAATTGGATGACTTTCCCAAAAACATGCCATCGTTGCAAGTGTTGGACGTGTCATTTAACAGATTAACTAGGTAAGGTAGCCGAACAACAGCAGAAATATACAAAATCTCTATCCAGATTATTCCAATGGAAAATTGTTTTTCTATTTTCAGTATAAAGAAAACAACGTTCAATTACCTATACAGCCTGACCGAGCTGTACTTGCAAGGAAACGCGATTTCCGTTGTTGCAGGCGATGCATTCAGATTGCTCAAAGAGCTGAAAGTTCTAGACTTGAACCGAAATCATTTCGAGCAAATACCTCTTGAAGCGTTCAAACCTTTAGAGGCTCAAATACAAAGCATAAGGACCGACGGTAAGAGTTTTTCTATTTGCCAAACGGCAGCAAGCCGAAACAATGCGGCTGGAACGTGTAATTGCTCATGCTGGGAAATATCCCATTTTTATCGCCCACTTTGCGTCATTGAATTTATTTGATATATGAAATACCAGCAAGGCGAAAAGTATGCCAACAACAAAAGATCCAAATTAATGTTGGTTGTATTACATTCCGATTTTGTCAATTTCCGAGTGTTTCGACTCTAATAAACATAAAACACTCTCACATATTTTACACGAATTTAGCAAAACCGATGCGCTAAGAGCCCAACGTTCCATACAAAAAAAAAACACTATATTGGCTCTTGGGAAAGCACAGTTGACTCGTTCGAGATTTTATCTGCATCATCATAAATTTCCTGCAGTAATATTGGTGGAACATCGCTCTGAACAGATTTTGCCATAAAGCTTTTAGATTTCCCGCTTTGCTTTTATTTGCTATTCGTTAAGGTAAATCGATGTGGAAAAAATCGGTGCTGTTACAGGCAATCCTCTCATTTGTAATTGCAATTCTGAAGAGTTGTGGGAATGGTTCAAAGACCATCGCAAGCAGATGGATCAGTCGGGCGATAAAGTGCTGAAATGCGACCAACCCGCTGAACTGCATGGTAGAGTTTTCGTGGAATTGGAACCGAAGCAAATTTGCAACCAACCGGTTGTAGTCAAGTTGGGTATCCAGGATATCCAGCCGTTTTCCGTTGTGGTGTCGTGGCAAAGCCGGAACCATTCGGGAGTGCATGGATTCCAAGTGGCTTATTATTCGGTGGATTCCATGAATGAGGCATGTTCCAGTTGTCTCGGGGAAAAAAACCAAAACACTGTGTGAATGTTGTTCCAGGTAAGAGGCAAGATCCTAAGCCAGTCAACGCGTTCCCTCAAGCTCACCAGCCTTTATCCAGGGATAAAGTATCGCATTTGCGTCCTAGCTTTGGGAAATTGGGTAACATCGCAGAGTAAAACAACATCGCGACTCATAATGAGGAAAACCTCCCAGGAGAATTCAACAAATGATGAATTTGATTCGTTGCATAATGGCATTTTGCCTTTTCTAGTAGACACCGCCACCACTAGGTGCACAGAGGTAGGATCTAGTTGGATCAACCAAGGCAACATTTGGAGTATTCTAAAAAACTTTTCAGGTTCTCACGTTAGGAGCGCCGGATCTCAGTGTCTTGCAAGACCATTCAATGGGGGTCCAATCGATATTGACGAGAAGATTGGGCCTAATCGTTGGTTGCTGCCTGGGATTCGTCGTCTTTGTTTTCCTCATTTCTATCCTAGGCTATCTTAAGGTAGATAATTAGCTTTATAAAGTATTTTATTGGCGTTTTTTGCAAAAAATTGTTGTTGCAAATATTTTCTTCAGCCAGACCTTCCTGCTGTAAATTTTGTTTAAATTTTATACTAAAATTAAAATGTATTTGCTCTGTTTCAGGTTAAAAAAGAGCGCCGATGCCTTAAACGCGACCAACCAGCTGTACCACCAGAATACATGTCTTACCGACACTTTTCCATCCAAAGCGGCGAGTTGGCAGAACGTTCTGGACATCCGCATTTCATCAGCGACATTAACACGACCACACTAAACTGAACAGTCGAGCAAGTTTTTCCCCATTTTGCTAAAGGAAATGTTTTAAACCAGCCGTGATTGGCCATAAAGCGCAATCCACTCCGTTCATAATATACATAATATCAAATTCCGCATCCAGAGCTCAATGAAATCGTCATATAAAAATCCATTTCAGTTCGCCTCTATAAAATTATGCCTACTGTACAGTTCCGTTTTTATTCGGATCGTAAACCAAAGACCCTCATCAGACCAGTTGCAGAAGATTGAGCTTTTATGGATCGTAAACTGGGTATAAAATGATTTTATTTCCAATTTTCGATAATAACCAATCATAGGTTGTTATGCCTGGAGACATGTGAACTGAATCGTAATACTAATGTTAAGGATATAATTTACGGGTAGTCACACACTGAAAGCAAATCCAAGTTTCGCTGACTGAAAAAATTACATTAATTACTTTGAAGGTAAATACTTTTTACAAAAAACCGTCTGTAGAGATTCACGCGGAGCGAAGTGTTCAGTTCTAGAGCTGATATGGAAGCAAACTCAAAAATTCCCCATTTTATTGCACCATATTGTTTTTTTCTATTATATTTGAATCGCTTTATGCAATTATTTACACAAGCAATGACGATTAATATTCATAACAACAATGAGTAATTCCTTAATTAGCTATTTCTATTTTGAGTGAAATATTAAATTTTATCAGATTATTATTATTTATCAACAGTGAGTTATTCGAAATAATGCTAATTAATGGGGAAAATTCAACGTGTGAAGTTTCTAATGAACTGGATAATGAACTTGGAACTGTCGTTCGTAAGGAAAACTCTAGAAAAACAGAGCATCGGCCATCAAACCCGTAACTGAGCTCTAAATGAGAACAATAATGTTCGGACATAGTTTATCTGCATTTGTTCGTATATTTGTACAATATAGGCTCAAACTAGTGTAAGATTGATGGAAGTATCATTTTGTGTTGTAGATTAATGGGTCTATTTGCAACGTTGTAAATATGTTAAATAGAAAAAATAAATCCGGAACAGACAAACATTGCCTCATATTGCACCTTGCCGTCTGAAATAAAAATGTTTCTAGCCGAAAGCGCGCACAAAGACAAAAGCTAATTTTATTAAACATGAAAAGTGGCATGCACGTGTGGAACATGCAGCTAGAAATGCACCACAAACGAACAATGCGTGATATATTTTTTTCAATTGCCTCGAATTGTAAAATTCCAAACTTTCGGCTATGGAATGGCGGTCATATATTTTATAAGAAGAGAAAGTTTTTCGGAAAAACCGGCTCTTTTATGCAAAGAATTATGGGGCTGGAGACACGGCAAAATGTTTGATATTTCTCCAAGCGTGAAACAAAGTGAAATGGTGGCTCGCACAAAAGCTCCCACACAATGGCTTCATATTTGTTCGAATTTATTGAATTCGAGTATATTTATGGACTTACGTTTCGTGCCAACAAACATGTTTGCTAAAATGCCTGGAACTTTTTCATTTAATGTAGGTAAATGCAACCTGGTTTACCCATGATTAAATTTACTACCGATATTTCTTTGAATAGTGAAGACAATTTCGAGAGTCACTATGAACTTTCAATCGGATTGGCTTTGCTACCTACTATGTTTTTCAAATTTTTGTTTCTTATCATTAAACCTTCAAATTGCATTAAACAGATGTAGCGCGTAAAGCATAAGCCAGATTGAAAGATCGTACAGCAACGAGAGCGGGTTGAGGAATGAGTTTTTTGGGACACAAAGATATCCGAATAATAAAAATGCTAATTTAGCTGTTTGCATGCAGTTTTACTCCGGCACTAATCTTGTGTTTTAAATCCTTTTAGCCTCTGGAACGTGGAGTCGGACGATGCATTTTAATAAAAGCCGTTCATCGTTGGAATACATAAATTGCCTGCTTTGTTAGATGCGAAAGGACAGAAAGGATCTCTATTTGAATTACCTACTTGTTGAAAAAGAACGAGAAGTCATCGTCAAACATGATCAAGTTGCAAGCAATAAAGCATCCAACGTGCCTTTTCCCTTTAAACAAAAGCGCTTTTTATGGAAAACCCGTGATTTCGTATATAAACAATATAAAACTAACATGAAATAATCGTTGTTACTACCTTAGTCAGCTTCAACTTGCCAAATGATAACGCTTTATCAGTTATTTAATCATTCGACCAGATAAACCGCATAACGGGAAGCGCGTTTTATTCCTAATTTAGTTAATACCCATGTTTCACGGCGTTCAAAGTTGTGTCATCGGAAGCTTTAATTACGACTTTAAACAATTCAAGTTCCACTAACCGTTGGATGAGTGTAGTGGAGTGACTGATACGGTGAGTAGGCAGTTCCACCCCAATTTATACTTTTCCATATGCGATTTTCATTGGGCAACATGGAACGATTAGATTTCCAATAGAATATGTAGTTTTCGCAAAATCATCCTCCCCGATTCTGGGAATGTTTTAGCTAAGTTGGTTTGCCTGAAAATAATTTGTTTTTATTTTCTGATCTTCAGGTCACGATGCCAAAAATCGCAAAAATTTCAGTAGAAAAGTTCGAAAGCAAAGAGCAAACACTGTATGACTTTGATAAAAGTGCTGGCTTGGAGGAAAATGTGGCATCAATTTGCCACAAACTGGGCCTGCCAAAGTCGGATGTTTACGGAGTGAAATACAATCCGTTCGCCAGCAAGATGAAAAACCACTACATTTCCGCAAGCAACTTTCACGAAATCAAACACGGCGACTGCTTGAAAGTGGTCTTTTCCATCAAGTACATCATCAGACGAATCGTGGATAACATTCGCAGGCAAAGCCCCGAATTGCGCCAGATTGCGTTCGAAGACGTGTCCCGGCTCAGTCTGGACCCGGTCTTCATTCAAGAACTAGCGCTAAGCCAAGAAGACAAAATTCTAGTCAAAGTTTTCGTTGAAGATCACCTGGAATCCGAAGAACAAACCGGGCTACTGCGAACCGTAGTGCATTTGTTCTCCAAAGGCTACATCCACGACACATCGCTGAATATTCTGGATAAAACGCTGAAAATTCTCCGAAATTCTGATGCCACCAATGAGGAACTTCGCTTCGCACTCTCATTGCTGCACAAGATTTTAATCAGCTCCAATGGCAAGTTTAACGCATGGAAAGAGAGAATCGTACGGGAAGTTGTGATAACTGAACTCAACCCTTACACTTGGAGAACCTCCTCACGAGACCTGCAGTACAGTGCGCTGCTGCTCATCAACACCATTATCAGGATTTGCAAAGGCGAGAAAAAAACCAAGTTGATCAGGGAGATGAATTTACGGAAGACCAGAGAAAACATCTACAGCAACATAATAAAAGAGGGCTCTTTGGACAAGAGCATGGAGCATGAGCTCTATGTGTTGCAGACGTACTTGCTGAGCCTCTTCAGTGAGGCGCTGCACAGCAAAATTTCCTTGGACGATAACAGCCTTTTCAGCCGCGAAGAGTTTGAGCTCTGCTCGGAAGATATGCGCCGCATAACCATTCTCATGGACTTTGATGAGGAGAACATCCAAAACTACGTGTCGGTGGAAAACCTCACATTCAACTATCGCGACTCCAAGCTGTCGTTGGCTTCAATGCGCTCAGATCCCAGCAGTCGCGTTTCCCGGCACGTTTCGGAAAACGAAACAGACAACACCATCAGTCATCTGACGCTGGAAGCGCTGCGCCATTACAAAAAGCTGCACCCCAGCAACTTCCACCAGTCGCAAATCGAAGAACAACTGTACGAGCCGGGGATCTTCGTGACCAGCGAGAAAATCGTGAAAATGTTGGCCAGGATGCTTCATATCGGGCTGGATCCACCAGACAGTAAAAGCACCTTCTACCAGCCCGTGGTGTTTTACTGCTCGTCTAAAACCCCGTTTTTCTTGGAACTGTTTTCGCGGACGATGTGGCTGTTATCGCGCACCCGAAGGGAAATGAAAGCTTCTACTTACGCCGACTACCCGAAGGTGATGCATATTTTGCAGAAACAAGTGCGCATGGCCCTGAAAACTAAGCCGCAGGACTTCAAGGGTCTAACTGTGGAGATGAAGAGCACCTCCTTTCAGGGGGTTATCGAGAATGCCCAGAAGGAGAAAGAGCAGGAAATATTGAACATGATTGAAGAACATCCCTGTGTTCAAGATCTGAAAACGAAGTACATTAAGAAGAACGAGCTTTGCGTGTTTCAGAACCGCACCAACTTGCTGATGGAAGGCCATCTATTTCCCAAAGTAGTTGGGAAAAAGACCCATGGGTACATCTTTGTGAAACTCAGCAAAAACTTAAAGGATCTTCAAGTCTACGACGTTGTAGACGTGAAGGAGCCAAACGCCAACCACAAGCTGAATCAGACGTTCAACATCGAAGACATCACGCACGTAGTCTTAGGCAAGAACTGCCAGCACTACAATTTGTGCCCAAACCCCGAGCAGGCTTTTTCCATTGTGGTCGAACACGAGGAGAAGATTAAGTTCATCGCCGAAGATGAAAGAACCGCCTGTTATTGGTGCGACGGTCTCTTCCTGTTGATGAAGCACGACAGACCGAAGAAACTCAGCAAGTACTACACAGAAGAGCTTGACCAGCTGGTTGTAATGGACATTCGTTTGCAACTGTTGGAGCTGCAAAATGTGACAATTCCTAAAAACCCTCCTCCAGTTCCGCCATTGCCGGTCAATATTAAGCCCGAAATTGCACCCAAACCAAAGTCTCGAAAATTTGGACGTTTGAAATAAATATGTTCTGCTACAGTATTGTTTTAATGGTGAATGGATCGCCTAAATTGTAAACGCTTTCGATGCCAACGTTTGAAAAATTGATAATTTTTCAGTTATTAAGCCGCGGTGGATGGGATTTTGGTCCTGACGTTTCGCCAGCATCTTCAGAGGTATCTGCTTTCTCACCCCCATTTTCCTGACTGGTATTGCGATTTAAAAAAGCAATTATTCAATTTGGAAAAAATATGTGGTCTGCTGCTAACATTTCTAGGCGCTTAAAGAAATTAAGGAAAGTGCAAGATCTCACAGACGATAGTTAATCAAAAGCCAGCCTAATAATTCAATTGTTTATTTACGTCTAACTCTTCAGAAGCAATATTCCTCCAGAGCTAGAACTCACATGCTGGAAATTTTGAGTTTTCAGTAACCAGCGACTTGTGGGGCACATGTTCGAGCAAGTGGAACAAAATATTTCGAATAAGTCAGACCCGATGAAATAAAAATCGGTAGTATGGAAATAAAACCAATAACTTTATTCTAAAATATTACAAACTATAAAAATTGTACGATTCAGTGTTCACTTCATCAAGTTCAGTATCACTTATTTACACCTTAAAAATTTAAGAACAGATCAAATCAATTGAATGATGTTAACTTAATATTATATCCAAGCCACTGTGAGAAGTATTATTGAAAATGTAAATGTTCCCAATCACATTATTCGTCACCTACATATTTATAAGTAATTAGCGAACTCAGCAAGAAAAACTGGGTATTTGCGAAAAACTGACGGGGTAAACAATCATAAACGGAGTCGCTAAATTAACCAACACTGAGATGGTGCTTGCAGGGCATTTACAACAATGGCACAACTAACAATAAAGCCTTAATTTAAAAAGTAGCATTAAAAGTAGTACGTCCAAATAAATTTGATATTCCCAAAATGCCCGATAATTCTAAACAAGAAAAAACTTGGCTTTGGCCATATTTCATATGACAAGGCTTAAAAAATAGTCAGCATCTAATGTCAAATCAAAAACTACACCCCAAAAGGAAACATGGAAGATGAGATGCAGACTAGCAACTTTCGAGACGACAGTAAACCTCAGCCAATCCAATCAAATATTCTTATCGTAATCCAATGCCGTTAGTAGGTACAGCTCGTTGAGCTAATAACAAATGCAGTCCTAACCAATAGGCGATTAATATTACGCTGTTATTCCAAAGGAAGCACACTTAAATAGCAGTGAGCATTGAAACCAATCAGATCTGTGTACTGAACTTTGGTCTGGGTAGATCCCCAAATATGGAATCACCGTGGATGCTTCTGGCCAGAGCTTTCATGCTGGCTGCAATGTCAACTTGCTCATTCCCTTTGGGCGACTAAACAGAAGGGTTTTATTAGAATAATACCACCAACAATTGAGCGCACTTTACCAGGCCGTCCACACCTACGCCGTCGATCTTTGACTGATTGGAATTGTTTCGCACCAGCTGCGAAAAATTGGGAATGTCCACTGGACAAGACTTGGCCACAAGGCTGTCCCAGCCTGCTGATCTATCTTGGATGATCGCCATCCCAGTCACAGAGACCATGGCATCTATAAATATTTGCGAGTACATATTTACCACACTCGCTAAAGCCGAAGTATCATACCTTCGGCTTCTTCTATTTCTTCAGAGTCGCTATAGAATTCGCCAGCGGCATGGAAGTTAGGCTTAGTAAATTCGTCCGTTTCAAAGGTAAACATCATATCATCTACTACATGTTCCGACTTTGGTTTGTCGCTTCCAGTGTTACTCTTTGGTCGTTTTGGTGAGAAGGGAACTTCCTGAATCCCACCCATTCAACAATGAGCAAAACCGTCTTTAATTAAATTTGCAGGTACTTACTGGTGAATTATTGATATTTTTTGAATGTTTTTCCGAAGATACGTTGCCAAATGCTTTGGGGGATTTCGGCGATAGATCCTGAATTAAGTCGCCCTCTATGGCAGCTTTTTGTATAATCCTGCAATGAAAAATCTTGCAACTAAGCTGTCGGTGTTATTTCCACCCAGATTACCTAACTAGAGCCTCTCGTTCTTTATAAGCCTTGTCCTTAAGGGCATTCAGCAATTCATATTGTTCATCGCTGTATTTCTTCACTCGCTCTTCCACAGCAGCCTGTTCCTCTCTAATGTAGTTTGTAAAAACATCGTTCACGTCTTTGATGATTTTTACCACATTTCGGTTGGGGTCTGAAACAACGCAAGTTCTTTTAATTGAAGCTTCTATTCAATTGTTTGAATGCTCAATACTTACAGGTGTCCACAACAGAAGTATCAAGACCATTTGCATTCGGGTTTACCACTATATTAAATATTGTTGATACCAAACCACTAGTTTTGAACTTATTTATTGCCATTTCATTCTGGAAAAAAACAAAAAAATTATAAATCTAACAGTTTAATCGTAGAACACTGAACAGTTCAAATCACTTATAATGTTTATTGTATCAATTGTTTATTTTTTCTGTGTTCGCTTGTTCACATTTCTAGATTTCCATTTTATGTTTAATCGTCGAAAGTACGAAAATTGAAATTTACCCAAAAAAACTGAAAATTATAGTTATGTACTTTACGCTCGCTTAAAATTATCTTTATGTTTACGAGAATGATTGTTAAGTAATCGGTTCTAATAATAATACACCAGACTGTAACTTATCAGTTAGATAAAAATTTGGCGCAAAATTAATCGGCAATCGTAAAGAATTTCTGGTTTTGGAACACTGAAACTCGTTTGAAATAGATTGCCATTTCTATGCTCTGTGTTAGATACAACACATTGAAAACTACTGTATATAACGGTTGGTACAAACCAATAACTTGGAATTAATGAAGACGCAAGAAGCCCCCTTTTCTTTATGAATAGCATGAGTTTCAACGTCGCAATTGAGACAGTGGGAAATTGTCCACAAATCTATTTGCTTTGATGCAATCAGTCCAGGATGGGCTCTTTTAATGTTTTGAAGCTTGACAATATACCAACTATCCTAGAACCAAATGGACGCGTTTAGTAAAGATGCAACACTTTCTTCAGTTTCCGCAAATGTACTTACTGAATTGAATATTTCATCAGCTTGCTCTTGAGCGTCCAGCAGGAGATCCTCCCTTTTGACTGTTTTATCATGTTTCTCAATTTCTATCACAATATTTAGGCAATTACAAGAAAACATTACTAATGAACAACCTGCAACCATACACTATTATATTACGCTATACTATTTAATATGCAAGCAGCATGTCCTTATAGTGGGCTTGTTGTTTGGGAATAAATGATGGAGAGTACTTGAATGAAGAAATTAAGTCGGGGTGCAGAGAACAATGAAAGAAACTAAACTAATTATAATCAGCGATATTTATTGAAATAATAAAAGAATATTTCATTTTATACAGAGCAGTCAAGCTCAGTGAACATAATTGAAGAGAAAGCCTGCGTTTTCATTGCGTTTAAGCTCATCAACAGCTAAAGAAAACTTTTATTTTTAACCTTTAATTATTTTGAAAAACTATTTGGCGAATTGCCCAACAACAATACCTTTGATTATTGTAAATACTCACCTGTTGTGTACTCTTTGTCTTCAATTGTATTCGCACCTAGCTCGCTTTCTCCAGTGTGACACCACTTAACACGATCTTCTTAATTAATGCTATTTAAAACTCAGGCCAACCTTTCGTTCCTCAAATACCTTTTTATAACTAATAAAAGGAAAAACTTCTGATCCTGTAGGATACCTGACATCTCTGTCAAACCATGCTTTTGCACTTGACATCAACCCGACAGTTCCGAGGATGCCAAGTCGTCAATCAAGACAAAAATAAAACATTAGCTTTGGTATTTTAAAAGTAAAGTAATTCATACCGATTAATTTCAAAATGGTATATATTTTCACCGAGCTATGCAATGCTAGCTGGCAACTACCACAAGTAAATCTGCCAAAAAGCCTCTCATCTATTGCCGTTTGGAAACTGCGATAAACTGTAGGTCCCGTATAATTGTGGATGATGCGTTCCACAAGTATGCGCGACAGGTCCCCTACACGCTCTCAGAGAGAGAGAGAGAGAGAGATTACGGCCCTTTAATACTAAACTAAAAATATAAATGAAATCTTTCCGCTATTTCAAACATGTTTCTTTTGGATATTATTACTTTTATTGGTTGGATTTCAGCCATTAAAACTAATATATCTTCCTCTCAGGCATCTAAACAGCCTGCATTGGTTGATTCATTAGCTCGGCTTGGGCGGCAGTAACGGACTTCATTCCTTCCTGAACAACGGCCAGGTTGTTTTTCCAGGACTGAAGCACGTCTCTTAAATGTTGCCATTGCGACCTTACAAAGGTTCTGTGCATGGTGCTGGAAACGAACACTTTTTTGGCCGATTGGTCCATTCGAGCACTCACCAACTTTGTCTTCAAAACTGCAACGATATTGAACTTTAGATTCGATACTTTTTTTGCAAACATATAGCTACCTTGAATTATGAAAGCCTCGACTTCCTCCTTCTTGATTTGCAGCTCATGTTCTATGGTGTCGAAAGACATTTCTGGTGTAGTCTCCGCCAGCTGCATAAAGCTCAGCAGTCTCATTTTCCTCATGTTTTGCTCGTGATTAAGGCCTTGACTAGTTATAAATTCTTTGTGTTCTTGATAGAACTTTAGATAAGCCGCCAAATTCTCGCTCACAAAGATGCTGAGCAAGTCATGAATCAGTTGTCCTTTCAGGATATGCACTGGTTTCAGATCCAATAGCGGCTCCAAGAGAAACGTGTTTGGGTCTGCGATGGCCGTGGTGATGCATCGGATAGCATCTTCTCTTGCATGCGATGCCGTTTTATCAGTGTATGTTCCGAGTAGCTCAATCATAACTTTAGCAGCTTGTTCACTGTAAAAAGTATTATTTATGTGGGAAATGTTTGTGGAAGTTCTACAAGTTTTGAATTGGTGGCTTAACTGTTTTTCTATTAACTCGTTGCAGTCCTCCATTGCTTGCGACTTTTTCATAAAACAACACTTTATCGCTATTTTTTGAGCTATTTGATTCAAGACTTAGGTACACATGTAAATTTAGGAGCCTTCAGGAGTTTTCAGTATAAACCAAACCAGAAAAAAAATGGCAATTTTCGGAGAAAAGTCTAGCCACAATTTGGACGCCCGTTAAAAAACATTTGGTACGGACTGAAACCACTGATACACAATCACAAAGGTTTTTTTCTTTTTAAATCGAATTCTGTTTTAATCTTTATATCCTAGCATAGTTGCCGTATAAAATTGAACTAACCTTTGATTGCTTTTCACTAAAACTTGATGCAACAGCCTGTACAGCTTCTGCAGCTCCTCATTGGACAATGGGCAAAGCTTGAACTGTTGTTTCAGTTTTTCAATATCTTGAAATATTGACTTGATTTGGTCAGTTTGCCTTGCAATCTGCAATAAATGATAATAGACCGGATATCTCATGGCTGATTTTTCATCAAGGGACTGATACAACAGCCAGAGCCTAAAAAATTAATTGTCGTATGTTGTGTATTTCAACATATCCCGTACTTTGGCTTACGCTCTTAGACAGACTTCTCCCAGCTTCTGACCCTGAGCTTTCGTGAGTTTTTCACAGAAAGCTAGAATTATATTTTCCGCCCTTTCTGGGGAAACCTTAAAATAAGCGTTGACATATTAAAGATGTAAATATCATCAGCCTGAATACTTACCAAAACCATTATGGATACAATGTCATTTAAAACAAGCTCAACTTGAGGCCCATTGCCCTCTTTGAAGCATGCATCACACACACCAATAATCTTGTGCAAATCATCTTCAATGCCTTTGGGTGATCTTTCTTCTGATATTTCTGCTCCCAGACTTTTTAGGTAGCCGCGCAACTCTTGCGTCTAAAGAAGAATAAGCATGTGGACGAAGACTGATCGAATGATTGCACTATAGAGAATTGTTTTGCCGAAATAAGTGTATTAGATATATTAGAAGAAGTACTAGCTTAAATGACTTCAAATGTTAGGTTATGTCTGCGCTAAATATTGCAAAAAGAAGCGATTCTAAAAAACCATATTTTAAATCAAGCCCAAGTGGATTCAGGCCTGATTGCAAACCACGTAAATGCAATTTGATTGCCGTATGTTAAGAAAGCTTGGTATGTAAGGTCTGAATCTGATATCCACGTGAATCTAAAATATGGTTCAATTGTTCTTACCTGGTCTTCTAGAGGAATATCGATAAATACTGGGGGCACTTGCATATTGTAATCTTGTTTTAAAAACACAATTTCGCCCAAAAAGTAAATACTTTTACCAAACTAGGTATTTTTGAGTAAAGAGCTGTCCCTTCCAAGCTGTCATCAGTGTGTGGCTGCTGTCGCGCCATACGGCACGGCGTGTAGATTTTGTTTTAAAATAAAAGTTTTTTTCGTAATTGGCAAATAAATTTTATTGAAAATTTTTCCAGTTTTACAAACTTAAATTAATTACAAAATTTAATTTTAATTACAAAATTACTTTGATAAAATTTTTGGCATTTCAAATAATATTAATCGGCCTATCTAAAACACAATTTCAACATTAATTTTCAAAAAATCAAATTAAAAATTAACTGTTTTGGAGAATTTCTTTCAAAATGCATATATTTTTCAGTTTTTTTTCACAAGGATAATATGGTGATATACTTAAACCACTGGTATTAAAAATAAAATTCAAAGGAGTAAAATTAAGTAATTTTTAAGCAAAGAAATTATACATATTAAGAAATACATGATCGAATGATTACACCTCGATTAAAGTTAGGTAACTAGTATCACAATATAAATATTATGTTAAGGGTATCACTACGTGAAGTACAAATTAAACATTTTGCTAGTTAAAAAAGCATTAATTTTCAAAAGAAAATCAATACATAAACCTACTCACACAGTGCTAATTTAGGCATTGGCTGATAGCAGAAAATCAAGAAAAACTGGACTATTAATAGTAAAAGCAAAAAAATTTAAAGCAATTTTTAAGCATTATTGAATAAAAGGAAAAGCGCACTTTTCGCACAAAATCGGGATTTTGTAAATAAAAAAGTTCTTATTATTAATAAGAATTTAAAGAAATAAACTAAATCCAATTAAGTGCGGATATCCTCTATATTACAACCACGTTATCACTTTTACTAATTATAATTAATAAGTTATAAATGGCAATCATTTATTATAGTCAGTATTATACACTTGATACTGATTGATCACTTCAAATCTTTGAAGCAGATGGGATAAGTGATATAATGCAAAAGAGCGAACAATCCAGTTGAGAGGACACTGTTTGGAAGACTGATTTCTTACCAGCAAAATTTGCTGGAAATGGGTTTTTAAATCCACAAGTACGGTGAGAAATAATATTTTCAAACAATCCACAAAAAACAAAAAATCCTCAACAGCTCATTTAGAAGTAGTGGATTTTCAGTGACTTTGTTCAATCTCTTTTTGGTAAAACATAAAATAAACAGTTACATCATTTTAAATGTGTAAAACATTGTAAATGAAGTTATTGAAATTTGGCAATTTCCAGTATTTTGATATGTTGAAAGAATAAAAAAGATAAAAGATCATTTTATGTAATGACATAAAATATATTTCATTAAGTATTTAATTCTTAAGTCCCAAGTCCAAAAAAAAAATTATTGCCCCTTAAGTCAGGTAGTTTTTAGATCCAGGAGTCCAGTGTACTGACTGGTTATGCAACATTCACATATTATGATCAAATATGACCATAAACATATATTTTCAGTTGTTCATATATCGTCAAAAATTCTAAATAAAAAGTTCTTCAATTGCTTATTGAAAGCTTTTGAGTATTTGCTTCCAATAGCAATTGTTTATTTGTCATTTCACAAGCAAATACTTATTGGTAGATTGAACTCTGCAACGTCTGTTTGCAGATAAAGCACTTGAGGGAAGTACTATATTGCTTTCATATAAATATTAACTGTGTTTCTAGAATGTCTGGCAGTTTTGGTTTAAGACTTTAAAAAAATTTCCAGTGGAATGTGCCGTGTTTGCCAGTACAAGTAAACTCAAAGTTTAGAGCGTTATTGTCATCCGACCAAAACTGATTGCCTTTCTAAAAACACAGCTTTTTATCAAAAATTAGATTTTTTGTTTTATCCAGATAAAACATTTATTCGCACCATTTAAAACTACTAACTCGGCCCTAGGAAACTAAGATAGCATGCTCACGCTTTTTCACCCTTTTTGCTCTTCTTCGAAAACGTGAACAACTTGCGCCGCTTTTTCTTCACCTCGCCGTCTTCAATTCAGTGAGGAGTCGGTTGAGCAAATATCATCCTCGATAGAAATTGCCTTTTTCGGCAAACAAGCCCTTTCAGGAATGGCGGCAGGACGCGCTTTGGCTGATTCCAAATTGCCCTCAGAAGCCGCAGATTTTGCTAAAGATATCTCTTCTACGTTCATCTCCTGAGTCAAAGACCTGGTAAAAGACTTTCCTGGCCCGATAGGTTTAACACTAATATTGGATTGACTAGCTGATTTGGTGTGATTCGATATCATATTGGAATTAGTTCTACTGGCAATTTCTTGAGGGAAGGGCCTAGATGAAACAATATGATTTAAACATATCTTAAAGTTACAGTACATATCGAATAAAAATACTCACGTGCCACCTATTTGAAAACTGAAGTCATTTGACTTGGATTCACTATTGGCATTCTCATCTTGTTTCCCGTTTTCACTTCCGGATGTTTCATCTTCGTTTAGAGATGCCATGTGATGAAGCGGCATTTCTGAGTAGGAAGCAGGGGCTGCAAAAAAGTAATTATATTAAACTGAATCAAATATAGAAGAGATTGTGGAACTGTTTTTGAATATCGAAATATAAGTGCAAAAAAAACAACATTCTTTCCCATTTATTTCATAATATGTGAAACCCTATTGTAAGGGAGGAAAAAAATCAGTATCTGCTATCTTTCGCAACAACAGCAATGGAAAGTGTAAATTAAAAAGTATTTGTGTGCTTGCAAGCATTCATGCAAAAGCCCAAAATATTACGTAAAACCTTGTAAATTATTTACAGTGCTTTTTCCAAATGACCTAAATTTAAAAAGCATGTTAAATGAAGATGTCGTGAACAGCTAGCAAGCTTAAGTCAAGTATATATAATACTTAAAGCACATCTATAATCCGTCATTGCAGGGACACTATATTTTACAATCATCACTATCACTAAACAACACTACTACTACTAGTATGCAACAAAATATACATATACATGCAAACAATCCTAATCTAATAGACCTAATAAAATCCCACTTAGCTTTGTTTTCACTCTTTATGGAGCTGACCAATAAAAATACGCTTTTTATAGGTCCAATGTAACAACGATTCATTTAATACAGAAAATTAAAACTGAATAGCGTTGCGGTAAAACTGACACTGAATTATTTAAACAAATGTTTTATTGTGCGCTAACAGTTGAATATCCTGTTAATTGGTAAACACAATGTTACTATTGTCAATAATTGAACATTTTGATCAATTAACTATTAATAGTCAAATCTAATTTGTACATGCATTCACGATGTAGAAATTTAGAAGGTTAAAGAAGCCAGATTTACGAAAAGAGCAATATTTCCTTCCAAATATGGCCTGGATTCGTTATTGCCATGTATTTAAACTAAAATGGAAGTAATTTCAACGTGCACATGGTCGTATTTGGTAAATAAAATCATTATATTTCAAAGCCAAGAGTGTTAACGTTTAAATGCTCGTAAAAAATCGCGATAAAATTAGTTGTAGAGAAGTAGGAATGATAAAATTGAAACCAAGCATACAGTAACTATTGTATTTGTTCATCTAAATACAACTGGGAACATTACTACACAAACTAGGATATTAATAAAAAATATAGCGCATTTTCAAAAACAATGTTTAAATACATCTACATAAAAATAATAATGACAAAAATGCAATTCACAGTACGTCCAAAAAAAACCCGATGAATATTAAGGGTTTGGCATGCAATATATCGTTAAAGGGTTGTTGGAAACGATACAATAAGGATTAGGAGGCAAATTAATCCCATCTTTTAATTACGTTGCGAGCAAAGTGATAATAATTTTATCAGTTATTTTTACTCTGGTATCACAGCAACATTTTCCTTCGGACTCGATTAAGGAGTGTTTTCGTTTACTTATTTCAGAGGCGTTCAACACTATCTGAATTTTTTTAATTGGCCACACTTTGCTCAAACCTGTTTGCAAATTAGGCGAACGCGGAATGTTGTTTACAGACTTTAAAATAACTTTCTTAACTTAACCATATCGAAATAGTTGTTCGAGCTGGATTTTTATCCATTCCTTTCAAAGCCATGGTTTAATAACAATAATAAAATTCAAACGATTGAGCCAAAGAATTATTAAGTGTCAAGACAAATTTGCGAAACAATTTTATGTTTTTTTGTAAATTAGTGAAAAACTTAGTTCGATTCGTTTAGAATTAAAACTTTGCGAAAATGAATTAAATATTCAATAGATAAAATTAGGTGATTTAGATAAGAAATGGACCGTGTAAATTTACAAAAAATCGTTGTAAACATTCTTACTAGTGCAAAGGATAAAATTTTACAATCTCCTTAGCAATTGAACTGAAGGCACTGAGAGGACGCGACTTTACGACTTAAATCTAGCTCATTAACCCAAAATTAGTATAAGATGTTCGGAATTTTGTCATATTCGGACAAAATGAGTTAATTTACCTTCAGTAATCGTCCTGGATGTGTAGGCAAGCAAGCAAGCAAGCAAGACATGCAACTCATACAAGCAGCGCTTTTCATAAAATAATTTTTAATTCAGCTTGAAAACAAAACCTTAGAAAATTGATATACGCCGAATATTTAATTTAGAAGGCAACGCCAAGTTTATTTCGCTAATTAATTTTTAACAAGATCTCAGGTGTATCAAATTATTAACATCTAGTAGTGACCCAGATGTAAATATAACGCATAAGCATAAGCGTAAAGATAAAAGGGCTATTGAAGTTATGTAAGTACTTTAAAAAACATCTCACAATACAATTTACACAAATAGCTCAAACTCATAGTGTTATAGTAGCCATTTGATGTTTCTGAATAAAACTACAGTTACTCAGATCACACGACTGTCCGCAATTGAGAGATCTCTATTCTCAGTTACCTTCCTACTATTTACTATGAAACACAAAAGTTGCAACTTAATGTAATTTTGATAACCATTGTATAGAGATTCCGTGTTAGTGGATTAATAATAAATGAAGTTACAAGAGCAACAGACTGGTTATTTTTATCACAGCAAAAGTTCACTTTATAGTAGAAGACTGGCGACTTTAAAAGCACCAGTTTCATAGAATCTGGTAATGTTTCCAAGCAGTTAACACATAAAACAAATAGCTCTTAAGCATGCGGAATAGTTCAATCGAACAGGCAAGGCAATAAACCTAAAAGCAAAGCTTAAAATCTGGTAGGATAGAGGAATTGGGACTAATTAATAAAATGCACGTGCTTATGTACAACTTGTGTCAATTAGCCAATTGAACAGTACCTGTATAGTTGCTTGATTAGATTGGGATATTTAGCTTTTAATGTAAAAAATTAAAGTTATTCATATTTGCAACAGCTACTTTTGACTTGGCCCATAAGTACAACTCAAACAAATCGGATGCGTATTATTCCGACTCTTCCTCAAATGATGTCTGCTTACCTAGTCCGTAGACTGACCCCGCATCATCATTCATGTCGAGATCATCCACACTATTCATGCGAACTGAAATAGAAATTTTTTATATATTATTATCCACTCGTTACTCCAAACTTTCTTCATGCGAATTTCTTTTACTAATGCTAGTTTTTTTTATATTGCAATTATTTGGGCTTCTCCCACGAGTATTGTGCTCGCTGTAAGGTTAAGACAATTCGCGGCGCCAGCCGCCCAACTTTTCGTTTCAAATCTCCATGTAATCGGAAATACAACACGCCAATCATGTACAAGGAAACACACATTTTCAAACTCCTTCTTGGTATTTATAATAAATTATCATCACAGACACTTAGAACTAAATTTGGAAATTATGCAGGTAAATGTATCTTTGGTACTTCGTTAAATATCCATTGCGAATGGCAAATCACATTGTCACTTACCGCTGAATCCATTAAATCTATCATGTTTCTTATACAATGTATTTTCTAAAGTCTGCAGGCCCGTGTTAACAGTTATAGGGAAACCACACATCAGCTCAATTTGGCGCCAGCGATGCGATTTTTCTTGCAACTCGTACGTCACCTCGTTCAAGGCACTGCGTGCCTCCACTATGGCTCTATCCACATCGTCTATGGCTTTGCCATGGGTAGAAACAAAGGCACCAATTAAACTAGATCTTTTCTTCCTCAATTTCTCACACTGAAATGATGCTTATAAAAAATTAGTGATCAACAAATATGTTCCACGGGGACTTACAGCCTCTCTGGCCTGTTGTAGCTGTTTCTCTGCGGCCATCTTTTTTTTGTCATAACTTTTCTGTTCCAGTTCGTAAGTTAATTGGAGCCACTGTTGCAAACCAGGTGGTGCTAGATAGCAAGTGTTCTTAAAGGCAGCCTGCGTCAACTCAAGCTGTGTCTTTAGAGACTAAGAAAAAAGGCCAGTTTGTCTAGTTTCTCATCAAGAACAGCTTAGTCAGTACCTTGATTTCTTCCTTGTAATGCGTAACATCACTTTCAGAGTACGCACTAGTCAAGCTGCTCATATCGCCTTTGGAATCCTGTAGCATTTTTTCTAAATTCTGCTTCTCTGATTTGGCGGCATCTTCTGCTTGTTTGGCTTCCTCCAACTGCTTCTGTAGTTTTTCCAGGGCCTGTTCAGAGTTTTGCAGACTGTCCATGTCGCGATTCATGCGATTCAGGTGGGTTTTGAATTTTTTGTTTTGCTGATAACCCACCCAACCGCCGAATAGCACAACAACAGCCGATATAATTAATGTGATGTCTTTCCACGTTATTCCATCTGCAGACAAAATATTCACGTTGTTCAAATTGGTTATGCATGGCAAAATGTTAGGTATTTATAGTTATAGCCATCAGATTTTCAAAAAGTTCACTGAAATGTAACAAACAAATATTGGGAATCACTTTGCAACGACAGTAAGTTGTTAAATAAAATGAAAACTATACCAATAAGCATTATGCCAAGCCACTAAAGGATGGAAATTGAAATGGGAGATTAATAGCATTTGATTATTGTTGTCGACCTGTCCGCTTTTAATTAGGAATGAATCACGTTACCTTTTGGTGGTCCGAATAGAACAACGTCCATGGCCTTGAGAGAGATTTTCTGCTTGTGAATGGGATCTTTTATACCCAATATGCCCAAGTAGTTGGCATTATTTACCGCCAATCTGCAAATTATATAAAAACATTTTGGGTATGTAAAATATATCAGCGAGGAGTCCAAACCAAAAAAATACTATCAACATGAGAAACAAGGAATAAGGAGGCTGAATTTTTAAATTAACCGATACAAGCAAACAAGTTTTTTGTGAAATTGGTAGGAATTTGTTTCGTAGATTTCAAACATCGTCATCGTCAGCTGAAGACAGAAGAATATCGTCTAGTCTAGAACGACTAGTTTGTCCAACCTTGCATAGATACATGTTACCTTGTGATCAATAATATAGCAATATTATGTTAAATACCGCTAATGCATTTAAAAAGAAACAGTTCAATCATTAGGTATTGGTAATTATCAGGTAAGCATGTAAGATTAAAAAAAGATGTTTCTACATCTCATACAGTTTACTAGAACACATACATTTTTCAATTACATTGCCAAATTAACCGAGGTTGGAATATGTTCTTGAGGGAATAAATCAGCAGTTAACAATGTTCCCAATAAGTAATCTATTCAAATATGCAACCTAGCCACATTATAATAGATACCCGATTCGTTTACAATACTCCACTTGAAACCATTTCGACATGGCAGCAAAATATTTTAATAATTGCATGTCTGGAAAATTGGTTAGTAGTTTATGGCTTTTTCAACAAATTTTATTATGCAAACTAATTTTAGTGTCATTTGCTACTTAGTAGATTTTATGTAAGGAATCGAAACAAAATTAGCAAGCTGTTGGTATTCCCGATTATTCAAATAGCAGGCTGCGAATTTTTTTCCGACACACTGAGAGCATGACTTTAGAATAAATGAATGCATCAATTTGATCAAAGGGTAAATCAGTTGTGCTCAAACTTAATGAGCTAAAGGCTGTTTCCAGACGAAAAAGTTCAAATGATTTGTTTAATCGTCTCTGAGATCTAAACTAAAGGCCCTTAAGATTTCATATTTTTGGCGTCTAAACGTTAAAACCTTTTAAAGGCCAGAAATTATTATGCGTAATTTTTTTAACCTATTAAAGTTTTCAGACCGTTACGAGATATGATATGAGTGACTTTTGTATGGAATTTATTCGGCAAGAACTGTTTTATTAGTGGCAGAAGTTTCGGTTTTGAGTCATCATCAGGCAATTTGCAATAAATTTTTTCATTTGCGATAGAATTTGGTGGCTACATATGCAGGCCTAAGTTTGGCATTTATTTTTCCAGAAATCAGTGATGTTGGAAATTCACTTTTGAGTGAATTTTATAGAGCAAAGAGCGTTCTATAAGTGGAAAACGTTTCGATTTTGATTCATTTCAGGCAATTTTTGAGAGTGTGGCAACGATTTGCTGATCAACTTAAGTTAGAAAAACGAGAAATTTCAAAACAATTAGACATTTTGAATCGTTTCCGATATTTAAGTTCTTTGACAGCCTCCTGGCCAAAAGTTGATAATTTCACTTAAAGACTGTCTTCATGAATTTAAAAATGTCTGAGGAAGCTAAATTGCGCTCGTTATGTTAATAAAGCTACTTTTTATAGGTTTCAGTTCGATCCTAAGGGTTTTGGTGCCAAGATATGGGAGTTGTAAGCAATAGATTTTTCAAAGACAACCTTTACTTAAAGTTGCATATATTAACGTTGAAAAATCATCAAAAACGATGACTGAAGTAAAAATAATCCTGTTTATTAACGCGAATTGAGATAAAATCATGAAAAGGCAAGCGGTTGTTACAGAAAGAAGTTGACTTCGTTTCGCCTAAATACTAATCTTTGCAAAAAGCCACACAATAACAGAAACAGTTAGCAAAAATGGCAAAACCATGTTTATTCAGATAAATACTTAGGGGGCAGATCAGCTGCTTTTCATGATTTAATGGTAACACGCAGCAGATTTTTCTATATCCATCTTTCTTTCTTAGGGAAGTAAGGACTATGGTTAATAATTATGGCAGCATAGGTGGCATTTTCTAGTAAAACATTGTAGAAAAGAAAACAAGTTGCAATCTTACCTGGGGAGATTTGCTCCCTTAACTTTGTGCAATATAAAGTTAGGTGCATACTGTGGTAAATGAACATTATTGATAAGCCAGTCAGTGGTTTGTTCGACAGTCCAATTGTGCACTTCTGATTTCAGCCATGCTTCCCAGAGCTCTTTTACAGAGATATGCATATCATTATTTTTATGGAATGCTCTTTGGCGTTTTTCCGCTCCCGAGTTATATTTCAGCTCTTCTTTTAAAAACTAAATGTAAAAAAATAGATCGTTAGAATCAGGCGCTGAGTTTTAAAACAGGTTTGAATTGAACGCCAGATATGTAGGTGGAAAGCAAGTTTGTAAATAGACCGTTTAATACTGGAATTCAATTAATATCAAGAAACAAGTAATTGGCATTGGAACAAATGCCATCAACTACACATTGTCTATGAGTTTGGCAAAGTAAATGTTTATACACCTAGTGGATTTTAAATTATATTGTGCATCTGTAACGTAATAGCTATCAATTAAAAGCAGTGAGTTTGCTTTGAAGTAAAATGTTAATGGGAGACAATAAACTTTTTATTTTATTGGAAACTTTTTGCCATTTGGAGACAGTCTGAAATATGCGACAGGCAATAGTGTAGTACGTACATCATCCGACTCTGCATAATCAATGTTTCCATCTTCATCATCATCAAGCTGTTTGTGTAAAGTAATTATTGAATCCAACCCATGTTTGTCGCTGGCTGCCATTGAGAGGCAAGCAAAATCATCATAACTGCAACTGTCGAAAGCATGAAGCTGGCCTAAACGAATATTAAATTAGACTTTGTAACATGCCCGTGTTACCTGCTACAACTCACTCTCGGTATACACATGAAAATCACTGGATGAGGGACTTCTTTGAACAGGCGGCGTCTTAGGTCTAGTTTCTAGTGAAAATCCATCATTACTCCCCCAAATACCCCTTTTGCATAAGTTAAGCACAAGCCAAAAAATTAAACTTTTGTAATACATCTTAAGTACAATTACGCAACGCGAATAAGGACTTGTTAAATAATTTTAGCAGAGCATTTTCAAGAACTATTTGTTTTTTATTTTAGGATATTATTGACACTGTCCAAGTCCAACAAGAGATTCCTATTTTCGATGTAGACTGTCATCCTCCTGGTGTCTACGATGTTGTCAAGTTTTGCAACTTTTGTTAAATTCGAAATATTTCGACCCAAATTACTCGCCAAAGTTTGCCAGCTTGCTTGTCACATCAAGTATATAAACCCTGCAACTGACGTTTCCGATTTTACAGGTCAATTTGTTTCACAGATGACAGAGTAGGTAACCTCTGCGATCTATGATTTGTTTGAGGTTCAGTCTGGAGAGGTTTCTACAGCGTGTCCTTTGTTTTGTTTATTGATAAAAGTTGGTTAAATCAAACAGCAAAAATGTCTTACATGTTAGCTCATTTGCACAATGGTTGGCAAGTCGACCAGGCCATTTTGTCCGAAGAAGATCGAGTAGTGGTAAGTCCTAGATTTAAATACATTATATGAGTACTCAAAAGCATTTCCTTCCAGGTCATTCGCTTTGGCCACGATTGGGACCCTTCTTGCATGAAGATGGACGAAGTGGTCTACAGCATTGCAGAGAAAGTGAAGAACTTTGCTGTGATATATCTGGTTGATATAACTGAAGTTCCAGATTTTAACAAAATGTAAGTTCAATGCTTGCAAGTAGATAAGGCTTGTAGCTAACAAAAGTTATTTGATCTCAGGTACGAGTTATACGACCCCTGCACGGTGATGTTCTTCTTCAGAAATAAGCACATTATGATTGATTTGGGAACTGGCAACAACAACAAAATTAATTGGCCACTTGAGGACAAACAGGAAATGATTGATATCGTCGAAACTGTCTATCGGGGGGCGAGAAAAGGCCGAGGTCTGGTAGTGTCCCCGAAAGACTATTCAACAAAGTACCGATATTGAATTGTTAATGAACGAATGCACTTTGATAGATACTTTGGGGAATCTTGATGTATATGTGACGACACTTCGGGCAAAAGAGGCTACTGATCATTTGTAACAAAATTTATTAAGGAAAAATTAAATTACTTATACATAAATATATATTTCACTCTTCATTACCAAATGCAGACATATTACCTATATTCGGGATGCAATTGAATCAATTCCCTTGAACCAAACGTGTGTTTAACTGCGAAAACAAGCTTACATTACAAAACACGTCAAGTTAACACATGTGAACTTACCTGGATCAATATTTAGCATATTAAACACTGTTAGGGCATTTGCTTTTTTATCGCCGCCCATTGCAACTACAAATGGGGAGTCTGGACATATTTCCAAACAATGGGTATTGCCAACATCAAAATCTCGTTCGTTCACCAACCTTCAAAGAAAAAAGGGTATAAGTGTTGGTAGTTATAAGTAGCATTGAAGGTAAAAATATTATCAAGTGTTTATAAAACATACTTAGGCGTATTTCCTTCCGAAAAGTCCCATGTTTTTACTGTTTCATCTGGCGAGGCTGTCACTAATAATCCAGGACATTGAGCACTAATAGCTAATCCTGTAACTTCCTTTGTATGCGCTTCTAAAGACCACAATTTTTCTAAAGAAAAATAACGTTTTTGCGCTATGATGCAAAAAGCCGAACCGTTCTTCTCACCTTTGCGACAATCAAAACACTCCACATAACCCGTACTGGTGCCAGCTAAAAACGTGAAAGGCTGTAGAGGGTTCCATATTATTCTTTCAGCCTCTCCCTGCAATTCCCATGTCTGATATTCATCTGGAGATCTACAGTCAAAGATACGTGCTGTTTTGTCACAAGCACCTTTAAAGAGTTAGAAGTTAGAAAATTGGTGGAAAATTCATGTTGCAAGCCAAACTACCCGCTAAAAGGGTTTGCCCTTCAAACTTGTGCCAATCCAAGCATTGAACTTTTTCTTCAAAGGCATTTATAGTTGTAGTTGGTGTACGACTGTCCAAATCCCACAGGCGGATGGTGTGATCCACTGAACCACTTGCCAGTACATGTTGGAAGCTGCTGTTCCACGCTGGGAAGGATTTAAAAAAATCAATGGCATTAATTTGGAATATTTCGATAACCGCAAATCATCAAAAAAACTGTTCAGAATGCGTTTTTTTTTTCAGTTAGTCAGGTGTTATTGGCTTCTCTCACCTAAAGCAAGTACAGCATCAGTGTGTCCTTTGGTCACATCAACACCGGCAGTCTGCCCGAGTTTATACGCTGGCCGCGGACAATTCATTATATCTATATCCCAAATCTATAAAAAAAATGATGAATTTTTCAAAACATTACATTTACATTTTCAAAATGTACACACCTCAATTATGGGGGACATCGAACCAACAGCACAGTAATTGCCATTAGGTTGACCTGCTTCATAACTGAGCCATTCCAAACACAATGGAAATGCAGGGAGCAGGATATCATGATGAACGTAAAATGATTCTTCTATTTCGTTGTACACTGATTAACAAAATTGAAAATGTAATTACTAATTGTTAGAGTTTTCATGATTTTTACCGTGCACTTCCAATACACTGGCATCTCCTTGCACATGACCAACCAGAATCAAATTGTCTGTTGCTTTAATTGCATCATCTTCGCTTTCTGAGTCATCAGACTCAGACAAGAATGCTGCTGTTGACGCCGTGCCTACAGGCAAATCAGCCAACGAGGCAATCCCAAGTACTCGAGCAGTGTCGTCGTCATCTACCAAAAAATCAACATACATAGATTTGCTTTAATATTGATTGGAATCAATTAGTACCTTGATCATAGTTATCAAAATTGAATTCGTCTGCAGTAGAACTGCTTTGTCCCATTGCAACATTGTCTCGATTCCTGTTTTCCTGAGCGTTGGCAACACTATAACAGTTGGAAAAGATGTTAGTGATAAGAACACCAAATTAACAGCTTGAGTGTAACATACTTAATTCTCTTCTTGGTGTTGTTGATAATTTGAACCAATTCATCCCTAGATAGCTGCACCTGAAAACAAACCGCGCCAGATGTTTATGCAAAGGTTGGACAACAATAGAGTAAGTATTACACAGCTAAATTTTCCCTAATTTTGGAACTGGGTAAATTCTGATTGCTTCGAGCAACTTGGTTTCTGTTTGAAGCTTTCTCTAGCGCCATTTGTTTTCTCTAAGTGCCAATGTTCTAATAAAAATTACTGTTATTGTGTTAAGAATTTACATCCTTAAAACGAAATAACGAAAAAACTATCCAAATTTCGCTCAAAGTTTATATACCTAAAAGTAATTGAAATTTACGGAACAATTGAGAAATAAAATAAAATATATTGTATTCTGTTAGAAAAAAGTTATTTTCTGTACGGCAACTTTTCTAACACACGCTGTGTAATTGTGAATATTTTAAAAATATGCATGTTTAGTACCTTTACGATATTATTGCGATACCCTGCACAGTTGAAAATATTTCAGGTTTTTTTTAGATACTTGTTTTATATCTAAATTATGTTATCATTCATTCTGAAGACAAGGAAGAAATTGATGAGAAAAAGAGGAATAAAGTTGATGTGCAGAAAGAGCACACACCAGTCGAAATACAATAGTGTATAAATGAATGTTTTCTAAAGAACGCGTAAATTTCCGTAGATTCACTGTGTTCCTATGAAAATAATTGATACTTTAAAGGAGAGCCATATTATCAACAATTTGTTTTTAAATCGTTAGTAGACAGGGCCCATATTGTTGCTGAAAATAGTTAGTCGTAAAAAAAAGAAAATAATTTTGCAAACAAGACCCAATAGTAGTATCTTAAATGCACGTTATTTATATCTATGTCTATGACTGTTCTAGAAATACATACTTTTTCTGGATTAGCTTTTGCCACACCACGTTTTACCCATTTAATGCATGGCACAAAATTGATATTGGAAAGTTCTGATTCATCCATTGTGCGTTTTGGCCAATTCTCTTACTATCTGTAAAATTGATTTATGTGGCTGCTGTGAGTCTAATTGCAACTGATATCCAAATTTATAACTGGAATAAACCCCACTATCTCAAATTCTGATACAAGTACAGCGAAAAAAGAATATTTCTAAGAAGTATGGTTAGGACTACTGTCAAGATGATAGATGAAATGAAGCGTTTTTCTTCTCTCTAATCTCAAAATAACCTAGAAATATTTTTATTAAGTTGAGACAGCGACAAATAAAAAAAATATACTGGAAAGGCAATTTAAAAAAAAATTAAAACGAATTGTTGAAATATGGTAATTAATATCGCCATCTGAATATTGAAGAAGAACTTTATCGCTGTCTGATTGGACAGCTGGAATGCTTTTCTAACCTCAATATTAATGCAGTATCATTTTATGTTTGAATAAATGTTTTTAATAAGTTCCAAGTAAAACGTATGATGAACGATTTGCCAACCGTTGTAGTCGTAAGTTCAAGCAACACAAAACCCAAATCTCTTATAAAACTCATCACCAAAAAAACCCCAACTGAGCTTCCATCGGGGCTGTTTAAGCAACCATGGAAAATAGGTAAAATATTATCTAGTTTCTGGGCTTTGTGCTCAGCGTTGTTCCTTTTAGACACCAAATACTATTCGGCAATCGTGAATCTAATTGGAGTAGCCGAATCGTTTGAATTTAGTGAAGATTTTTTAAACCAAATCGAGGCATTAATAATACATATGGATTCCAATAAGAGTTCTGGTCTGGACGACCTGAAGCAATGGGAGAAGCTCGAGACACATAGTGACCCCGAGGCAACTACCTCTCACTAGACTCGCACATCAAAAATAAGAACGGGATCTTTTTGTAGATTAAACTGTTGATAGCGAATTACTGCAATGAAGAAACAAAAATTACCAGAAGCGACGCAGTAACGTGGTGCTTGAATAAAGGATTTGAGTTCATCGAGTTGTATCCATCAGATATGCAAAATATTCAAAACTCGGATGAAGATATAATTATAGAAAAGTTTGGAGTGAACCGAGTCATTGAAGCCTTAGAAGTATGCACAAACGTATTAATGCACAGCGCGCTTTTAATTCCAACTGTTTTAAAATGTTTATCAGGCGCATACGTGGTCAAATTTGGTATTGAAGAAGATGAAAAATCCAAGTTTACAGACGACAGGCAGTTCCAAATGTTGCAGTCAAGTTGTAGCTTCAATTTCCGTAGACAAATCTAACTTGCCAGGTAAATAAATACTTTCATCTGAGCAACTGAAATAACCAACGGTGGCACTATAGAGGGTGGTGCTAACTGGACTGTAATTTTTAAATGATTTTTTTTCTGCGATATTGAGATCAATAGTGGCCATCAATTAAAATGACTTTAGTTGCACAAGGTGTTTCCAACAATCCGTGGCATCTCAAACTTGTGGTTTTTTAAATGGAACACCCTGTATCAATATGTCGCAATTGGTTCTCTCACAAATAAGGATAATTTTGGAACATTTGTAACAGTATTCTTGAAAAAAGATAATTTTACAGAGGAATTCTTGGGGGAAGACGATTTTACCGATCTGTTTACACACTTGCATATGATGAAAGACAGTTTGCAGTCTCTACCAGGCAGCCAGCGAAAGCAGTGTGCAGAACAGATGGTGACCGCCTTCTGGAAAGCTATAGGAGATGAAGACGAGTCATTGGATAACATATAAAGTAACAATCTGGACTAAATTAGCACAAAAACTCTAAACAAAAAAAAAGAACTTTGGAAGAATAATTCATTTTCTTTCAACTGCTTTTTTATACTGAGATGGCGTAATTGTTAAATCATCATTAAAGGCACCTGTTTGAGATTATTGAGGATTTAATCATCTGAGTAAACCCTCCGCAGTGCGGAAGGCATTTGATTATTGTTTGTTTTAGCAAAAGCTGGAAATAAGTCTTTACTTTAGGAAAAACGTATTTATCAATTTAGTGATGTTAACTTATTAAAACAAAAACTTTGAGTGTGAAATGTTTGTATTTATTTAATTTACGGTTGAAACGAAATATAGACAACTGAGTAACATTTGTGTTTAAGCTATAGTTGCATTGGAAAACTACATTGTAACCGTGTTTAAGCCTTGGACAAATCCATCACAAGGTCGATTTAAAGAGTTAAACCATAAATGATTTGTGATTTAAAGAGTTAAATCACAGTTCAATTATGGCTTGTCCTAATTTCGTTCTGTACAAGCATGAGGAAAATGTCAGTAGACTCCTAAATTCAAATAAAATCTTTATAGTGTAAATAATGGCAAAGATTTGATAATATACAAAGAATTCTACAAACATAAAACTTAAATACCTACAATTAATTTTACAGCCATGAGTGTTTTATGATTAGATGATACTTACGTCCTAATGTTTAAATAATTTAACTGAGCATTAAACCTAAACGTAGAATCGATAGGGGGCTCGACGCAATTTAAACATTTCAATAAATGGAACTATTCAAACAAGATTTCACTTTTCCGGCTCAAAGACTTTTAGTTAGAAATAATGAATGTATTTTTTGAGGATATTATGCAAAGTTGCATGATAGCACCTAATCATTTGGCGTGACTAGTGATGATACAACAGAATTCATGCAACTGGTAAAATGTCTTACAACCTTCATTTGAATACTAAATAGATAATAAACCCTGTATTTGGTTGAAGTTTTGATTAGACGTAGTTATAATTTCAGTTAACGTTCGAAAGTTTAAAGATTTTCAAGCATGCTGTGCAGAATATTAGTAATTGTTTGCGCTGAGAGATTCAAACTGACTAAGCGGTGATTACGAGTAGTCCAAACATCTGAAAATTCCTGTAATCCTGCGGTATATTGCGTCTAATTAAAATGACTTAAATAAGTACTAACAAAATCAACAACGACTTACATAGAAAAATATATAAGATATTTAAAAAGATTTTTCACGTAATAGAACGCACATCTACATAAAACATGTACAAAAAATAATCCTATTTAGCTAGCTACCTACAACTACCATAAATATCGCTTAAAGTGTGCAAAAATATACACGGATGCAAAAATTGTGAGCTTGTGAAGTTTACTAAGTTTGTTGAGTATTAGATTTTACCCTTTTTGCACCCTCAATGCGATGTAGATGATATAAATATTAATATTATTAATAGTTGATGTGTCGCAATACAAAAACACTGAAGAATACTGATATAGAAATAAGTAAAAGTTTCTCATTTCAAGAGAGAGTTGGTTTCTCTAAAATGGATTCACCGTTTTGATAATTAAACTGACTAATTTTGTCTAAGTCAGGAAAAATATGAAACATCAAAAAACCCAACCCATTTTAAAGAAATATCAAACAAGAGGCAATAATCTTTTGCAAGTAAACTTTTCATATCACTAAACATTATTAAATGCATTTTTACAGAATATCTAATTCACTGATCCACATAAAAGCATCAATTCATATTTTCTTAAAAAAATGTCTTTTTGAAGACAACACAGGTTTTTGCAATATAATTTAAATATAACTCCAACATTTACATTTTTGTTGGAATTTAAAACGCTTTTTGGGCCTCAAATTTGCAAATAGACCTTCGAGTGTGAAAGTGAAAAAAGTATTTTTTCTGTTTCAAAATTGTCCGAAAGTACGATAAATAAAAGATATGTTAATAGGCGGTAATTCATTATCGAATTACCGACGTAATTTTTCACTCTCGAACATGCTTTCCTCGAAAATTTATCATTAAATAAAATTTTAAACTATGGAAAACACGGTATCATGAAAAATTATCGGTGATTTTAAATAACTCGTGATTACCCCCGAAAAGCGTTGCTATTAAAACACGTTTTCTTAAATTTCAGATAATATAAATATGGAAGGACGTGCTTTTTTAGTTACATGCACAAAACTGAAGAAAAGGTTTCGACATCATTTGCATACCGAGATTTTATGATTCATCGGACAAAATAATAAGCGAATTAGTGGCAAATCCGCTACTTCTAATTGCAATTTATGTACCGATTGAAAACCTGTATGTAGTAAAGTGATGTTAGTCAAATCAGCAGCAGAATTTTGTACATCAATCAAGACTTTTTAAGCACAAAGGTCTATTGGAGAATGACTTTTTGCACTTTTACAGAAAAAAATGGCCAATTGAGAAGCAGTTAAAGGTTTTATTACTAGTAAAAAGATTAAATTTAAAGTTGGAATAGAAAGATTTGGAAAGTATAAGATTTAGTGTGAGTTAGTGTAAGCAACTGTACGAAAACATCGACTAGATTCATTGGCTATTTAACTATACAAGATATGTCAGTGTCAATACGGTACTGTGAGTGTTATTGAATTATTAAATCTAATGTACACAACTGTATGCAATGCAGCTTGCTATCATCCATCCACATTACGGAGGACAAGCTATACAGCACGCAAACTAGTTGCACTTCTTTGTTCAAATGTCTAAAGACATGCTAAACTCTACTCTAAACCACAGAAACATAAAAAAACTGAAATGAGTCAAGTGTTTCATGTTGCGAAAAAATGCTGTACAAAGTATTTCATAACATTCGAGTTTCCCGCTAATCTTGGTAACGACGTCGGATTCTTGCACACTGAGCCAGAGGAACCATTCTTAGCAGTAATATTTTGTTTTAGATCGTGTTTTCGGTTTGTGGCGGCGCTGTCATACGTATTCAAGCGGTGTCTTTTTACCTCGGCATTTTTTGTCCAGGAGTCGTTCAAACAGTTTTTTGAATTCCGAAAATATCCATACTGATGATGATAAACCCACCAAAAATGTCATATCTAGAAGCAAAGTATTTCCTAGTTAACGTATGATTTTGCTTATCATTTAGGCTAATCTTTCGGGGATGAAAATTGCTTTTAAAAAAGTGTTCGTTCATTTCAAATTATCTGGCTGTCAAATTTGCAATTAAATTTAACTGAACATTTTCTCAGTTCTTCAGTTTCTTTTCAAACGTTTAGGTTCTTTATTCAGCTTCCACAAACATTGCACTATTTCGACTATGATTAAAAAACCAGAGTTCGCTTACCTAACACTGTAAGAGCCTCAGTCTGAAACACTCCTTGTAGAGGGGGCACATAAACCACCAGAAGTTGTCCTAAAACACAAGCTCCAACTGCTACCAAGAAAAATGTGTTTGAAAAGAGGCCAATTTGGAAAACACTTTTCGTTTGCGACCGATATGAAAGGGCGTTCCACATGTCGAAAAACACGAAACATGTAAAGGTCATTGTAGTATCGCGCGCTGTTACTCCATCTGCTGTCATCTGAAAGAAAACCTATACTTTAACACCCAACAAAAGAAAACCTTGTGGTTTTTACCTCTTTATTAAACACCCATAGAGTGCCGGCTACAATAATAGTCGCCGATAAAAGCACGTTGAGTATAAGTTTTTTAGTTATCATAGGTTCCTTGGTGTCCCGGGATTTTTGCTTAACTACATCATCACTCACTGGCTCCACTCCTAAACTTTGAGCCGGCGGCCCATCCATCAAAATATTAATCCATAAAATCTAAAAAAATGCCCATTTAATAATTAAAACAATTGTCACATTACTCGAAGCCACTTACTTGCATAGCATTTAGCGGATTTGGGATATCCATAATAGTGGCCAAGGCAACAAGGGCTAAAGCCGCTATTGAAGTCGATAGTTGGAATCCAACAAAGTTGCGAATATTGTGAAATATGCTCTTGCCTTCTTCAATTGCAGCTCTGAAAAATTACAAATCAACATATAGTTTATCTTCGTCCTACTATACGCTCGGAAATGTCCAAAAATTAACAAAGCTGCTTACATAATTGTGTAGAAGTCATCGTCCACTAAAATCATATCAGCAGCTTCTTTGCATACGTCTGTCCCGTTTTTGCCCATAGCAATTCCAATGTCGGCCTTTTTCAGTGCGACACCATCGTTCACCCCATCGCCAGTCATTCCAACAATATATCCAGATCTTCAAGAAAATACCAACTAAGCATCCATTTGCTTGCACTTACATGCATTTACCTTTGGAGCGACTTCACAATAGACAGTTTGTTTTTGGGCGACACTCTGTAGAACACAGTGGCGTGCGGAACCGCTGCATCTAATTCCGTCTCCGAAAATGAGTCCAACTGTTCTCCAGACAGCACATTGGATGGTTGAGTCTGAAGTCCAATAGATTGAGCTGAAAGTTCAAACTTTGAATGATGTTGATGAGGCAAGAGGAAAGCTTTTACCAATGGCAACGGCTGTTTCAGCAGCGTCTCCAGTTACCATTTTGACTTGGACTCCAGACTCAGTTAGTATGTTGATTGCTTCGCGTACCATTGGCCGAGGTGGATCGCAAATGCCCACAATGCCCATATAAGTTAGATTCGTTAGGCTATCACCTGAAAAAAAAAACAGATTGTTTAAATATATTTTAGAGAATGATAAATTGTCCTGAACTAACCTTTTGCTAAAGCGATTACTCTTAGTCCCTTTTTGCCAATTTCCGTACACTCAGCAGTAAATTCGCTCTTTTTTTCGGGTGTTAGGGGTTGAACAACGCCTGAAATTAACGTCCAGATATAATCAGTTAATTTTTCTGTTTGTTCTGTCGTGCTTACTTACCATTTACGCAATATCCGTTACAGTTGGGCAAGATTTTTTCAAGAGCGCCTTTAGCGAAAAATATTTCGCCTTTGTTCGTTTCGTATTTCGAAACGCACTTTACGGCCATCATTTTTTGTTCTGATGAGAACGGATACTCTTGTAATCTAAACAGAATTATTTATGTTAAAAGCCAGTTCAGTGGTATTCGATTTAGTAACGAACACTTAATTAAATACGAATGTTTAACAAAGGCATTTTACCTTACATATCTGTCGGCTACGTTATACAAGCCGTGTTTCATGGCTGCCGCCAATAACGCACCTTCAGTGGGTTGTCCCATCAGATTTTCATCGGATATTACTGCGTTATTTGCCACCGCACCTACCTAGAAAACACTTTGAATAAATCTCTGCCCGAACCAAAGAAATACACTTTTTTAAAGCAACTAAGCCAAGGAAAACAAAGTTTCTTAGCGCTCTATCAAAGAGAGCAGCAATCAAGAACCCACCTCTAGCAATTTAGCTACACTGTCTCTAGCTTTTTCAGGATAATCGCACTTGTGTAATAAAACCTGGCCGTGATCATTGTAGCCAGCCCCTGAAAGCTCAGCAATATATCCGTCCGAAGTTACTAGCACAGTTGCAGTCATTTCATTTCGGGTAATGGTTCCTGTTTTGTCACTGCATATCACATTTACACAACCTACGAGACAAGAATAAATTAACTTTAGACACAAAACAAAGAATTTAAAACATGAAATAAAAAGTTACGCTCAAATTGTATTCTCGTACTTTGCAGAGTCATTAGAAAATTCACTTTCTTGGTTGGAAAAGTTGGATACTCTATACAAAAGCCAACGGTTGTGTCAAGAGCACTTCGAAAAAAAAATGTTCACAGGTATTTAGTCATTCAGTTTTCGGGGGTATTTCTTTTTATACTAGCTTTGGTCGCCTTCCGGAGGAGGCAAACGAAACTGCTGAATTTCTAAATAGAATGGTTAATTTGATATTTTAAATTCATCGCTAACTTCACCTTCAAAATGATATATAAATAAGCTGTGTTATGACTTTGGGACTTACCGAGCGTTTCTACTGTGGGCAATTTCTTCACTATAGCTTTTCTTTTAGCCATTCGCATTACTCCTAATGCCAAAGTGACCGTCACCACGATGGGCAAACCTGGAAACAACATGTTAGGCATTAAGCATATTCTGTAAAGATTAGAAAGATATTCTTATTCCGATATCAGAAAAAAATTGAGCCAAAGAAGTGAATGTTTATGCTTATTTTACATTTGCTTTTTAAGTAAATGAGGTGAAAACCAACCGGAAAAAAAATCCGTTTCTCATGTGTAAGCAAATGTTCGTTACTTGCCAACTATTCCCTATCGCAAAAACATTAAAAAAATAAAACTCGTTTATACCTTCGGGTATAGCTGCAACTGCCAAACTCACACCAATCTGGAACATTTCCAACAAGACTTTCCCTTGCCACCAACCAATTAATAAAATAACAGCAATTATGGCAAACGAGTACAGCGATAATTGGGTCCCAAGTGCGTCCATGGATTTCTGCAAAGGCGTTTTGGGTGCTTTTTCTTCTTGCATCATCTTGAACACTGATCCGAATTCGCTGTTGGTACCTGTGCTCACCACAATACCCTAACAAAAGAAAATTGGTTAAAAATTCATACAAATATTGTGTTGAATAAATAAAGAAATATAAAAAAACCATAATTACTCTGCCATTTCCTGCTCGAACCAATGTGCCCATAAACGCAATGTTGGTGTTGGACGCATGAGCTCCATTCGGCCTCAATACTAAGTCGGTGTTTTTCCTAATACAAATAATACGAGACAATTACGCATTAGCTCCACAGAAAAATGTTTTTACGACATTTTTAAACACACTGAATAAACAAAAACTAATTTGGTATCAATATTCTGGGGAGCGCGCAAAAAACTTCGAATTTGAATGAAATTCCAGACTAGTTTTCGTGCTCTTAATCTAACTATGTATTTCCTATTTAAATTAAAAATATTCAGCAATATATACCTAGATGGTTCGGTTTCGCCTGTAAAGCTACTTTCATCAATGAGTAAATCGGTGGTATTAAACAGCCGCAAGTCGGCTGGAACTCGATCGCCTACATTCAGTAAAACGATATCTCCCGGAACTAACTCCCTGGCAAGAAAAGTGTCGGGTGTTCCTTCACGAACACTAAACAAAAGGAGATAACAATTAGCTTCATCGATCAGGACAACATTACTTGGTTTCCGCACCAATGGCAAGCTGGCGGCACTAATTTTGTTAACTCCTGAAGACTCTTCTCGGACCGATACTCCTGCACAAAAGCCACCGTTACCACAATAATGATTGCACAGGTGATGCTGATGGCGTCATCCAACTGTTGCATGGCACCGGACACAACGGCCGAAGCCAACAACAGCAGAATTAGGGGATTTTTGAACTGTTCCAAGTATTTCTTCCATGGAGGATCTTCGACTGTTACCGAAAACTCGTTGTAGCTAAAAAAAAATGAACAAATCATAAATTTTCCATAAAATGATCAATAAAAATAGACTGTTAGCTTTATTTCAGTTGTTTATATCAACATTCAAAGGTTTAGTTACGCAGCATGGTTCTGAAGTACTGTGTCGATTAGTAAGTTCAAAAAGTTTTCAATGCTAGAAGGGTTAAGATTTGCTCTCAGAAGTATTGTACACGGAAAGGCTATTTTAGGACAAATATTTTTACATGTGTTTAGAAAAATCTAATGTTGATTTGATGTTTTCAATACATTTATATAAAAAGAACTTCAGAGCCATGCAATTATATGGATAAGAATGTATGGAATAGTAATCACATGTTATATCAAATAACTAAATATATACAGGGTTTTAATTAAAATTAGTTAAAGACTGTTTTCAAATGCTCTATTTTTGATAGCTAAAGTACCACTCTATATATACAAGATAATTTTCCTAAAAGAGGCCTTTGTACAACATGCGAATGAAATTCTCTTAGTTGTAGTGTTTTTACATCCAAAGAATTGGATTTTTATATTGCGACTGGCTTGAAAAAGACCCATTTTACCAAAATCATTTAACGTGTATTTTCATCCTTAAACGCTACGCCTAAGTTTGACCTGCAAGACGAATCAATATTTATATTAGATATTATTTAAATTACTGCAAATTGCTTATGAACGCTTAGAGCTGCGACGTGGATAAATCTAATGTGTACCAAACCTGAGAAAATATATTATGTGCCAAATCACTTTCATATTAAATTTCATTATTTTTACAATTACGTGTCGCTTTTATGAAAATAATCGCTTTAGAATGTTCCTTGTGTTCGAATTGCAAAAAACACGAATCTTGCCCCTTTTTACCGTTATTTAACACGTTATGTAGATAATAGTGATAATAACTTGACGATTTGAAAGTATGTAAAAAAGTCCATGAAAAATTAGTCATTGGATATAGCAAAATGCTTGGAAGAACGTAGTTCAATTCAACATTAAAATTTATAGTTCAGTTTCAGTTTAATGTAAGAATCAAATAATTTTAATTATATAAAACTGGGAAGTGTTCTGTAGTAAAACATGAGAAAATGTACAATATAAATAAATGTGGAACAACTCATAAAAAACCCAAACAAGTTTACGAAATTTGAAAAAAATCTTCAGCATCTAAAAGCAATTTAGAGAAAGCATATAATACCATATAAAAAATCCAAAATGATGATCCGACTATGAGTTCCGATTCAAAACTGATTATGTATAGTTTTGTCAATATTTAAATTAGGATTAGAAAACAGCTATAAATTGGGGAGATATGCATTGATTCAATTTGAAGAATGACTGGTAAATAATTTACCAAAAAGGTAGCACGGATTAAATAATAATTTGGCAATGGGATAACGGCATTGAAATTGAATTGAATAAACAGCCAATTTGAGTATTAACAAAAAAATATTATTTTGAATAAAAATTGCTCATTAATGAAATGAAATTCACTTTTATAAGTCAAAAATGATGTTACAAAAAGCATACTTCTCTTATTGTTGGTAGTTTTTATTTATTGTCATTAGGTAGTCTTGTTTTCGAGAACGAAATGTGAAAGCATTTAGTGTTTGTCTGGCTTGGAATAATATTTGATATGTATTTTCTTCGTGATGTTGACCTATTCTGTAGTTGCAGTTTCACATTTAAAAAAATGTGTCATTTTCCTCACCCTGAATATATTTGAGATTAATATTGATACACCTTAAATAGGACGTAACCCTCTACGAGGAAAAGTAAAATGATAATTTCAAGATTAGAGTTTACCAAACGCTTTTAGCAATTACTGGATAAAGATTTAAGTCAAGGGGAAATCAAATTTAATTTGGAAAAATAGTTTTTTTATGTATTTAAACGCCAACCGCCAAAAAGCCTAATTTCATATTAAAGTTGAAAATTTCGCCAGTATTAAGCTACTTACTTTGCATAGAATCGAGAAGCTTTTGTAGTCAAACTAAGAAAAATTCAATAAAGCCCAAATAACACCTAGCTTAGTATTCTGTATAATACTAAATTTAACTTATCAACATTATCAACCAGTTTCTTGAACTTCGAGAAAACTTCAAAGGCGAGCAGCATATAAATCTAGTTAAAAAGTTCGAAAAGTTTCCCGGAAATGAACCAGAAAAACCCCTCTAAACTAAAAAGAAAATGGGAAAAAACACAGCTTTTGAAACTTTCCATGACACGAGGTTTTAATGGGAATGAGGCTGCATTCCGAAAGTAATTACTTTTATTAAATATAATAAGTAAATTGCGGTCTTAAATTGAATGCTGGCATATTTAATTGATGCCATCCCAATTGATGCTGGTGTTAATGGAATTTTTTAAATTAGCTCACGATTCTCACCCAGATAATTGTCTTCTTTTGGTAGCATCCTGCCAGGTCAGTCCTTTCTCTACGTCGACGTCCAATCTTTGAGCGACTTCCTCATAAGATAAGCTGCTGGCTTCGCTGGCCGCGACCCAGTTGATCGTCGAGGTGTCGTCCTGAAAACCAATTAAAGTTGCACAAAATGACGAAAAAAAAACAAGAAAAGTAGAAACAAATAGGTCAAGGTCAGCAAAAATTGATCATTTATTACGGCTTCATGTAGCAGCCGTCGATAATCATGATAGAACTAGCGTATCCAATCAGCCGGTGTACGGTTTGCGTTTTTTTTCAGAATCCGGAAACGCCGCCAATTTGCTAATCAACTTCAATTGTAAAAATGCAGCTTTGCGAGGATTTCCCACAATTTGGACTAATATTCTTCATTGTGTATTTGCAAAGGGTATTAAGTTCAGGAACACACCAGTTCAGTTTTGATCTATAAATATTTATAACACGGCATCGTTTAATCCGTATGCAAATTTTTGTGAAATAGCAAATGGCAAAAACGCAACATGCACATGGTTGTTTACATGCTTGATACATTTTTGCAACCGAGCTTCTTCTCCGAGGTAATTCTCGAACTGCGCCAACTGCGAACGACGAACGGCACCAACTGCAGAGTTCATAAATCAGGCTTAGTTCTCGAACTGCGCCAACTGCGAACAACGAACGGCATCAACTGCAGTTCATATATCAGGCATAGTTCTCGAACTGCGGCAACTGCGAACGACGAACGGCACCAACTGCAGAGTTTAAAAATCCTTCTAATGTCGTTTATGATGATGATGATGATAATGATTCATGTCAATTAAATTTGGTTTTTCGAATTTCATATAAGAAAATGATGCACAAAGACGATCAGTCGTCCAGTTGCAATAGTAAACATTTACACATGGCTTCTCTTATTATTACACATGAAACCCTCTATGAACTGTATAAATATACAGGGTATCATTTAACGAACTCTCTATATTGCAAATCCAGGCATGAACAATTCAAAATTAGAACAAAACAAAGTGTAATTGAACTAAGCACTTCCTAAACCTGTAATTCGCTTCTAATTTGTATTGCTAAACATTTTTTTTCATATTTAATTGTATTGACGTTATTTTCGTTTCATGCTTGTTGCTTGTGTAGATAACTGAATACCTGCAATTTGGAAATATTTAATTTTGGTTTTTATTCGCTTTTTAACTTCTCAACTGCATAATATTGAACACCGTGCAATTTTGCTTTGAATTCGGTTTAATTCCGCGTACAAACAATTGAGGAAGTACATATTTATAGCCTACTGTGTTTGATTAAACGGTGATGTAAATCCTCAAACAATAAGACGTTACATGTTGATAAGAATCTGACAATAGCATTGAGACGAAGCTGCAAAATAAAAGTGAGATGCTTCAAAATAAAATAACAAAATGATTCAATGCATCTATTAAGGAAGAAATAATGATATTTGCTATTTTAACTGTTGCCCGACACAGTGAGTGGTTCCAGCAAGAAAACCGTACTACAGTTATTAAGGATAATAATGCCGCTTTATATTAGCAGGAAGCAGGCTCGCTTCAAAATTTATGTAACTTTGTTTAACATATTTAATATGTTCTAATTTGATACATTGACGACGTTGCCGAATCAGTTGGTACTTTGTTTGACTCATATCAACAATAACAACAAAAATAAAGACAGGAATGAGAATTAAGAATAAGTAAAAATAAACATACACAAACATTCCACAATAGTATTAAATTGAATATTTTCAAATCGACAATATATCAAACCGTTATTAAGGCAAATAAATTAATCGACCGTGCAACAAAATGCAATAAACGCTTCGCACTTCAATAAATCTCGATTATCTATTTTTTAATAGCCATTGATATGAACGAATTAACTATTAGTGTGGCTTTCCAGAATAATAACGAACAACCAACGAAAATCAAATAAATCGTGGAATAATTTATTCCTGACGTTTCGTAAGCACGAGTAGTTTGCATCTTCAGAGGTGGTCCAGAGGAAATCCATTTCCACTGGATAAATAACCAGAACCACCAAAATATCAAGAATACAAACTAAAATGCACATCAAATGCAGCAATTTTATTCTAAAGAAAAGACATCAGCAAGCAAATCAAAATTCCAGCAAGATACGAAAAAAAGACTAGAATAAGATCGAAATATACCAAACAGGCACTGCATAAAATAAAGACAAGCAACGGCAACAATTATTCAAAAAAACTTAGAAATCCGTTAATAATCAAGAATTTTAACTAAATAACAATGGGCCAACACACTGGTGTGCCAAATTAAATCTTCTTTAAGCGAAAAACTGATATAACGGTAGTTTCACCGCATTCTGAGCTTGTTTACAAATTATTTTTAAGTTCTCTAGAAGGGGAAATTTTAGTTCAAATAAAAACAAATAATTATTGTTAGATTTGGTTTTGTCAGCTCATCGATGCAGAAATCCTGATTACCTTCAACTTATGATAAGCAAATTTGGCTTAATTAATGGCAATTTTACCCAATAAACTTGTCGTTCATCTTGAACTATAAATTACAAATATAAATGTTTGAAAATAGTGAAGAATTTTGAAAGATTCATACTTAAAAAAAATCAAAGTAACTACCTAAATAATCTATGCAACTTCAGTATAATTAAATGGCAACAAAGTGTGCAGTAATCTGAAATAATGGCTATGGTAATGGCCTACGAATTATAAATACAGGTTTTATAAGAATCTGCAACGAGGTTTTGTTTTATAATACACCAAAACGTTCATTAATCATACGATTGAATACTGAAATTTAACTTAAAAATGATGTTCAACATTATTCAAGTAGATGTTACTTACATCAGTTGCACTCTCAATTACACAAGGTAAAACACTATAATTCTGCCCGTTAACTTTTATGAAAATGCTTTTCAGCCAAAGTAGCATATTCACTTCAACTACTACTAAACTGTAAAGTATGTCTTCAAATAATCTTCAGCATTTTGACTTCATAATGTAGCACAAAAAGACAACAGCTTTTTAGCATTAGCATGAAAGCAATGCATATCATGCTTGCAATTAGTTTTACATTTTACATAAACATTTCGCTTTATCTGTATTCAAAACGTCCTTTATTCGTGCTTATCCAAAAGTTTCAATTAGAATATTTTTTCACGTTTGCTATTTCAGTATTTTTTTAAAGAATCATTGCATAGATAAGTTCGAATACATTAAGTTAAATACAGTAAAGTGATGCAGCAACATGTAAAAAGAATCATCCGGAGTTTGTTTTGGACTCACTGTTGGCTAAGCAATTACATAGAATTAAGACTCTTGCGTCAACGGTAAAGTAAGTAATTCTTATCAGTTTTGCATTGCAAGAAAAACATGATGACAACTTAATGCTGCTCCGGAAAAGTGTAACATTGTAAAAAACAATCATAAAAACTTTTAATACAGTTGAATATTGTAATGTTTCGACACATTATCTGCACTTAAATTCGCCTAAATACTAATTCACACATAAAAAATAATCCTCAACTAACCTTAATCTCCTTTTTTGAAAAGGGCCAACACATTTTTCCGCACATCCCAAAGAACCTTTGCTTGAACAACTCGTATGGAAATTCACAACAAACCAACCTACATTTTTTTTCGACTTATTGAATGGACGTGGAAATTATCGAACTTTATCGAAAAATCGTCGGGTTGTTGGTTTGATTAAAGTTTGCGATGTTAGCAGTTGCTTTCACTGAAGAAACGAACTAATAGCCCGCTCTCATTTTGCAAAATGAGGTTTTAAATAGGAGGACCGAACGCTTATCTTCCAACAATGTTGACTCTCGGCTACTGTATGATCTGCTTGATGCTCGATGGGTTTAGGTAATTAAACAAACGCTTAATACCTTGATGCTGTAAACTAAAGCTGATCTATTGAAAGGTGGGGGCTGGGGAGGATTTTTTTATGGAAGAAAACCTATTTTAAAATGCAACCCACACGCCTCAAAAAACGGTTTATATTTCCCAAACGAAATTTACTTCAAAAGTTTAAAAAAATTATAATAAAGCCTACAAAAAAAAACTAAAAAGGTGATAAAAAGAAGTGATTCCCATTGGCTATGTTAAAATAGCATAGTCTGAATCACTTTTGGAATGCGACTAGTTTTACGAATTATTCTTTGTAAAAGCATTTGCATTGTAAAACAGTATGACTGAAAATGTTCTATGATTACATAAAGGGCATATATTCAAATGGTGTGTTAATCTTGTAAAGGTTGGGCTAATTTTAATGCAAACTACATACGAACAGCTCAGCTACAGACCACGGAATTTGCGTTAAGATTTGCGTGAATTATTTGAAAAAAGTAAAATAAAATGTTAACTTTTCCACCCTGTACCTCAAAACGAAGCCGTTTTCAATATGTTTGTATGATATTGTCATCTTAAAATTGGATTTTCTATCGACCGTTAAAGTCCTGCTACTATAAACTGACATCCTGTATTTTACCCTATATCTAAGGGTCTTTGGTAATTTTTATAAGAACTATGCTTTTTTGATGCCCTGCAAATGTGTCCGAAAGCATGCCCACATTCTTCTGGACACCCTGTATATTAATTATTACCATCGTTTGCAAATTTAAATATGTAAAATACATCATGCAACAAGCGGCAGAATATCATCTGATTAAAGAAAAAAAAATTAAGGAAACACTAAAGAAACATCCAATTAAAGTGTCTAATATTGAATGAATTGATGTTCCCTTCCCAGGGCTCCTAAATGAAGGCAGAATTGCGTCTTTTTCACACTTTTTCAAACACCAAATATTTTGAAAAAAGCAAAATCCAAACTTTTGAAATAAATTGCACTTTGTTGGGCCATTTTTGTTTCATAAAAAGTATCAAATCCAAATCAGACTTTTCACCGAAAGCATTATTTAATTTAGCTTTTGTCCAGTGCCATATTTGCCATATTCAGTTAAATTAATCACAAATTTAATTAAAATTTGGTATGCTATTTATAAAATAGACTATACTTTATTGCAGTAAGGACACTTGCTTGGGGACATCACGCTACAAGTACTAAAAACACAAAAACTTGAAACTAAAAGCTAAAAATTCATAGATCTTTTAAAAGATATTTCTGGGCGAAAAGAGTGCTTAATGTGAATATGAAAAGACCAAACTTTTCCATTGCGGGAAATCCGCGAGCGACCCAATGAAAACACGAGCGCAAAGCTTTTATGGAGTGCCGTTTAACTCAAACTTTTTCATAAATTGGGTGATGGAACATTCTCTTTGTTTTGAACTCTACTGAAAGTGAAAAAACTTCACTGAAAGGAACAGTAAACGTTTTTGAAATGTACCATAAAAAGACGGACATTTTTATTTAAAAAATGACTACAGTGCCACCGAAAGTATACGGCCGAAACGAAATTACCGGCCATCATCAATTAATTGTGGCACAATTTTCTCAATGGAATAATGTGCTCCAAAGCTCCGTCGTGGGAGCCATGGAGTAGCGTGTCTGAAAATGGTTGTTGATTGGCCGTTTTGGCCAGGCTAAGTGGTTAATCGCTGCTAGAAATGGAGGAAGGCATGACACATACAAGGCGGTACCAAACAACAACAACAAGCAAAACACAACTTTGTTATCAAACATTGATTGACGAAGAACTTTCCACAACAATTCAAGCAATAGAAAGTAAGCTAAGATAATGGAAAACAAAACATTCTTTCTCTTGAAGGCTTCGGGGCTTCGAAGTGTTTTCAAAAAGTCAATTCGTCATCGATGGTTTTATCAGAAATAAACATCCACCCAAAACATTTTACAAAATAACTGGAATGAAGACAATAAAAGTAATACTGACGAAAAACAGGTAACCGGAATATACAAAGAAAACACAAAAACATCGAATGAAAGTTTGACTAATTCAAACATAAAATGTAATCGCCTTGAATGCAGCAATATCTACAGGGTGTTGCAGTAGCGGTAAAAGCATGGAACTATTCTATTGACTAAAAGATGGCAAAAAGGGGATTGCGAGATTTATGTAATCAGCCCAATCATCCATTTTTAAGCAACGAAATTTCGTTTACATAAAATATTTGAAGTTTTCATATACTTTTCTGTTCATTCTCTGTTTATAATTCCAGTAAAACGCAATAACTTTCGAACAAATCGTTCTTAAAAGGCATAATTTCAAAACGAGTTATTTAAGGGGCGCACTCGGTAGGATTATGCAGCGCTTCACATGTGGTTCCAACCCTTAAGCACGATCTGAAGAATTTCGGTTGTTGATCAAAAATATACAGAGGCAGGATTAAAAAATGATTTCGACAACAAAATGTGTGTGGAAAAGTGTTCCATTGAATACGCTCATAGAAAAACACATCAAATCTGTAACTATTTCGAATAGGCACGTGTTTTGGCTCCTTTGGGCGACTGAGAGATTGTATTTCTGTATTCAATAACTGCCCTTAGACATGAAAAATGCCAATTTTGAATCAACTTGTACAATGCTGGTATGAAAATCGTATCTTATGATGGATTAAAAACTGCAAATAGTTCGCATGTGGAATTTGCCAGTCAATTGACTGCAAAATCAGGGAATTTCAAACAGTTTTCTTTTCAACAAACTGGGTTATTTGAAAATGTGCCCTTCATGATAATAAATTACAGTGCAAACCTTGCAAAAATAAACCCAATGTGATGATGTGATTACCCAATCAAACACACAATTAATGAAGTCATTGATCAAATCATTAATATTAATGAAATACAAAGACAAATTTTGCAATCAGAAATATAAATTTACATTTTACGCACTAAACATCTAATATTTAATAGATAGTGTAATACAGGGGACAGTTTTGCGTCATTTAGTAATAAAAATGAATATTTTGCAAGAGGGAGTAGTTTTTCCACCTTATATACGACAAACGTGCAGAAAATATCGAGATAATAAAACCTGAAACAATAGTGCAATAATAAAACGCCGGTAAGATTTAAGCCTGGTGGTTCTGGTGAATAATCGAATTTACGTAAATTGACATTTGGCACACGGGTTTGTTTGCCATGGGGTATCGTGTGGAAAGTTGACCTTCCAACAATCAAATCAGTTGAGCTTAAAGAACACTGTTTCAACGTTAACGAAGTATTGTTTATCACCATAGAATTAGCTGAGTTCCCTAACGAGTCCAAATTACATATATTTAAGAATAATTTTTCCAAAAAAAAACGATGTGATAAAGCGTATTTCTGGGCTATTAACAGGAAACCTATTATAATGAAATAGCTAGTACCAATTCAATACTGCCACATGCTCGTAATATTGGTTCGCGTGATAACTGCTAATGTTCCTACGAGTTGTACTGTGCCAGTTTTTATCGGTTTTAATACATTGCCAATAGGAACAAAGCTTAATGAAAATCACCACTAAAATATACCTTTTTGTTGGTTTTTGGTTACTTGAGTAAAGATTTTAAATTATCATTAAGTCCAGTCCCAAGGATTCAGTTTTTCACAAGTAGTACCCAACTATTCAATTCATTCAGTAATTTCCTTTACTTTTAGGATATATTTTTAATACTATTCAATGCGCAGAATAATATTTACATCGATCAAGGATTCGAAACAAGTTAAGATGTCCTACGAATATAACTGAAGCGTAAAGAAATTAATGCGAAAAATTAGCATGAAATGCCAGATTTTCTTCATCAACTGAGCAGACTGAATTTTTGATTTAACATTTTCGAGGTGAAACCCATGAATAAATATCAAATTATAATTAATCCAATTGTATGGTATTGAAATATAGATATCATTGCTTATGGTGCGTAATATTGTTTGTGCTCTATTGAACATACTGAACACTAGAAAACAATTAATGCAATTATTAATAGAAATTTCCTGACGTGAAAACTTGTTTTATTTTAATTCATTTTTGTACTGAGATAAATCAAGTAGATATTAATTTTCACAATACACTGTACAATTTAGTGCAATAGTGTTATTTACATTTACAAGGCAAAAACGTAAACTAGGAGTAAAGCAAGAAAGAAATGCACCAAGACTAGGAAGGACAAAAAAAATTGATACTGAAAATGTAGTAAATCTGTAGTCAAGACGGCGCCCCCCATTATCTACTTCCAGTTACACAATGATTGGATGATAATTATCCAAATAAATAGACTGAGAGACAAGAGTGATTGAGTGGCCACCCAGATGCCCAAACCTAGCGCCATTTGATTTTTTCTCCTGGGGACACCCAAAATCGGTAATTTTTAATAATCAACCTGCCTTTGCAACTTTTGAAATGATCCTTCAAACTAATAATCCCTAATAATTAAATATTAGATGTATCCGTTTTGTGGCAATAAAAATTTAAAAAATTGTACAAAAATAATTCTTTATTTAAAAAACATACAGATAATGACTTAGAACGTGTAGATGATGAACGATTGTCTATGGTAGTTTATCGCTAAAATTATTTTGCGCAATATTTTCAGCCAATTAAAACTCTTCTAGTGTTACTTTTACCATATTATTGTCTCATATTATAGGAAGTTTGTCACTAACGGAACCAACATTTCAAAAACATTTAATCCTCTCATTTAGTTTTCTATTTTTCCTTTTAACTTTCTGCTTTCCTTATAATTGTGGCCCGTAACCGTTAATCAGCTTCATGAAAAAGAAAATGATGTTAATTTTCGCGTGAGTGTTTAGTTAAAATTTATATTCCTTGCGAATTCTACGGATCTATTTAAATTCGTAGATTATTATTTTTAATATTGTCCAGTTTGGTACCATACAGTCTCATAATCAAGACGATTTCTCTTAAAAAGCTTATTTGATCTGTTCATTTTGTAAATTATTTATTGTGCTTTGATTCAATTTTACTAATTATTTATAAGTGCTATAACTAAACTATTCTTTTATTTTTCTTGTAAATTTGAATTGCAATTTTGCACACCGTTTTGGCTCTGTTATCCTCAAAGTTTTTATGATGTATCATCAAGCCTAGAAAATTGTTTTTATCATTTTCAATTGTAAATTTTATGGTAATGTGAACGCGGTTAAATTTATCAAAACTATTAAATTGTATTTTATCTTCTTACAAGTGCATTATACCGTCCGCCACATAATAATTAAAAATATAAACTTGTAATTAAGATTAGTCACCATGTTAATTTATAAAGTTGGAATAGTTGGGCGTATATCAGTAACCCATTCTTCCTTCAGGATATTCAGCCAGAAGGAAATGGATTTTTAAATTCAATTGCATAAATTCCTTAGTTCCTTCAGTTGCAAAAATTTACATGAATGTTCGGTTTATCTTGTCATAATGGTGAATGCAACACTAGCTATTCAGTTCAGTTAACAAACTTAAATACGTTTTTCAATTTCTAATCAATTATTCCATATCAAATCGAAACGTTTTGACTTTCTTAAACCATATTACAAATTTATCAATGAAACAAAAAATTTGAAAAATCTTTATGATACTTTGATAAAACCCATAAAGCATAGATATTTAAAATCCGCGTCGATGTGATAAAGTTAAACTGAATACTATTTCTCGTAAAAATAGCATTGTTTGCAGCATACCAATGAAAAAAAATATGAAAATAGTTCACTCTGATGAAGCCTGAACCAACTAAATGGCTTGCAAATGAGCAACTGAAATAATTGTACCTACTATGCAAATACTATCTTGTTATTCACCAAGAAATCACCACGTAATCGAAGCGATAATAAATCGAAGTTTAGTAATAATAAAGTTGAATAATTTAAGGAATGTAGCTTTGCACTTGAAATACTCTATAAATATTCCAAGGATTTTTCAGCGGTAATAATTTTTTTACAAGGGATGTAAAATATAAAGCTAGTAAGCCGCAAACTTGTTTTTCACCTAAATTGGTTTAGTTATTCTTAGCAAATATCATGAAGATATTTTTAAAGAGTTCAAACAATGCACTATAGCAAAACATCGCAACGCCGACTTTCCGTTCTAATTATTAATAGTTGTGTTCTTTTAACCTAGAATCAAATATGAACGTAACTTTCTTCTAAAGCTGCTAAATTTCATATTTAGGTCATTTGAAAAAAGCTCCACATATCGACTATATTAATATTCATAAATAGCAACATATGCAATATCAATTGATTCTGCTGTATATGGATTAGAATTAAATGAAACAAGTACTACCAGTATTGATTAGATTTGTTAATGATAACTGCAGAACGAAAGGGTAATGTAAGGAAGTAGCTAAAAGCAGCTTAGCGTTTGCAAAGAAAATACAGACAAACAAGGTGAAGTGGAAATGTTTATTCAGCCAAAGATAACGCTCCGAAGACGAAAATTTGCTTACCGAACTCCGATGAATAGTCAAGTGAGGCACATCTTTGTATGAATACAGCGGTAATTGTTGATACTTGGTATTGGAATACTTTTTCTTCATCATTGTCAAAAATGTGTTCACTCACCGAAAAGGATTTTCTATAGATTTTTCACATATTTTTCGAAAATTTTGTATATTATTTTTGTTGAACGTATACGAAATGACGACAGTGGTGACGACAGTCCTCAGCTGATGTTGACACTAGCAAAGTATCAGATGAAGATAGTTTGATGTTTATCTTTTTGTGCATACATCACATTTTGCATACATGTGGCAACCTTGCAGAAAAGGCTATATCCTAAACTTACCTTCGATAATAAACTACAATTAGAGATTAGTGGACTAATCTCTGCTACAATGTTCAACAATTTTTAAATAGAAAAAGTTGTAAGCGCACCTTATTCAAAGCGTTTGCAAGGAAATTAATTTTCTTATGGTTTAATTTATGTTTTTTTGAATTTGTGAAAAAAATGTTTCCACTTACCTGATACAATTTTTGCAGGAGATACTTACAGAATGATTTGCCACATTCCAGTACATCGCTCAAACTCATATCCCGTTAAAATACTGCTTAAAATGCCATACACGCTAATGTTTCAACTAAAGATATTTATGGTATTTACCTCGAGCGACAAAGGATTCTTTTATGGATTTTTTTATTTTTTATGACAAGAATTTGGAAATTTTGACAATGGCAGCTATTTTTGACGCACCGTCATGGCTGTTAACATATACAGGGTGGTGTTCGCTAAAAAAATGGTGGCAGGGAATCTCATTTAAAGATGAATGGTTTTATTATTATTCTCTTATATTTTTAGAGGGTGAACTAGTTAAAATATCTGGAAATACATCGATGAATGTGTATAATTAATATAAGCAATGATTCTGCAAAAAAAAATTCACCCAGTAATTTTTTCCGGTTTTAATTTAAAATTCTTATAATCTCGATATAAAAATAAGTGACAAAAATGTGCATTTTTCTGTGTGTTTAACTGAATGTTAAACGCACAAGCAAACTAGTTAGCAGCGATATTTGAGAATTGAATAAGCCCAAAATTATCAAGTTTTTTAAGCACTTTCAGATTCGTGCCTGTGTAAATTTTTGCAGGACCTCTCCTGGGCTTTTCCTCATTTTAGCTATCAAACACCCTGTATATTTGAGGGTAAACGAGGAAAAACTGTTCAATAACTCAAGTGAAAATTCGGAAAAACACGGGAAATTCCGCAGGTCAAGTCTGAAGTGAGGCGGAAAAATATTACGTGATTTTGCTTTTACAAAATCTTTATTATGGAACGACTACTCTGTATCAAACTACACATTTAAATGTTCATGATATTTTTTTTAACTAACACTAACTTAACATACGCAGTCATCTTATATTGTGGGATTTTAGTATATTTTAGCCTTAATATTATTTTTAGTAAACACGGATAGAGCATAATACAAAACTGGGAGTTTGAAATGGAATTTTTAAATTTTTAACATAGAAGTTTAGGTAATTAAAAATATACTTGTGCCATTCCAACGCCAAATGTTTGGACTGGAATATGTATGTTGCATTTTTTATTCCTGAAATATTTGTACAATGTTATAAGTAGGGAATAATACAATCCAAAATATTTTTCAGCTTTTCAGTAGATCCCAAATTACTATTTTATATAACTGGATATACAAAAATACGATACATTTATTCGATATGTGAGCTAGCTATTATTATATAACGATTACCTATATGTATAGAACACACATATAGAAAGTGAAGCTATAGAAGTGAATCTTCGACAGAAGAAATGTATGGCAGCGTATAAAAATATAATTGGCCTATCACACAACCCTTTGTTGCTGGAAAAAGACAAAATGGCCTCAACATTTAACGGTTGATTTTAGGAAAAACAATGTGAATATTACACTATACAGAGTGTCTCTGAAATGACGCTTAGCCATAAATCATTTGAGCAAAAGCAACGCGATCTAAACATACCGATTTATAATGTTCCTAGGAGTTAGTACTGGATTTCATGCGTGTAGCAATGAAAAATGTTTTTTATCCCTGGTACAAATGACCCAATTTTTTCTCTACAACTGGCTGGCTTTTTCGCCCCTTATAAATTTCTCTCAGACTTACAGTTTTTTCTGTAAAAAAATAATATACAAGACCTTAAGTACTTTTTTATGTGTTCTAGTTAAGACTAAGCCCCACATGTTCATTTCGGAGTCTTATCAGTTAATTTTTTTGGAGATAACCGCTAGCTTGTCGTAAATTTTACTAGAGACAAAACAGTTCCCAAATAAAGCCAGCTAGTTACAAGAGAAACGAAATAATGTTTACTGGGAGTAACAAAAATACAAGCTTTTTTCTGTATTTGCATACAATAAAAATAGTTGTTTTCAGTTTTCAGTTCTAGAACTAGCAAAAGTCGATGAAAACCTTTAATTATCGCGGCAAAATCGCCGTTTCTACATAAACGATTTCGTGCTTAAGTGTTCATTTCGGAGACATACTGTTACGCCCAAAATGAATAATAATTTTCTTCTTCTCTATCAAGTTCCTCATTTTCCTGTTGTTGTTATTAGTGAATATAAATTGTTTTGATGGTCGTGTTTGTAGAACAACGACATGTCCTGAGTTTCTGGTTTGAAAAACCGTCTCAAGTACTTACTTAGACGGCCAAACTAACATACAGTATGGCTTATTATCAGTATATAAAGTTCGTCCAAGAGTGGACAACAGAAATCTTCAATTTCCATTAACAATTTTCTTAACACTAGATTTACTCATCACCAGCGGTAGATGCTTGAGAACATTATTATCAGACACAATTGAAGAATATAACAGAAGCTATTTGATTATGTAGAATATTCTTTCGAGTGGAAAACGAATGTAATTTACATTATTCTATAGAGATTCCATTGCCATGAAGTAAATACGTTAACGATGAATATATATGCTTTATAATAATATTTCTCAAACTGACTGATCAAAAATGATCTAGAGTCCACAACCTTAATGAGCTACGCAGCAACAAGAAATCTGTACACAACAATCATCTAGTGAAGACAGCAATTAAATAATGCCTTTAACTTCCCCTCTATGGACTTTTAATATTCCTTTTCTGATTATTCTATAGTTGTTAGACACTAACTACTAATTTCTTCGGCATCAGCACAAACACATGCTACATCCAAACTTGGATAGCCGCAAATTCCGGTTCCTAATTTACTTACGCTTCCGCCTTTCCGTATTTCAGCACCAACATTTAAACCAACTGTTTTGCTCGCTCTGCTATGTAATTGTATCTCACCTGAAACGAAATAAAAAAGGCACTCCTTACAAATTAGCCAGAAACAATACCACAGAATTAATATGTGGATAACACCGCAGGATGGAAGTAAAAAAAATAATAAGGCACGACTGATAAAAAAGAATAAAAATAAAAGAAACATAATTACCTGCTCTTTAGACATGTTAGTAACATGGGAGCCTCCTTCTGGTTGTGAAGATCGAATGGTACGGTTTCCAAAAGGGAGTACCATTGAGCGATGGGTTTGCGTGGATTCGAGAGCATTTCCAGCCAGTGATCGCGACCCTTTCCTGGATCAGTGGGACCGATTGTAAAGCACCCCATTATTTCATTTTGGCCGATTCTATCGAAGTAATCAAAGTAAATAATTGCATCTCAAAAAGTTACATGAATAATAGATAAAGTTTTCACATTATAAAAGATAACACTCGACGATCCAGAAGAGCAGCCGATCCAGTAGTCACAGTATCTTTTTGCTAGAGCGTAATTGAGTATTTATGTTTCACTCAAAGCGCTTCAAAAGAATTTTCCCTATGAGCCATAGGTAAAGAAGGGAACAGATGATCCCAGTCTGTTGGTTCTGGATTTACTTTGTAAAAAGTGTTCCCTTTGGTATGCTTTATAGAAACAACTTGGGCAAAGAATGATAAAATTGTATTTAGCGTAAAAGCTCTTTATCGTCATTTTCATCGAAATGTCTTTCTGGAACGTAACATGAATATAAAGAAAAGACGAACTTCAACGATTTAATTACTTTTTTTTTGGCTTTGAATTTTCCGCGGCATCAAAGACGAAGCAGACGCAGTCATGACATCGATATTAAGTTAAAAGAAAATAAACTGAAGAAGTACAAATAAATATAAATGCATATACTAAAATAGATCACGAGTGTAAAGTGCTGGGAAGGGAATGGTTGGAATTTAGAGAGCTTTAAACTGAGTAGAAAAACATTATAATTAACAATGACTCGAGAAAAAGTCGTACTCGAGCTTCAAAAAACGGGAAGCCAGCTTCAAGTCAAGATGTCTATCAAATTTTAATGCTCACCTATCATAATCAATAACTTTCACCAGAAGAGAAACTTCTCCAATATTCTCTTCTGGCACATCAAAAACCAGAGCCTCGTTGTACACTGGATACAGTGTATTGTGACGAACTGTTGTTTTCTTCTTCTTCATTTTCCGCCCTTTCCAAATTAAATATACTTTTACATAAGGATCTGAAATCACAAAAAAGATTAACAAACGTCCATGTTATCCATATTTTTTTCAACAATTATTAGAATTTAATTACTAGTCCAGCTGGTCGAAAATCTTATCAGGCAGAACATCAGATTCTTAACAACTTTCTGAAAGTTTTTATTGAGCGGAACCGAACCTTATCGGTAAACGCTGTTACGAACTCACTTGAAGTTTTCAATGTTCGCAAAAGAACGCGACTGAAAAGTTTCCCACGATCTTCAATTTGTATTATTCATTTCACATCGATACATATTAACATGAAGCATTTTCATTTCAAAAATTCATGACTTGCCTATATTTTCGGTTAAACAATCGTGACGGTTCGATCATGAAAGAAGTGAGGCAAGGCTGCGTCTTGTCACAGCTTCTTTTTAACATATAAGCTTGATTTATAAACTCTGCAGTTGGTGCCGTTCGTCATTCGTCATTCGCAGTTCGTGAAATAAAACGTTTACGGTTCCAGGTCGCTGGAAATTAAACAAATTTTATTTCGCCGGCGACTGTCGTTCGTGCAGTTGGCGGTTAACCAATGAGAGAAAGAGTTTCATATCACGTGAGTGACTGACAGTGACATTTGGCGATCAACTGACCAATCGAATTTTTACGTCGCCAACTGCGAACTGCGAAATATAAATCATAAAAACGCGAACAGCAACGGCAACTGCACGAACGACAAACGGCACCAACTGCAGAGTTTATAAATCCAGAGATACTCAGAAGCAATATTCAGAGAAGCACTTGAATGTGAATGGGAAGGTAATAAATAACTTAAAGATACGCGGATGACACCGTCATCATAGCCAGCAGTCCAGAGAAGAGAGTCCGGAGAAGAGAATCGACGCATTCGAGATGTATCTCTATCGACGCATGGTAACAATTTCTTGGACACAGAAGATAACCAATATAGAAGTTCTAAGACGGATGAACAAAGGAAAGGAACTGCTACAGACGATAAAAGGAAGGAAAACACAATATCTTGGACATATTATCAAGGGCAGCCGATACGAAGTCCTGAAGCTCATCATCGAAGGGAAAAATCAGGGAAAAAGATCCATCGGAAGACGCCAGAACTCATGGCTAAAGGACATCCGCAGGTGGTTTGGGCGCACATCCACAGAGATCTTTCGAGCAGCTGTTTCCAAAACCACACTGGCCATTTGGATCGCCAACCTTCATAACGAGACGGCGAGATAAGAAGAGGAAGAATCGTGACGGTATTTTGTTAGTTTATATTGTCTGAATTATATTATTGACCTTTAAAAAATATATGTTCACGGTACGTTTCCAAGGGGTGGCTTTATTTCCGGCTACATTTTGAGTATGGTTTTGCTCTGAAGATTTTCGCTAATATGAATAACCGCTCATTCAGGAGAGTGCTTAAGTTAATGTGGCTTCCTTGGCGGAACTTTTCGTGCCTTTACTTCACTGCTGGATGAAGTTTAATAAATGTGCTTTTCATAATTAGTTAGTTTATGATACCCGTTTTAATATTTACGACTATGCAAGCTCGAGTAGTATTAAATTAACACAAGCTGAGTTACATTTTTAACAGGATTTTTTACAAAATGTATTTAAAAGCTTTGGAAAAATTCCGCGATTGTTGTTCCATGCAAGGAACACTGCAGAATAATTGATAATTTGTTTAGTTTTTTTTATAATATCCTTATTAAAATTTTTTTGCTTGCTATTCAAAAACAAAACGATGATATTAATGGCTGGAAATGGTTGAAATAAAAACAGGATTTTACTAAACCGGTATATTTTCAATGCAATAGAGCTGACCATTTGTGTATTTTATTTTTCCAATTCCGCTTTTCAAACTAATTACTTACGTGGCTAAAAAATTGCCTCGCGGTTTGCTAAAAATTTAATTAATTTTTCAAATATTTATCTACATAAAGCAATATTGCTTAATTAATAACCAGAAAAACAAACCAATCGATTCAATGATTCTGATTCAATTTTGTATCTAACTTTAAAGGAAAGACCCGAAAAACTACTAATGTGATAAGGAAAAAAAAGCGATAATTTTTTCAAACTCATATATGTTAACGGGTTACTCTGAAAGGAACCGACTTGCCACAAAAACATCAAAACTGAAAATTCTTACCTGATTTCCCAGTTATGTCCATTGCCTTGAAGCTCCGACCTTTAATGATAGTTATCGTCAATCGACCAGCTTTTGGTAGGAAGCACAGGCATACCATCAGTTCGCCCAAATTTACTTCATCCTGAAAAAGCGAAAAAATCTATGAGAAATAATTCTCGAAATGAATAAACCTTATTTTGCTATGGCCGTGCACTTGGATCTACAATAGGCACTTGACCGAGATGATGCCAGTTTATTTATTGGAAACCTGCTGTAAGATGGAAAAAAACCGTTCAGTAAGCACCAACAAAATAGTAGCAGATTGGCGAAAAACAGAAATATATCGACTTGAACAAGTTCAAACGAGAATAGACAATGGAAAAAGTGATAGTATAAATAACGAAACAAATAGATAAGTGTGAGAAACAACCAGACACCAATAATAAGCATTGTCTGTAATTAAAGAGCTTTAACTTCAGTCAGTCAGACCAGGTGCCCCTGTGAACTCCTAAACATGATAATCCCATAAACAACAAGAGCAGAACAGCATAAAACTACCTGATACATAAAAACACCTGCGGGAGTTCCCAAACGACCCACAAAAACGTTTTCTCGTGAAAACTGGGAAGGTGAATATCACTCTTGTTTGTCAATATAATAAAAACCATTTTACATCCCCACAAAATAAAAATAAAGAAACTACATCGGATTATGGCCATCAGCGATGACAGGCCCTTTTTTCACCAGCTTTTCTTTCAACATTTTTCCGGCCAACTTGAGCGTTATCCTCATTTTCACCGAACATCGTAAACGGAAACACCCAAACAAGCCCTCACTGAGTTTCAATAGATAGCGGTTGGGACACGAATATATCCTCCAGTTATTTTATTGTTCGAAATAAAGAGACAATAATGGGGCCTGCTTTGAATAGAGTTATAATGGTGTAAAGTGGATGGAAAAGATTCAGGTGAACGAAAAGGGAGTGAAAATAGAATTAACTATCGTTGAAAGAATACTGCGTTGTACTTTAGATGAAGATCCAACAATAACTCGAGTATTAGGATGATGGTCGATTGGTTTCCAGGGCACGATCGGGATTAATCAAAGGACCGCGGGCATTGGACCGTGCGAATTTAACAGCGAATTCAATTTTGTATTTTGTCGATGTTAGGGATGTTGATGAATAATCCCATCGGGCGGAAAGTCCTCAAGTCAATATCTTTGTCAGACAAAACTCCGCTTGAAAAATCAACATTTACAATTAAACTGATGCTTCCGTATTTAATTTCCTGTTTGTCATGTGTGATTTCATATCTACGTCCATCCAATATTGGACATTCTATTTGCTTTTAGTAAATCACAAATTTACTGCCAGAAATTCGATGTTTGATAGAGTGGATTTGACTCTCTTTGATATTAACTCATCCTCATTGGTTCTTTTCCCTCAGATTTGTCGTGTGAAGTGAAACGGAAAAATAACTTGTGTTTACATTTAGCCATGTAATTAAAATGGTAATCGAAAAATCTGGAATGGTTTTCCTAGAAACCGCCTGAGCTACAGGAATGGATTTTTTTTATTATTGAAAATATATGGCAGGGGTTTTAACGGATGTTCCTCTCCTGGTTGCTACTATATCGCATTTTTTCAAATTTGTAATAGCGTTTGTTTGTTTTCGGATTCAAATGGCTTTCTGGGCTGAATCTTTGCAAAAAAACGATAATTTTGAGACTCGGGCTTCGGACTCAAAGCCCAATCTTTTGGTGAACGAACTCCCTACGCCAAGGCTAAAATATAGTTTAAATAACAGTTCCCTTGAAGCCCTATTAGCCCTGAAGAAAAACACATTTCCCAAAATACTGATAATTCTGTAAACAGGTTTTTTCTAAAGACCACAATAAACCGATCCCAACTTTAATTTTAATTGGAAAATAATATTTTCCATTTTTCATTATTTTTCTGTATTAAAAACTTTATTCGTTCTCTACTGGTTAGAGTTGTTTTTTTTTATCTCAATAATAAAACTCGACATTTGAAAAACTTGAAACAACAATCAGCAATTAAAAGGGTTTTCGGGGATCGGAAAGAGCTGAAAATTGAAAACACAATTCGTCGGTCGCGTTTTAAAAGTACAAAGTACAGTTATATAAGCAAAAATACGCAAAATTCCCAACAACCCTGTCATTGTTTTCAGCTTTGAAATAATTTTATTTCGATGGCTCCTTTGTGGCATTAATTGGGTTTAGTGTATTTGAAAACGATTTGTCAATCAGAAAAATATATTTTACCGTATTGATTCGATGAGAGAGAAATAAAAATATTACTCGAAACAGATTTAATTTAAAATGCAAATATGATTAAATAATATCCTAATTTCACTTCAGTAAAAGTCAAAATATAAACTGCTAAATAAGAAAGAATATTAGCGAATTTGAGAAAATTTGCACAAAAGCTGTGACACGTGTGGAAGATTTACAACGAACTTTCAAGGAATTAACAAAACGAAAGGATTTATTCAGGACGAGTTAAACCATTTCCTCTCACATTCGAGGTTGTTCCGAGTTTTGCCAGAAGCTGCAAAAAACATTTAAAACTGCATGAAATATACATTTTTGTAGTAATTTACTTAATTTTTTTAAATGTTCAAGAACCGTGTAACCGGTGCTTTTTTATAGCAAGCTATTTCTATATTATATTGAAAAATATTGAAATAAGAACGAACATCAGGGAAATGTATTCAATTCCATCCGATCTAATCTATTTTTTGATAGTCGAAATGCACATTTTTAATGCATAAATACTCGGCTCGAAAGAAAAAAGATGATCCAGAAAAAATCGTTAGCGACCCTACTGAAACTCCAGCACAAGAGAGATAAATATCACTCCTACATGGAACGAAAACTCCAACCTGTAGAGACGCTGAAAGATCTAGACCTTAACATCATATCCGAAAAAATAACCAAAAGCTTAGTGCAACCACAATAAATCTGCAAAAGACTCGAAGAGAGATGGATTGGCCAGACTACCGAGTCATTGACAAACAAGTAAAGAGAGAGATAAGGAGTGATCTAAGAAACCATAACACACATCTCATACAGCAAGCAATTGAAAACAACCTTAACATGAAGGAATTGAGATCGAGTATGTCAAGAGGAGAACAGACCATACAAGAAATGAGAAATGAACAGGGAACAGTAGTGTATAAAGATCAGGAGATCGTGACTATCATTCAAAGCTTCTATCGATATCTCTACAGACAGGAAATTCCAGACACATGTTACCAGGGACATAACAGAGCACAAAATCTAAATGTGGGATCGGAGGAAATACCGGAGATCGATGCATCCGAACTAGAAGAGGCACTGAGATCTTTGAAAAACCGCAAGGGCTCCAGGAGAAGACCGCATTACGGCCGAAATATTGAGAGAAGGAGGAGCAACACTGAAAAAAGCAATCCTCATCCTGCTCAATAAGTGTCTGGAGGAGGGACGCATCCCAGAAGCATGGAGAAACGCCGAGGTCAAAATCCTATTTAAGAAAGGAGACTGTAGCCACATCAAAAGTAACAGGCCCATCAGACTCCTATCTAGCTTGTACAAATTACTTAGTAAGATCCTGACCAGACGCCTGAGTCAAAAACTAGACTTCTACCAACCCATAGAACAAGCGGGATTCAGAAAAGGCTATAGCACCACCGACCATATCCAGACTGTGCGGACACTGATAGAGAAATATAGGGAATACAATGTCCCTCTTCACCTTGGGTTCGTCCACTATCAAAAAACATTTGACTCGGTAGAAGAATGGGCAGTACTAAATGAATTGGATAAGGCTAGGTTCGACTGACGATACTCCACTCTGATAAAGAACTGCTACGAGAATGCCACTTTTCACGTGAAGATAACAGAAGACCTCAACTTAGGTAAGACCAATATCATGAGTCCTTATAACACCCAGGTGATCCTAGACAACTATACCTAGGCCATAAAATAAAGTTAGGGAGCACTTTTCTCTAAACATTTTCAACTCTTCTTTCAATTTTGTATGTTTTGCGATTAAATAGCTCATCTCGATGCTGTTTTGCTTATGTTTAACTTTCATTTGTTGGTTGTATTAAATATATCGCGTTAAACAAAAAACTTGCGCTCAGCTACCCACTTCGAAAGGGCATTAAATCTAAATATTGCCCTAGATATGGAAAAATGTTCTATCGTGACATAAATTTACATAGAAATATAACCCTATCCGCAGACAGGGACCCAGCTCACGTTTCCATCACATTTTATTCATCAGGAGTTTCGTTTAAACAACGTCATTTTTCAGCAAAGTTGTCTCATTTTTGCTTGCCCGCATCCTTCCATCAAAAGAAAGAAAAAACGGTTTGCAGAGAAAAAGCGCATATTTTGAGGCCAACGAGATTAAGACTTTTATACAACAGTTACGGAGCGCAAAAGAAATGCGGCAAAAAAATGAGCAGACGAGGATAAAAGCCCGCCAGCTACCAAACCAATTTAAAGTTTAAAAATACTAATTAAGTCCCTATGAAAGGCAGAGCATTGAACCATACTTACCACGGGAGGGCAAAGGATCGGCATTGTGTACCCAAAGTCCTGCTGTCCATGTTCGACAACTTCGGTTAAATTATCCACAGTGATATGGCCTATTAAATCATGCCGAGCGAATCGATCAAAGTCGAAAACTGAAAGTTGCAGGTATCGGGATTCCAGTTCCTGGCTTGTCACACTGGAATTTACAACAACTTGCTTTAGAAGCTTACGAAATGAATAGGAGGTATCACAATTTACCTGAAGATGAATGTTTCGTTAAACACGGGGTTTAAGCTCTTCCTGTGCACCTTAGTTTGGTACTTCTTCTTCCTATCAGGCAGAAGATGCAGCTTCACGTAAGGATCACAAGTGCCGAATGTGTCTTTGATGGGCAGATCCCGAGCTTCAAACATCTGGAAAAAAATCAGTTTTACTAAATTGTTTCAAAAATCGATATCAGAGATGATTTTTGAAGTGCCAGACTTCTCTGTCAGACCAGACAAAAGTCTCAGGAGGGGAGCTACTCATGTTGGCAAAACGTCAGGAAGAAAAGCAATTAAATGTACTGAACAATTACTGATGAACGGAATGGTCCATCCGATGACTGTACAGCTGATTTTTTTCTGAAATTCTAGATCAATGCAATACTGTTCAAACTGTTCATAAAAAGCATTCAACTTCCTTTCAGGGTCCTCAACAATAATGAAAAAATATCATCTTGAGAAATACTTTCGAGCTAGAATCCATATTTTTATTTCAAAGTAAAACCTCTGATAACCTCATCCAAGTTGAAGAAATTCCAGGCTCAAAACCGTAAATTTAAAGCTCTTCTCATTGTTAAAACAATATTTATCAAAGCTCATTTGGTTTGAAAAACTACGTAAAATAGCAAATCCCAAGAATACAAAGTTGGAGTTTTCCAGCCACATTTCTTATAAATGAACCTGCAATTGTAATTTTCAATTCTCACCAAACGTCCTACTCTTTTATGTGTATTCCCATTGTTCTTGCCTGTCACGAATTCAGCTTTTTATGCAAACATCCCGGTAATGTTGAATATTTTCAGACACAATTCAAATTTATATATACATTTTCAGCACATTGCCATGTAAATGTATTGTAACCGGGTTTACCTTTGTTACGAAGCATCTCTCATGTAATTTCCTGATTGCCGCTTCATTGTGAAAGCTTTCTGATATTTTACAGTAACAAACTTTCTTTAAAGTGATTGATGAACAGACCAATCCTGAATAGTAGACATTAGCTTTGCCTGGCTGATCCTTTTACTTAAGCAATTTTGAAAAAAGTGTCTTATTAAATAACGAATAAGTCGAAAAATTGAACAACCATCTTACAGCAATTACAGGATGTTACTTTGTTTTATCAACATACAAACAAATTCGAAATTTTATTTTATTTTCCGAAATACTCCTCTAAGACTCTCTATGTTGTTAAAATCATAGTTAGTTTTAGTATTTAATTTCAATCACTCAATTCAATGTCAATAGACACCAAACTATGGTTTCAGTCCAAGTTTCCCAGTCAAAGATTTTTTTTCGGATTAGTCTTGGCTTTGTTATGAACTAATTTAAGCTGGGGGAGCAACAGGAGCAAATAAAGCGTTCAACATTAAATCGGTGTTCCGTGCTGTTCATTCTTTTCCATTATCCCACATTTGGCCTGTAGATATCGGGGGTGTTTAAACCTTTTTTGTGTAGTCGACAACAGAAATTCCGATAAATATTTTCCCACCTTTCAGAATTTGTGGGGCCGAGCAATAAACACCCTCTTGAATATTAACTACAATATTATTTTATTTTTCCTAATGGCTAGTGCATTTTAAAATAGGAAATTGCTGTCGTTATAAATGCTTTTTTAAAAGAATCACCAGCACTCTTTGCTTACTCTTTATAAAATGCACATAAATCTAAAATAACTATGGCGAATTCATTTAAATTAAATTTTCCCATTCATTCCATTATGATTTTCAAAATCGCAACGAAATCCATTGTTCGAAAATGTTAATGATGTTTTGTTATTAGCCTTCTGGCTCATTTGATGAATATTTAAGATTGACTTTAATGGAGCCAGTCGTTACCAGACACTTGCCATTGCTTTGCCATTAAAACTTCTCAACAAACTCGGTAAAGTGGGTTTTTTGTATCCATCACCCAAAAATGTTCGTCTCAAGTCTAAAGACTTGAAAACTTTCGTTCCGAATTATCCCTCGAAAAAAAAGATTTGACTTTAAAAACGAAAACGATTCTATTATTTCCTGAATGGTCATTAAGATTTTAGCGTTTCCAACACGAGGCATTTGGTGAAAATGATTTTCACTTCCTAGTGGGGCAAATTTCGGAGTTGTTGAAGAATCACAACTTTCCGGGGCGAAACTTTCGCAGATTTTTCAAGCGAATCTTGATTATTTATTCCTAGACTGCCTCATTAAAGTTCTTCCAAATGCGGTATTCAAAGTTTCCCGAAAGTTCCGAAAATCCTAGACAATAGCGTGAATAATCAATTAAATTCCTGCCGCTGTTTCCATCTCTACTTCCAACAAATGTTTTGAGAAAGAGAAACCCAGTTACAATATCCTACTTCGAAACATACTTCCGGTAGATGCTGATTAACTTCAACAACAATAAACGAAGTTAAACCATATAAACCGTATCGGCTTTACATAGCCTTGTAAAGATGGCAAACTTGTTTAGTTAGGGGGTAATATTCATTATTAAAGTTAAGAAGGGAGCTTCGCAACTAACAAAGTTACAATTCAGGCAGAATAAAGGCACTAAATGCTAATAAAATGCGAGCCCAGCTTGAAATTCGAATCGGATAATATGAAAGATATTGCAATAAGGATATGAGAAGCAGGTTTTGCAAGTTCCCGTCGAGGAGTTGAGTGCATTTTAAAAGTTTCAGAACTTCCGATAAAAGAATAATAGTGAATTATTCAAGTTAGGAGGGAACGAAATTTCAATTTCGAGTAATCAGATTTAAATTGTAACCAGGTTGTAGTCCTGTACCATTCTCAGAAATTATTTAGCGAATCACCATCAGTTCTGTAACAAGCTGGAGAATTCCAGAATGGGTTAAAGGACAGTATTTCCACTTTACCATTCCTAATACCCGTGCGACTGAATCGATTTAATCAAACAGTATGTAGCAAAACAGCAGCAGCAAACTTTAAACTAAGTAAAAAGTCTCATAAACGTCGAACTTAGCTCATTTGCGAAAAATGAAAAATTCCTAGTTCTGCACCAAAGAGAAAATTACTGAAACAGCTACCAACTGGCTTATTGTTAAAATGCTTCTTACCTTGACCACGAGACCCTCAAGTTCTTTGTCGTATTTCAATGCAAAATGAAGAAAACCGTTAGTATCCATCTTCGCTTCATTTTCACTTTTTATGGACGACTGTCTCTGAAGCATTTCAGTTTGATATAATTCAGGCTGAAAGTGGAAAGTCATAAAATAAGTAAAAATGTATTTTCTATTCCACCGTTATTTTCCATTCCAAAGCTGCAGCAGTGTAAACTAACAATGCATTTTCAAGTTCGTTGAGTGTATTATTAAATATCATTTCAACTACGCCGCAAGAAGAAAAATATTGTTTCAGTTAGTCTCTAGCGAATATCGAGTTCTCGGTCGGATATATACCTTGAAAAACTACGTCTCAGGAAATATTTTTATTCTCCATTAAATTTCGGAACAGAGTTTTCTGTTACTTTACATTAATATATCCAATAATTCAGCTCAATTGCAGCTAACGAAAATATCAGTTCTTTAAGCCAATTTCAACGGATTTTAAGGCTTTATTGAATGTTTCTATAGCTATTTATAAAAGTCGTTTTTATAAGTTTAAAATAATACAAAGAATCGGATAGAAGACTACAGAATACATTTGAAGATATGGAGTCCATCCAGTACAGTGCAACCATTGTTTCTATAGCAATTAATTTACTTTGTAGAAAGAAGACTAATTGTTTTCTGGAATTGTGTTCATGCATTATTGAGATGTAGGGGAGAAATTCATTCACTAAATCTTTCGCTTTAACGTGAAACTCTTAAGCTATTTTTCATTATTACAAATGAATTTGCAAGTGATTGCATTTTTCACGTGAATCCAGTTATTCCAGTGACTCCGAATGAAATGCAAATAATTAAGGTTATTCTTTGGTGAATTGCTATCGTAAATACTCTCGCGGTTCTTGAATTTTGGAGAGGCTATTTGGACTAGGGAAATATATGGGGTGTTTTCTCTTCGAGAGAGACACAATTTTGTATGCCTTTTATTTATAAGCGATTAATTTTTACACTACCGAAAATCGAACTAGAACTTACTTGAATTATTCCGATTTTGGAATTGCTGTAATTTTTATCCAAACTGCAAATGCTAAATTTGATTTCCGTTCTCATGTCCAAGACATGGGACGATTGCCGTTGAAATGTATGGTGCCGTTCAGATACAATCGGTAAAGTCGTTTGCCTCAATACCTGAAACCAAAGAAAAATCGTATTTATTTCTGTAAAACCCAGACTTTAATGTAGAAAGAAAAGTGCCCAAACAAATATTTTCTTTCTAGTTTAGTATGAAAATGATTTTAATTTTGCGACAAAAATGTCGAATAAGCCGTCGATTTTCTGACCCGATACTGGGGGTGCCTGATATCAACCCACCTCGAAACCTGTACTTGTTTACATCAATAACCTTTAACGGTTCTGATGATGTCCAAAAGTTTAATTTTCTCTTCAATAGAGAAATACAAAATATGAAAGAGAGCACGAGCAAATATGTATTAAGACTTGAATTGTCTTGGTTTTGGTCTTGGTCTTGTTCTTGCATACATAGTCTTGGTCTGGATCTTGCAAACCAAATGGCAAGCTTGGTCTTGCTCTTGCTCTTGTTCATCACTAGACATTGTTATTTACATATTTCTTGCCCATTCTGCACAATTTCTTCAGCAACTCATCCGGTATATACCAGGTCTAGTGGTCAGGTAGTTTTGGTCTTGGTCGTGCATTTTTTTGCAAGACCAAGACCAGGACTGCAAGACAAAGACCAATCTCGCTCATCACTAACAAGGTCACCAGAAAACTACTATAAAGATGAGGCTGATAAAACTCCTCTCTTTCTCTTAATACATAAAGGTATGAAACACCGTTTGCTTTCCTCTCCCCCCTTACTCAGGAGTGGTTGGTTGGTTTTCCATATGTATTTTCCTCGAGAATTTTCTCAGAAAATTTCATATAATTATGATGTCTGATTACGCTGCCCAAGAGCAAGATCGCCGACACGATGGATACACCGGACAAAAACCTTGACGGGACAAGGGATGCTTGAAACAATGGCAGCTGCCCAAGATAGAAGGTGTTGGTGCGAAGTCATTCCCAGCGTAACAAATTGATGTCACCACACCCTGCAGAAGGATTATGGACTGAAGAGAGAGAATCTGTGTAAATAAAGTTGGGTTTAATGTAGTCATAGTTTGTATTTTTGACTTCTAGCTATTGAATACTTAGGTGATGATGATCGTAGGGGGTGGTGATTTAAGGTGATAAAGTTCCATAAAAGAATCAGTAAATACCAGCTGAAAATGTTCGGTGAAAACCCGGTGACCTCAAAAAGACAGACTCGCCCTTCATGTAATATTGACAATTGGTGTCATATGCATTTTGAATGACTGAATAACTCACGTGTTGCCGTAAATCCCGCTTATTTTGTATTTTTCCGATTTCGTACCCATAAATCGAGAGATCGATTGGCTTGGAATCGGGGCATGAATCCTCATCAACTCCAGTTTTAGAAAAGCCGAAAAAAGCAAACCGGAACGAAAATAATGACCCTGCAAGACACGAAGAGCAAGAAGCTTTACGTTGTCGGGAATTATCGTTTCAGTGGGAAACTGTTGGGAAAGGGAAACTTTGCACGGTAATGTCTTAGTTTTACGTTTCAATAAGTTTTCACGGCATTTAGAAATTGGAGCGGCCTTGGAGCTGCCGTTCGGTTTCTAATTTCACTTGTGCCAAACGAGGCCTTTGGTAAAGCTCTCATTATCGGAGTTTAATTAAAAAGGGTGAGAGAAATTATAACGAGATAGCGTCCTTCAAATTTTAATTAAGCAGAGGTTTACCTTGCAGAAAACATTTTAGGAAATTAACAATTCCGATAAGACATGTAAATTAGTGTAAAACTAGGAGAGCACTTAATCCACAGGTTAATTCGTGCGTCCTTTATAGATGGAAAGTCTATTTAACTATTCAAAACTGGCAACTAGGGTCGTTTACCTCTTTGAATTGTTCATATCCTAAACACATTTGGAATCCGCGTGCTTGATCAGTGTACACAAATTTAGGCAATTTGCAAATTGGCCTCCCTACTGTTGAATATATTCATGTACCATTTATATAAAGAATAATTTGGTTAAAATATCGGTTCCATTGGGAGATTTGTTTACCGAAACATTGAATTTGAAATGAATTGCATGAATAATGTTATTTTAGAGTAGAGGAGGCGATGCACACGATTCTCAATGTCAAAGTGGCAGTGAAAATTATGGATATTAACCAAATCAAGGAAGACTATGTTATAAGGAATTTGTGCAGGTAATGTCTTGTTTGGTTTTCCCATAAAACATTATTGAGATATAAAAGCCGTCGATTCCTAAGGGCTCAATATGATCCAAAACTTTGCATTTTAAAATCCAAAGTGCAAGTTCAAAGCGGGTTCAGTTCAGTTAAGGTGTAAAGAGAAGAAGCCTTTTCTTCGGGAAACTTCGGAATTTCAAACTCGAAATCGAAACATTATGTAGCTCAAAACAACCTCAGTCTATGAGAAATTGAGAGAACATTCAAAATACTCCTTCGCTCAGTTTGGATTTTCGACTTCAGACTGGAAGATAAAGGAAGCTTTCAATGTTCAAAGATTCCAGAGATTCGTAAAAACATATACGCGGGAATCAAATAGAGCTGAGTATTTAAGTTTTAATTTAATAACCTGAAACACCCTTTTCGTTCAAAACGACTACACTTTATTTAACCATAATAATGTTTGAAGCAACGAATGAAATGGAGAAATAGAATAAAATTCCCTCAGGCGAATATTTCGATGCAGCATATTGTTGACAAAGATTTTTGAAAAAGACATCGAGTCTACTGAGATTAATTTGCGCAGAAAATTTTATAATTTCAAATTTTATAAAGGTACTTTTGCTTGAAACGAGCTCAGTTCGGTTCAAAGTTTGCGAACTGCAGCTGCGAACTACATAATATAAATCATGAACAACGCGAACGACAGCAACGGCAACAGCAAGGCAACTGCACGAACGACGAACTGCACCAACTGCAGAGTTTATAAATTCAGGTTTAAGCGATTTTGATAGTGAGTCGAAACCAGGTGAATATTTCTGTCAAGTTTAGACGAAAGCAATGAAAGAAAATATTTTTCAAATGCATTCTTAAGGTACTCTAAATCGCTAAAAGCATCAAAGCTACATGCACATAAACACAGAAACCTTTAAAAAAGTAGTTTATTAAGTAAACAATGATTAACATTTCCTTTTCAAAACAAAATATTTTTCTCTGTTTTTTTTTTTTCGTTCAGCTTGCACTTTTATAATAGCAGAACAAACTTAGGGTAACGGAGGACAAAAATCACTTTTTCTTTAATCGAAAACCTCGCAGAAGTGACTAATCTTGATATAAATGACTTCGGAGACTGCGAACATTAATTCTCTACTTTATTTAAATGTAGTTGAGTCGTCGAGAGCTTTAAACTAAAATGACTTCGCTTTGGAAGTTTAAGGAGTAATGAAAAATGAGGAATTGCACTCTTCGGAAACTTGTGGGGCATTCGAAAATATTACGGTTCTCGATGAACATTTATGATTTTAGTTGATTCGAATCTCAAAACTTTATCCGATGTAATTTTCATGAGATTTTATTTTCCAGTATTTCTTGTAACAGTTTAAACAATGTCTTTCATCATGAAACCATTGCGGCGGATTTAAAAGCGCTTGCAACGTCCACCGGCAAAGTAAAAAGCAAGAAATCGACAAGGAGCCAGAAAAATCTGCGGACCACAACATCTGGGGGCCGAATTAAAACTTTGAAGATGCACATCACTCGTACCTGCAAAACGTCACGAAGAAATTCGCCTCAGCCCGAAAAACTCATCAGTTTTAACTGAATTATTGATTCAATTAAACTGTTCATCAAGTTTATTTCAACTCCAACAAAGATGAAATTTTCTTTACTGAAATCATCCACTTTTAATAAGCCGATTAATTACAATCCTCCCAAACTCAATCTAATTTAAACATTTGTGTATAATTTACTTGTCAACTGTTTTTGCCCTTCTTAAAACTGCGTAAAAGCGGATTTCAAAAATCAGATGATTAATCTTGTGACACTTAAAAGTGATTCTAAAGGTGAATTTTCCTTCTTTTGGAACCTGCCTTTTTATATTACAGAGAAGCGAAAATTATGGCCAAACTGAACCATCCATGTGTTTGTGCACTGTATCAAACCATGCAGCGATCAGATAATGTCTACTATTTGGTAACTGAGTTAGCTTCAGGTGGGGATCTGTGCACTTTCGTCAAAGAACAGCGAGGTGGGCGGCTGGAGGAGCGCCCAACTCGAATCTATGCCCGCCAATTTGTGTCGGCTTTAGCTCACATGCATCAATTAGGGGTAAGTAACCGGTTTGCAAAAAATTGCCAACCATATTGGGTGAAAAACTGAATTAGTTATCCAGCCAAAGGCACTCTGGAAAGATTGTAAAAAAAACCGCAATTGTTCGGACCTTTTTGCGGCCTTAAAAAGCACTTTGAATCGGGTGTCTCATACATTCTCCAGAAGCACATGCATACAGAAGTAACGCCGAAAAAAACATAAAAAGTTGATATTTCAGTTTAAATATGCATAGAGGGACAGAGCGGTCGATTTAAAAAAAACTGTCAACAGTAAATGAATTTTGCGGCAATTTGTTTGATTTAATATTGGCTCTGACGGCAATATGATACACGCATCATCAGTTATGACCCTCAGGCAATTTGATTCGCGGCAAAAGCAAACTAATTAAATTGAACATAATAAAGCTGGGGTGTTCATAAATTAAGCAGAGTGATTTGAAACTTGCACTGTTTCTCTAGATTTTTATAGAACGTTGAAGTTAAAAAACACTCAATCGGAATAGTAATGTTTTCAAACTACATACATTATCACACTCAGTGAAACGTTAAAACGTTAAAAAGGTTAAAAAAAAGGTTAAAACTCTCGGAAAATGAAACACATTTTCATGGTATAGTAAACTTGTTTATAGAGAATTGGTTAATTCTCATTGAAAAACTGATGCTAACATAAGTTTCAACAAAAGAATATCCGAAATTGTTAAAGAAAGCATTGAATGGAAGCAAGTTTTCAAAGTGCAAGTTCAAATGCCAGTATTCTTGATTTATTTAATAAATTTTTATTAATACAGTTAATTTTTTGCATAACAATATTTACCACTTTTCTCCCGTTTACCTTTCGATAAGTTATTTGAAAAAAATGAGCCAAATTTGCATAAATCCTTATGGAAAGAATTGATTTTGAAAAATTAGCCAACTTTATATGAATCCTTATGGCAAGAATTCATTTGAAAAAATTTTAAAAATGGAATTTAAGCTGGATTTATAAACCTTGCAGTTGGTGCCGTTCGTCGTTCGTGCAGTTGCTCTGCCGTTGCCGTTGCTGTTGTTCGAGTTTTCATGATTTATATTGTGCAGTTCGCAGTTGCCGACGCAGTTGCAAAACGTACCTTGCAGTTGGTGCCGTTCGTCGTTCGTGCAGTTGCTCTGCCGTTGCCGTTGCTGTTGTTCGAGTTTTCATGATATATATTGTGCAGTTCGCAGTTGCCGACGCAGTTGCAAAACGTAATGGAAACGACGAACTTCAAGCATCGCCGGATTTGTAAATTGATCCGTGCGCGCCCGTATGTTTGTTTCTCGAACTGCAAACGACGAACGACAAACGGCACCAACGGCAGAGTTTATAAATCCAGCTTTATTATTAAACTTATATTGAACTTTATAAGACGGTTATAAATTGTCCATCAAACTGTAATTATTGCTCGTTTTAGAAGAAATAGAACCAAAAAACACATAATTTTGATTTCATAAACTTTATGTGGAGAAGAATTTAATTAACGTTATTTATAAATCCGGCCGTAAAGTTTAGAACGTCCAATTCTCATTCTCGAGAGTAGACATGGCAAGCTAAAAAAACAGCAAATTCAAATGCAATTCCCTGCTACATGCATATTCAGCATATTCTTCTTGAAAGTTCTGTATTATTCAGTAGGAAACATAGTTCCTTAATTGATTGCTTTTTTTTTGGAATAGTGTCATCAAATTTGCATTTCTCTCCATTCCAAAGCTCCATCTTGATGTTATGCAGAAGAATTAATCTGCAGCTAGTATAAAGTAATCAAATCTCGTTTAATGCAATTGCAATGTATGCGCATAATTTAACTGCACGAGACACACATGTTTTCATTTGGAACAGCTGCGTGCCGGTTCATGAGGGACATTTATCCGAAGTACTTGCTATTCCAACCTCGTTTTGAAATATTGTATCAAATAAAAATGTGGCTTATTTTCCATTGTAATTTGCATATTTACCAAACTAACTGTTGCACGAACGGATTTTCTTGAGTAGATTAGCATAGTTTTCCAACAGTATAATAGCTCTTTTTGTCGACGGTTTGTGCGGATTTGAGGCCTTTCTCAATATGGTTTATATCAGAATTTTTCGAAATCCATATGGGCCTTGCTCCTGGCCACTTCAGCTTGATATTATATTTTTTCTTTTCATTATTTGTGATCACTATTCACGTCTGTGGATAGAAACCTGTTCCAAAAGTTTTCCTCACACTTTTTAATGCTGTCCTATCTACAATCGTTCACAATCCTGCCAGACATTCGTTATAAAACGATTCCTTTTGCATACTTCTAAAGATATTTGACCCCTGCTGCGGCAAAAAAGAACTCGAGAGGACTACTTTCAAAATAAATTGTATTTGGATGCCACAATCATGAATTATCGAATAAATCACTTTTGAGCAAGGACGTTCATGTTTTTTTTGCTTCACCTCGTGTCTGAAGGACTTTTTTCCGAAAATTTGCAGTCGGGTGAGCTTTATGTTTAGTGATAGATATAAACGGCTTTAGTCGGGTGAATAAAGCGCCTCAGATCTATCACTCAGGATCCGACAAAGTTTCCGAAAACGGTAGCGATTTTTCTATTTGGATGCTCGATGCGCTCAATCGCTTTGATATCTGTTTTTCTTAGAGAATGATGAATTATGCAATATTTTTGATACATAATAATAGGAGAAAACGGAATTTTGTAGGTAAATATATTTTCCGAGTTTTTTCAGGAATTGCATAAGATCCTATGGATGATAAGATGGACATCATGAATAGTATATTACAGTACAAGAGGCGAAAGTCGGAGTCCCGCCACTGCTTGAAATTGACACGTCATGCACGCAGTGGCGGGCCTTCGACTTTCGTCTCGCGTACCGTATACTATTTTTCTTGATCCTTGGTCGAAACTGGCCGGGAAAAGTATGAGGTTTAAAAAAAAACGGGTTTGAAAATGTTGTCCAAACAGTCAGCTGACAACGTGCGTGGCGAAAGTTATTATTTTCCACACGGGATGAAGAACATTTTTTTGTTCGGCGCGTTGATTGCGATGCCCGCAGTTGCTAGTTACTTAGTCAGAAAGGTGCGTGGCGCAAGCTATTGTAATGGGTAAAAGTGATGCTTTCGCCATCGAAAACAGTGGCGAAAGTACGTACTTTCCACCAGCGTATTTTACCTTGATTGAATGATAATGATTTGGTTAAGATCGATTGATTACTTTATAGACCCAAGAACGCCTCAACCATATATGACTTATTTATATGTTTCCCGCCTGTTGCGAAATAAGCAAAGTTTAAGTATTCCATTTCCGCACTATTAGGTCGTGCATCGAGACCTTAAAATGGAGAATGTAATGTTGAATTCCGCTCAAACGCAAATAAAAATTGTGGATTTCGGTTTGAGTAATTTCTACAGTCCCGACGAGCCCTTGAAAACTCATTGTGGATCTCCAGAGTACGCTGCTCCTGAATTATTTATCACTGGCATGAAGTATGGTTCAGAGGTAGATTTGTGGAGTTTGGGAATTATTCTCTATGGCATGGTAGGTACAAAACCTGAATTACTCAGGGCTAAACATGCATTTCACATGTGCAATTAATCAATTTTATGATGTGAATAGTGACATGCCTTTGCAGGTTGTTGGGCATTTGCCATTTGTTAGTAACCGGAACGAACAACTGAGCTCTCAAGAACGTCGCAAACGGCTAGTTTCACAAATCAACAAAGGCCTCCGCAGCTCGCATAGGAAAGATTTGGCAATATTTTCACCGGATTTTAGAAATATGATTAGTCGAATGCTGATTCCGGACGTTACCAAGAGAATATCCATCAGGGATGTGCTGGTGCATCCTTTTGTTACCGAGAAAGGCGCGAAACTCATTAGGTTTGTTTTGCTGTGGATATTTTACTTTTGCACTATCTGAGGCCCGTAGAACGAGTCCCATGAAAAAACTGGAATTCAAACACCAGGCAGGAATAATTGCAGATGTTTGCGACTTGGTTCATCTGCCAACAGATGAGGTGATTAGAAAAATAAAAGAGGAACCGTTCAGCAGAATTGGTGGCATGTACAATATTTTAGCACGCGCAATGGCATTAAGCCAGTGAGTGGCCATGGATGCTTCCTTCAGAGTATTGAACTAAACTCTTTCTAGTCTAAGTGGCGATGGAATCAGTAAACTCCAGCCAGTGCCGGAAATAGATACAAGTGTTCACTCTCCACAGAATTCCCCTGTGAAAAGACCATATAACTTGAGAAGCATCGCATCAAAGCCTTTTAGTGGGATGGATAATTACACGCCGACGATTACAGGTTAATATCTACTGTGAATTTTTCTGATGAAAACATTTGCCTTTAGTGCAGGATAGAAAAGTGTCTTCGCGACAAAATAACAGGCCGCCGATGAGTGCGCAAGGTCCTTTCAAGATCCAGGCTGAATGTAGACGACCTGGAACGCCTACAACCGCAATGAGACCCAGAACTGTTCAGCCGAACTTACTGGAAAAGAAGAACAACTACAAGGACATTAAAACCGCGTTTCTCGCAAGAAAGACCAATTCAGGTACATGATTAAGTAGGAAGGTGCTTGGGGTTGATTCATGATTCGTTCTTGTGCAGCTGGCATAACACCAAAAAGCTTCAGGCCTTCAACTGTTTCCTCCCCAATTGCTGTGAAAGTTTCCAGCTCATTAAACACAAGAGCATCAAAAGAAGTTGTTCGAAGGCTCTATCCGGGCCCTGATGAACCAATTGAACCCAACAGAGATCTAAGCCCAGCGAAGAATGTCCAAGCGGCAAATTTGTAAGTAATATCGATTGATCAACAACAGAAACGTCGAAAGTTTTAACTTCGCAAACATTTATCGGAACTTTTTATTTGAAAAACAAAGCGATAAGGTGTTTAGAGTTGTGTAGGGTCAGTGACATAAAACGATCCAAAACATGAACTTTGCCCTTTAAGTCGAGACCGATAAATTGTAGAGTAGAAGTTTTAGTACGCAACAGGTTTTAGGGAAATTATGGGCTATTTTGATGAAATGTTCCGTACGTCTAGGAATGGGTTGATGAGCAGAAAATCGTGTTTTCATTCGCCGATAAAATCCAATGTTGAGCTAGCAGCTTCTGTATGTTTAGTCCGATTTTAATGACAAAATAACGCAATATAAGATAAGTTAGTTCAGTATATTCCGGACTGCATTGCTTTAAAAAAATGTCTTCGGCTCGTGATAGGCGTGATATTTTGTCAAGTCTACGTACTTGGCGAGGACATTGTTTAGGCTCTTTATCTCGCGTTTTAAAACTCTCTTTACAATATTATTTTTATTGCCTCTACATTTTTCAAAATATATACATCATTTTTAATATATTAGACTCATCCTTTACACGCAAATCAAGAATAACGAACGTAGTTTTCTTTAGAAACCATTTGGAATTCAAACTGGTGAGTTGTTCGGGTTTTTAGGCCGTCGTAAAATAGAATTTCGTCCTGACATTTTGCAAGCCCAAGAGTGGCTTGCATCTTCAGACGTGGTTTGCTTGAGAGCTTACACTGTACTGATGCGGTTCCTCGGGCGCAGTCCGTATTTATTAAAGCAGAATCTTTTATATATTAAAAAACTCTCGATCATTTTAGCTACTTTTAACACTCTGTATTTTAAAGCAGAGTCTTTCTAAGACACGTTTGAATACAATGTTTTATTTGAATCTACTCTTGAGGTAACACTTTGCACGACTGACCGCTATTATGATCTAAATTACTTTTAGGAAAAATGGTCTTTTTACAGACATATTTCAAACTCATTGTTATACTAACTACTTTTTGGTAATTTCGCATTTTCCTATCATAGAAAAACCTTATCATCTTCGTTTCGTACGAAAAGAACATCAGCGAGTTCAGTTGAAATCTCATAAAACGAATTCAGTAATAGTTAAAGAAAAAAATTCACCTTTAATACGCAATTTTCCGCAGTCCAACATCATTTTCTCCCAACCGCATACTTAGAGTAATTTGCAAAGGGCATATTTGGCTTGACAGATATCCAATTTAAGTTTTTTTTTTGTTAAGCCAACAACAATTTAAAAAATTATCCGATCGAGAATTTAATTTTAAAGGAGCTTGAGGAATAGATTCGACTTGAATACTGATGAGATTGTCATTGGCATATTTATTTTTTGGATTCAATATAGTCAGCAAACGATTTTGATCCCTAATCTAAATGCAAAGGAGATCAGGAACTTTTGATTTGGAATCTATAGTTTTATTTAAACCACTATTTTGACAGGTATGAAGAAAATTTGTCAATAAATTACTAGAGTATTTGAATAGTTTAGTGGAACTTGAGGTTATATCTCACTCAAGTTTATGCCGGTAATGAACCATAAAAGTTTTTATGTTCCTTCCAACACCATTGAAATTAGGTTTTTTTATTGCGGCATAAAACTCACTATTTAGGGCTACGTTCAAAATAAAGTAAATAAAAAACGGGATTTCACGCACAGTCTGGCGCTGATATTAAACTGGAGAAAAACAAATGAAAATACTATTACTCATGATTTGGTTTGCAATCGAGGCGGATTTGCATGCTTGATATGTTCGAATGGATTATTAAATCTATCGCCAGCATTAAAACAAATGGATACATTATTATATAATCCATTGCACCGATTGGAATTAGTTATTTATTAACGGATTAATAGTTCCCATAGTCGACACCATCTGAATATTCAAATTTTGTTGTAAAATTGAATATTCCCCGATGAAAATCAGTTTGCATTTAGGGAAATGTAAATAGCTGCCAGCATTATTTACTGGAAAGTTCGATTTAAAAATCGGAACTGAGTTTAACATTGTACATTACGTGTGTCACTGACAAGTGTATAAGTAGGTTTTGCTCTATACGTGCTTTTAATGAGAGCTTTGAAGTGTTTCTGTTTGTGAACTAATTAGTTTTAGTAGCATTGTATTATTTGCCATTTACTAGAGGAGGTGATAGTTTGAACCCTAGAGCCCAGTCAGCTTTGGACCGCAAACAGCGCAGCAAATCAGAGAAACTTCCCAACAATAGACCCACCACAACGAATGGAGGCTTTATTAGAAGAAGCTTGGCTGTAACTCAAAGTGATCCTAAAGCCACTACGAATAGGCCACAAACGACGTCCAAAGAGTACAAAGTAAGACCAGTCTGGTCAAAACTGTGAAGACATTTTAAAATAAATTGTTCTTGCAATTTAAGCCCTTGACCAGATTATTAAAGATGGCCCGACCAGCCACTTCAGGACAACCAAGAGAAAAACCCACTTTGGCCTATGGAGATATTGCTCAACGAAATCAGACAATTTATCAAAAATCGAAAAAACCTACCATTTATGATCCGATTGCCAGATCCATAGCCGGTTACGTTTGCAACAACGTGCCTAACAAATTGCCCACACTGAGCAATTTTAAGAAGTAAAGATATACATAGTAACTAGTAAAATACCTTGTATTTTGCGACACTGTAGACTTAAATAGACGATGTGATGATACCTGTATCCAATCAGCAAATTTTATGTGGGTTTGTGCGCCATTAACTGAAAGTGCGCTTCAAAATACAAAAAAAAAACAACGAAATTTTTATAGTGTTTGTCAGACGCAAAGACTAAACATTATATAATTTAGTGAACACTATAAACGCGCAAAATTATTCGCTGTTTTATAAAAATGTATCCCTATGAAAAGATTTGCTCGTCGAGAAAACAAAAGTGGCGAAAAGGTTATTGCCTACGCAAAGGGTTCACCCAACTTTCAAAACATGTGTTTTCCGCCAGATTATTTCGTACTGGAGGTAGGTTTCTTATTGGGGAATAAAACGTGATCTGAAAATGCTTGCATAGAATTGTTTTCAAAATACAAACTTAAAATTTCATTTTCGTATTTCCTGTTTTATAAACGCTTTATTTGTATTTATATTTAGTCCTATATTTCATAACACATATACCTACAAATTCTATATGGCTTTTGTGTGAAACATACGGAAATCAATTTACTCGATTTTACCAATGGAAAGTAGCTGCTGCCCATTTCAGTTCCACTAAATTTGTGGTAGAAATTATCTTGATCTTGTTACAAACAATTGCAAATTACCTTAAAAATTTAATTTGTATTCGCTAATTTTTATTTATAAACACAGCATTAAAATCTCTGGTAGTTTGAGGAAATGATTGAACAGTTAATAATGCATTAGTTAAATTTCCATGATGATTTACGTGTGCATCCTTCTATTTACCACTTTATCATTTGTGCATTTACAAACGGTTTCCAAAAAAAACGTTAATAAATCACTTTTTCCAATACAATATTGAAGAACTTGAAAGAACTTTCTCTCTTTTTAATAATTAATGTGAGCGCCCTAAATGAGTATTAAAAGGTCTAAATTTTCTAACCGTCTAGACTAAAAAAAAATATATATAAACTCTGTTTCAGATTTGATGTTTTGTATTCGTTCTTTAGTTTCGCTTTTAACAATAATTAATTTTTCTTTCCCAATCTTAATTTACCAATTACCAAATGTATTCTTTAATTTAATTGTTTTCCTTCTACAAGCTCCTTTACGACAATTGTACGTGCTATTGAAACCACTCATACGTGAAAATAATTCTATAAAATAAATGTTTTGTTGCAAAAAAAACGTATTGGGCTGCTCAGTTGAGTTCTTTTATAGATAAACAATAATCAATATCATAAACATACATGTAAAAATGGAATTTTACGCGAAAATACTTTAGTTTTTTACTATTTTTTCGTCACAACTCAGATCGCTCTAAATGTCTCAAGTTCTCTGGCATTTCCGTTGCAAGAAAGCGACGAATCCAACGCGCTCAGAAATAGAAACCGTCAATAATTCTGAGCCAGAACAACCGAAAATTATGTCCCATTTTGAACGGTTCTGATCTTTAGCCGACTATATATCTGCTCTATTATAAAACCAAACTTTCTATATTTGAATATGGGGGAGCTGAGTAGATCAAAACCTTTTCATTGAGAAGCACAAAAACCCACATGTAAAAATGGATTTTTATGCAAAAATACTTTACTTTTGTACTATTTTTAAATGTCTCAAGTTCTCCGGCATTTCCGTTTCAAGAAAGCGAAGACTAGACGGCGCTTAGGAATACTGAAGTGAATAATAAATGATTCTGAAGCAAAACAAAGAAAACTTAGTAGCACTTTCAACAGTTTCCTGAGGTGTGTGAAAAAAACTCTAAATACGACAATTTTTAATGCGGGATTAGTCAGTCAGTGGGGAAGCTATTAAAGGTTCATTCTCAACTCAAATCAAAACCCCAAACAGGCCTCCATTATAACCGTGCCTACAAAGTCCCGAATTGTTTAATAATTTTCAGGAGGCCGATGAACAAGGCCAAATTATTAATCGGCGAGTTGTCAAAGGGAGTCGAGATTTGGCTCGGGTTTAATGTTGCGGTTTGCGGTCACACTCCGATGCCGGAGGGCCCCTAGAAAATTTCGTTTGGTTCATTATTAACATGCTATAAACGACCGAATCACTTCTTTACCACCAGTTCTATGTGTTTCCACATTGTTGGTGGTTTACCTAAGCACTGAGGTTAAACCTATCCATTTTGGATACTGCTAATATAAAGCACCACATATTGCCCGGACAATGTTAGGAATGATCTTTGAAGACCTACAGCTAAGACAGGTAGAAAATTCCTTTCACTTATCTGTATGAAACAACAAAGCGTTCAGCTAATCTGAATAAAAAAAGCGGCATAATTAACTTCCCAAGGAAAATAAAAAGTGCAACTACATTCACTCATACATTCTTTTATTAAATTAACTGGATGTGGTAAAGGAAAAACGTCTTTTAAACACCAACCGAGCACACAATTACATAGTAATGCAGAGGAAAAGAACAAAATTCCGCGTCATGTACTGCATCCCACGGAAACTCTACCTCAAAGAGTTTTAATTTGGAATCCGTCAACTTTGCAAGCAGAATGCTTCTATATTTAGTCTCAGAGAAGCAAAGCAATGCATGTGGTGTGGTCCTATTTTTCAGAGAGGAAATGAAACTTTGTAGTATATTATTTGTTTCAGGTGGCATTTCGACTCTCAACTCAAATTGGGTTGCTACTCACAGAATGCAATCTGAATAAAAGTTATATACATGTTTTATTAAGTTGAAAGCCGTAAAAAGCAAACTATTCTATTTGCGTATTTTGGTCTAAAGAATGAAACGTATGGTCTATTTGCCGGGCAGGCTAACGTTGTGCTACGCACTTGAGGGTTTAAGAATATTAGAAACTCAATTATATTAGGGAAAAACGCTCGAGACTAAACATATTATACTTTAACTATTAAGAAATACAAAATAAAGCAAGGCTTGCTAATTAGGCTTTAGGTAGACAACCTCAATTACACACGCCAGTATATGTAAGTGATGTGTCCCATTCCATTTTCTGCAGTTGGGGAGAAAATTAAGCATACAATTTTAATCCGCTGCTCCAAATTCCACCAAGATTTATATCTTGATTCTTTTCTATATCCATAAAAACATAATTGTAGTTTATTTGCTTCCTACAACTGGTACTTCATAATAAGATTCTTTGCTTTTCTTCTTTTTGATTATGGTAGAAAATTTATATTGTGATTTTTCATAAACGCAAATGATGACAACGTATGTTCTACAGACTTAATTCAATTTTAAAAAACCAATGAATTTTTTTCAAAATTATATCATTTTAATTAAAAAAATCGAATTCATTAACTTAAAGACTAAAATAGTTTAGACAGGAACAAAATTTAGTTTGCGTGTAAAATTTCTGTTAAAAAAAATTAATTGACGAACTTTTGACAAAATTTGTAAAACAGCGAATTCCCAGTTTAAAATACATGATTTAGCAAAAATAAATGTAGATAGTTTGCATGAATTCTTCAAACCGAAAAAGGCATTTTTTACTTTTAGCTAAAATTGGCGATCTAATCATTGGAATGAAACTGGAGTTTTTCGGGCTTCTAGGTCGCCGTGGAAAAAATATTCCTGACGTTAAGGGCTGAAGGTCAGCAGTTTCCAGCAATTAAAAGCTTTTTCCTTCATTCTTTCTGACTGGTTTGACTGGCTGCGAAAGCATATAGTCTTTTGATAGCAATCGTCATGTTAATTTTTTTCTAATCGAATTAAATGTTAAGAGGGAGACGAACAATTACATATAAAAAAATCATAAAATAAAGGACGAAAACTGCAAAATAAAGGTAGTCGAAAAGATAATAATTTTGATTTTAATATGCTGCGCTATTTCATGCGCTTGATATTAGAGTTCCGAAAATAATTGTTGGACGCACATGTTTAAGAGGCATAATTGTTTAGATTTTTTTGGAAAAAAAAAACCAAAATTCTGGAGCTCTTAGTAGTGATATATTTTTTATCTATTGCAGTTTTCTGAGATACTAATGATTCAAATCGATCAATTTAAGACAATTTATATACCCGGAAGAAGAAACTTTATTTGGATAAAATTTACATTTTTAACTGTTTTTCGCACATTTTCTTTCTATTATTATCTGTTCGTTTCATTCATCATTCGAAACTCAAATAACTTCACACATGTTCACATATTTTTAACGCACTAGATGCTAATAAAACACCACCAAAATTATAACTGAGAACCTGTTTACACAAATCCCCATTCTCATAAAGTTCATACAATATAACTTTACTATACAGGTTAACTACAAAAACTTTTATAATATATAATATAACTTTTCCCTGTTTTCCGGCACATTTTTAACAGACTTTCGCCATACAATAGCCGATTTAATATATTTTACAAGCGAAAAGTTATAAGTGAATTTAATATATTACTTTTCACACATACACTGCATTTTGCTGATGTACCAACATGTAAGTTGAATTCCTTATATTTGTAAAATGACAATTTTAAAACAGAGCTTGTAACCTGCGCGCCATGTGCTCCTATTTAAACAGAGCTGGTTATTTATAAATTTTCAGATGATTTTAATTGAAAAATGGATAATGTGTGGTTGTTTAAAACTGAAGAAAAAATGGAAAAAATTCGAAAGATCAAATAAGACGAGTACAGATACAACTAGCAAAAGTTAGACACTCTTTAAAGTAATAAACACACAAAAATATAACATAAAATTTTTTATCTAGATTAAGACTGCATGTATTAAACAAGGGCAGAAAGACCGATAGGTCGATAGCCTTTTTTTAGAAATAAAGATGTTTACTACTACTACTACTACTATAACATAAAAAATTTAAAAAGAATACGCCTATATATTTAATCTGCGCCAACCGACACATGTAAAGACGAAAAACTTTTGCATTCTCGACTATTATTCCTCTCATGCATAATACAATTTTAGGAAAAAAGTTACCGACCACACCTCAAACCAGCAAATATTATTAGATTTCGTTGTATGAAACCAGTCAATTCGTTTGCAAAAACGAAGCATTAATCATTGGGAAACTTCCAGATAAAGATGTTTACAAAACCGTGAAACCACATACGAGCGAAAAATATACAAATTTGTTTCTCGGGAAGTCCGCAGCTTGTTCTCAAAAGCAAACATAGTGAAACTGCAATATTTCTGTGAATACCAAGTAGTTCAGCATATTTCTGTGCAATTTGCTTAAGTCTATGGGTCTGATTCACTGCAATATTCCTTAAAGGCTGACTGTTCAGAGACAATGCCACCAAATTTATTTATACATGTCGCATTTGTATGATGATATGATGAAATTTTGCATGCTGCAAACATTTTTTTTGCAAAAAATTATGCAAGCAACCTTTGCAGATTTTTTTTGCTATGTAACGACACTCCAAGCCTCTGATCTACTTACCAAATTTGCAAAATATATTCAGATCCGAATTACCCAATTAAACACAGCTCTATTTACATCAGCAGGCTCCCACATAAATTAATTGAGATACTGTAAATATTAGAGCCCAAGTAATCTGTAAATTCGCCACCAACCTGTGACTGTAACTGTAAATTTAGCAAAATCCGCCCAGAAAATGTTATTTGTCTTTTAAATTAATGTCATTTAAAAATCCCTTCTAACTGCTTCTAATGGTTTCATTAAAGTTCCCTCGAAAGTTGATAATTACACTGACTTTTTAAATCAACTACCCTAAAGCTTTGCAAGTTGGGATTCGTGGATCGCTCTTTCCAGTAGTTTAATGGAGAAAAGGTTACTCCATATGGAATACTCCATTTCATTTCGTACCTGTCAAGACTCATAGCCGTAAGCATGGGTGCGTTTCGCATTTAAAGCATGGGTGCTACGAAAGTTGAGTAAAGAAGACACGGTGGGGGGCAACCTGAAAAGTTCTTCCAAGTAATATATTCTAATTTAATAAACTGAGCCTGCGATGAAAAAATGGAAAATAAATTAAAATACGGCAAGTTTTGACGCGGAAAGTTGTTAAAAGCAATTTAACTGTAATGAAATTCAAATGCAAATAAGACCCGCACAGTTTCGTTTTACAATAAAAGCCAGATGTGACGAAGAGCGAGGGTCTTTAATATTTTATGTCATCATATTAATGTAATTTGAAATTCAGTTTGAAAATCTAATTACCCCCCAAATCCACAATGTTACAAACCTGCATACGAAAAATATAAACATGTTTTTTTTTCGCCTGCGATCTAATTGTGTTATTATAAACCTTATCGTGTCGTTGTAGATTTTAGGGCTGTGGATATGACAATGATCGATTTATGGTTTGTAACAGAGGAAAATTGCGATTCGGTTTACCCAAAAAGCGGCACATGTTCAACTGAATATTAACCATAAAATGCAAAAAATATGTATAACTAATTCTGATAAACATGTAATTATCACCGCCCGTTTTTTGTTCCTCGGGGTTTCATTTGCAAAAACCCATAGAAATACAACAGCAATCAATTATTTTCTTGAGTTCGTACTGAGTTCAAAACCCCAATCAAATTTTGTTCTCAGAAGATGTTGACAAAAAAATGTAAAATACCTGGCTCCCAGTCTTTTTAACTGTAATTTGTATACCTTTAAACATGTGCAAATATGAAACTGGTGGGTTTTGGGGGCTTCTAGGTCGTGGTTGCTGCGCCAATCAACCACCTCTGAAGATGCAAGCCGCGCTTGCATGCGAAACGTCAGGAAACCGTTTCCAGCAATTGGCGCGAAAGCCCAACTTTTTTTAATATGCACAAATATTCAGCATCCTACTTTGTCACTTTTCATTCTCTGTTCGCTTCTCTAAATTTCCCCAATTTCCCCAACTAAATCTTATCTAATATCGTACGACTATGCTAGATCCACCACCGCTCAAAATGAAATTAGATACACTGTATGCTAATTTTAATGCATTATGGAAAGTGAAGTTGTGAGCGATTCAGCAGGCTGCATTTTACCATGTTGAATGCGCGTAAAATTCACATTTCGCTACAAACCAGTAGAAATATTTTTATCGCTACATTTTACACCAGAAAAAACCCTATTTCAAATATGATTGGTGCCATAAATCTCCGCAAATCGCAAATCTTTTGTTGACTCACAAGATGGATGTCGGGGCAATGCGGGCCGAATTGACTTTGACAAACATTTTTATTTATTTAATCCACTCGGTCATTCGGTGGGAAAAAATACGTGAAATAGATCATTTCGATTCAAATCATTTTCTTTGCTCCAGTTTACCGAAATGTTTCGTTTATAATTATAAAAGTTACTTACTTTTTTAGTTACAATCTCCTTAATTTCTTGAACGTAATTATTTTGGACTCCTGAGCAGCCAAATCGGGGCATAGAGGTTGGCTGATCTGAATTGCGCCCTGAAGAGGAGCCTCTTCCTCTTCTCCAGATCTGCTCAGTTTTGTTGCCGGCGGTCCAGAACGGCTACATGCCCGTTCTCTCAACCATTTCCAAGTGAGCGCCGCATGTTGGCTCAGGGAAGCTATAACAACTAATTAAGATGTAAATGAACGAAATAAATTAAAACCAGCAGCACTTAAGAGCACACATGATATAATCGGAATGTATTATTAATTCAAATGAAATACAGAAATACGCAGAAGTATTGAAAAAAATATATTAATTTTTTTAATGAATCGCTAACTTTATTAACAATCTACCATAAATGAAAAAAGAATACGGTACTAAAGTCAAGTTAAGAATTACCAAGAGGATTAAATTATATACGAATTCTTCTTCTACTTGAAAGTTCCGACAATGTAAAATACATATTTTAGTTAAAGTTTGATAGTTTGTCCTAAAACGCATGCAAATGAAAATATATTAATTGGTATTAAATTAACAGAAGATAAAATAATTAAAAAAACGCATCCCAACTGACTCAAGATCAAAATACAAATTAAAGCTGGATTTGTAAACTTTGCAGTTGGTGCCGTTCGTCGTTCGTGCATTTGCCATTCCGTTGCCGGTATGGCAACTGCACGAACGGCGAACGGCACCAACTGCAGAGTTTATAAATTCAGCTTTTAACGCTCTTTTCCTCAAGTTATTGTAATTAAACATGGAAGAGAATTTTAATATGGAAGTTGACATGTTAAGTTGCGGAGAGTGCAGAAAGAATTACAGAGAAGCTGCGCCATTGTGGGCGCCGAAAGGTCCTAACAATCCAAAATCCCACATGGCGTTAAAAGGGTTAGAAACCAGAGGTCGCATTACTGGTGGTTTAAGAAAAAAAAAAAACGCTAAGTCGGAAATGCACTGCAACAAACGAAAATCTGGCGGTAAGAGTTTTAGGAGAGGTCATTCTTGACCCGCAAGTGGGGTCTAGACGTCTTGCTTGAGATGCTGGACTAAGCCAACAATCGGCCATAACAATTCATCCTTACTAATGGACAAGACTTTAAAAACCGCGTTACGTTTTGCAATTGGGTCACGGGGCAAATGGAGGACAATGACAGGTTTTTGAAAATAGTCTAGATATCAGATCTAACTAAGCCTCTAAAATTCAAAGAACCATAAATACGAAAGCAACTAAATAAAAAAAATAAGCAAATTACAGAAGTAACGTAGGAACATCGACAATCACACAAATAATGTAAAGGAGTTTCACATCGAAACAGTTATTTTGATAAAGAGGAACATCAGAAACATAAAAAGTTGCATTGATTTCTTAAATCAATTTAAGAAACACTCTCGATTGATTTACTCAATAAAGTGCGTTTCCTCTCTCTGCTTTCCTCAGTAAGGTCTGTTTTCAAGTATTTTTCTTATGGTTCTTTTTCTGTCTGATCGCATTTCTTCCGCATGGTGTGTATCGAAAAGTTCCCTTCCTTAAAAATCTCCGAAACTAAATAAAGTAGCCAAATTTACACACCATTCTCACTACAGTAATTGCCACTAAATACTACTACACTCTGCATATACACAAAAACCAATTCGCTCTCAAAAACCTGCTAGAAATCTGTACATTATTTCCATTCCTCTTCACTTAATGTTAAGGAGAACGATGATTGTTCTTGAACACTCTCATTTTCTTTCTGATATCAAAAACATTTGTTCCCCATTCATTTCCTGATTAATCGCACAGAATTTTCAAAAATAATTAACTCACTTACCGGCCATCCAAGCTGTGTCATCTGAAAACGAAAGCAATCCATTATTGTCTGAGCTCTTCGGCAAACAAAGAGTATCGCAACGAAACAAAGAAGTTCGAAACAAACTCAAGCGCAATATCATGCATACCTCGTTCCCCGTAAAATTTATTGGACGAAATACGTTTACAAGATGAATGTGCTTTCTTTATATGAACGATGAAATGAAATACGCGTAGTTTCACCTTATAAATTATCCCACGTGTCTTTTAGTCGGACATCGGAACCCAAGGCAATTTAAAATTTCAATACATTTAGTTAAACGCTGAACAGCTACATTAGGCTATTGCATAGTCTGGACTAATTAATCACAACTAATGCACTTATCTTAATAGAAATTCATATTTGTCATAACAAAAACGGGCGATAATTGATTAAGAAATTGTATCATAACATAATCAATGCCCGCCCAGCTTGACAGAAACGAATATTGATGAGCATGACCGTCAGGCTCATGGAGAGAAAGTTTCGCCAGCAGCTCATCATTCATCTCAACGTTTATTTCATGCGAAACAACTGCATTTACTAAAATTTATTGAAAAGTTGCTCTAAAGAAAAGTAATAAAAAAACTTCCACTAATGAACAAAAGGGGTGCTACTTTCAGGTCCTTAATGGACAAACTATTTAATGATACTGACAAATTAGAGGTTCGAGAAAATTTGTATAAATCACAGCAAATGTTAAATAAATTGGCCGCTAGTGTTAATAAACTAATTTATTAAATAAATAGTGCTTCAAGCAGATAACCGAAGAAAATCAGGAACAATTTTAGAAGGCAAAAATAGAAGAACTGTTTCGAGTAGGAAAAAATTAATTGACTCTCGGCAAAGAATTTTGTTGTTTGGATGGAAATGGAACAGAGACTAGTCGGCTTCCTTTGGGCTAAGTGTGAAATACTGATCGCTTTCCCGGGCACAAACATCTTGGATTTCAAAGCAAAGTGTATCTCTTTTTTCAGAAGCAGCAGATGCTCAATAAGACGCTAGAACACGAAACAGTTTCTATTTGACGGAAATTATAACATTTGAAAATGTGCTATAAATTCGTTTTTGGAGAACTCAACATGATGTTGATAAGCATGAGTTTTAAGAGTTTAATAGACAAAAAAATTACATCGTACACACGGTTCACTTTAAGGCTCCAAGAAACCATAGAGCTTTGAGGGTCGTGAGGCTAAAAGAAATCTTTGATAACTTTGCACACATTGGGAGATTTCTCTACTTTAGAGAGTTTATGACTTAGAAAAAATGTTTTAAAAACCGTAGATTTTTCCGTCAAGATAACGCTCAAAAACAACACTTAAAACCGGACGTTAAATCCCCAGATGAAAGTTATGTAGTCTTTTTACTTAAAATATGACATATTCAAGTATCGTCAAATAGCCTCATAGTCTCAATGTTACGATCATAAAAACGTTTATATGATGTCTCACTTAACAGAAGTTATGATGTTAATTTTTTTCCAATTTTGTTAAAAGCTTCTTTCTTGATGAGAAAATAATATTTATCAAATTATAAATGTATTTAAAATGTACCCTTGACATCAATTCTATTAAAGCGTTGTTCTAATTTTCGAGGAAAGGTCAGTCAAATTTAGCTAATCCACATTTATCAGTTGAATCGTTTCTGAATCCAAGCCATAAATACGAGATTGGAAATGACATTAAAAATATTGGTGTAACTTTCATCAGGCTATAAAATGTTAGGAACATAAAAGAAGTTTTATTAAAGACAATAAAAAAGGACCATAACCAGAATATTCAACGGGCCGGTCCATTAAATTTAGCAAGCGGAGCTTCCTGAAGACAATGATATTCAATTAAGAAATATCCAATTCAATTTATGGTCTTGTTCACACCGAACCGCCTTTCCAATCTGAAGCAACTTTACTAGAGATCAAACGGGATGACAAACGCGTAATTTAAATATTTTACACTGCAATTGCAATACGTTGAGTGGAAAACTGCATACCATTACCCTTATTAACAGTGTAGCTGAAAATCCAGCAATTCCAGACCAGATTATCTTTGAAACCGTTAACTGAGCCAAACCCTAATTGGTTTATAGCGCACGTGTAGAGTTTTGACGTGGCCTCATAACTTTCCACCGGCAGTAATCCGAGAGATATCCACAAAGTTAACCTGGTAGGGTGGCGTTAAGGTAATTTCCACATAATCTGGAACGTGTTACGTGAGTTGGAACACACGACCTGAAAATCTATTGTGTTTCGGTCTTTACAGCGACCATCTTAACTGTCAGTTACCAGCACAATTGGTCTAGTTATCAGCTACCGCTTTGTAGACGGAAGCAGCACTTCCTAGACGCAACTGGTCCTGGAGACATTTAGTAATAATAGTAAATAATAATGCTCCATCGAAACACTGTAGCTTTTTTATCGATAAATAATGAATGAAACAGCAGGGAAAAAAATTATAATATCTTAAGCAAGCGCATTAAAAGTGAGGATAAAGCCCAAGACTATTGCAAATGGACAAGCGCCACAAGTGTGTGCGAAACGCGCCCGCCTCAGATCAGTTTTTGGCAGAACTTATTGTTATTTAGGAATATCAATTTAAAAAAAAAAAGGCGACTTCATACAGAATATATTGAAACTGTTCCGAACAACGCAACATGAAAACTAGGACATCATTGAGAACAAAGAAGGGACGAACAAACAGTTATAATGATAATTCTATAACCAGAAATTTAAACCAAGAAATGTCTATCTAAATTTTTTTTTAATTACCAACGGCACGGAAACGTAATGGAAACGACAACTTCAACCAACGCCGGTTAATAAATTGATCGTTGCGCGCCCGTATGTTTAGTTTCACGAACTGCGGCAACTGCGAACGACGCACGCGGCACCAACTGCAGAGTTTATAAATCAAGCTTACCGAAACCTTGTTGTCGCCCAGAAAAGTTAGCACATTTGTCCAAGTTTTTGTATTAAATATCTTCTTAGAAGTTCACTCTCAAGTTCTTCGCATAATTGCAATCACAAAGTTGAAGATTTGTTAATCTAACCCTTTCCAACTGAAATATTTCCACTTATTTTCACTCACTTATATTAAGTAATTACAGTTTGATAATTAAGAGCACAAGCCACCTAGAAAATGGAGGGCAATATCGAAATTGCCCGGATAATTTCCAACTGGCACAAGCATAAAAACCCGAACCATCCACGTGGTGGTATTCTAATCGAAATAAATTCGATCATTTTCCATGGTTCGCCTCGCAAAGTCAAAGGGCTCCGTTATTTTCCCACTCATTTGTATTAGTCATAACCTCCAAAAGACTTTCATCGTTTGCCTGTTAATTGGCAAAACGCGGAAGCCTTATATTCACTGATGTGTAGTTTCCCCAGAACGGAAATAAATAATTGAATCTTTGCGTTACAAACGTTTTTGATTTGATTTTTGATTGAACGATTGGCTAATCGTTGCGTCAAAGTTTTTGCTGGCACAAAGACTATTAATAAAACATATACGGAGACTACTTTCAAAGATTAAAATTGACTTTTTTAAATGGAATTAAAACTTTGCAAACGCTCCCATGGTTAATTTGCGTTACTGTTTCTTTCTTTTTGATGTTTTTTTCATATTTTGATCGGAAATGGTGTTGATGGGCATGGAAGCAAATGGTAACGGAAACGATTGTGGAAAACTTGCAATGGAAGGGACGTGGATTAGGTGGCTTAGAATAGGCTGACAAAAAGTTAATTTAATTTAAGTCAATGGCTGTTTATTTACTGTTTTTGGGCGAGTAGGCAGTTGATGGTGATCAATATAAATACAATCACATTTCTGACTTTACTCATTAAGAACATGCAATCTTTAGTACGCCGTCAAACCAAGCTCATTTCCAAAATCTTCCCTCAGGGGCCATCAAATATCCGAATTTAAAAAATCTTGGATCAAAAGTTTTCCGGATTTTTTAAAAGAAGAAATTGTTTGATTTTCGGCCTTTTTGTAAGTCCGGATCTTGAACTCAGCTTTTGCTCCTTTGAAGATTCTGTTGACTGATGTTAGGAACGTAGGTTTTCACGGCCGGACTCAATAGAAAAATATTGTTCTTCCGGGCTTGTAGGCCGTGGTGCATAAGGTTTAGAATCTGACGTTTCCTCTGCAACTGCGGCAGACATTATCAAAGGCGATGAGGTAACGGTCGAAGTGATCTCCCATGTCACAGCGCTCTGCCTGATTCAACTCGTGTTGTGGATATTTTCCTTGAGCTAATTCGTCAGAACTTTTGCTCTTTCTGGATTGCAAATCACTGCTCAGTTTGTAGTTGATGAATTTCTGCATTCTGCTCGGATAAAAAAAGTGCCTCGTCATCGAAAATGATCATTTTGATGCATTTGAAGGACCCAATCAGCGATGATACGACGTTTATGGTGATCAACCGGCTTGAGTTCTTCTGTTAACTGAGCTATAAAAGCCTTAAGACTTAAGTCTATGCAAAATATGGTGTAATGTCGTTTCTGAAATGTCTAACTCCAAAGATGGACCAGGAATCGACAAACCTGGGTTTTCTTCAACACTACGGGCTACAATAGCAATATTCTCAGTTGTTCTTGAGCGACGCACACGGTTTCGATTATTTACATCACTAACTTGTCCCAACAGTTGGAACAAACCCTGTGCATATTAAAATATTTAACATGTTATTTAAACTACGTTATGAAAAATAATGTTTTTATTATATTAGCATGCTTACTAAGCATACTTATTATAAAAAATGTGGTTCAATAGCTTATTACGTTAATGGGCTGTTCTTGATAAATGGCTCGAGTAGCGAATTATTTCCAACACAAATTTTCATTTTCAATGCCGCAGGATAATATATAATGGTGTGGCTTCATGCAAAACGTGAACTTTTCGATGAAGCTATCAACCTAAATCTGCAAATCCGGGATTTCTCTTAAGGTGAATTTAGGCCCTAGATAATTCTCCGCCCTGTTTTCACGCCCTTTGTGTCCCTGACACTTTGCTCTACTTTATGTTTCAATTCAATGATTGCACTAGACTATAATGTTCATTGGGGAGCATAACCACTACTTAACGGTTTATTGTAATTTGTTCTTGCATCCACTTCCTTATCCAAAAAAATTTTTTATAAATACATAATAACATGTGCGATAGTTCACCATTTAAGTCAATAAAGGAACTCATTGAGTCAACGTATGAATAAGTCATGTACTTGTTAGTACATCGTCAATTTTATTTCCCACTTGTTGAGGAACAGTTCCAAAGAATATTTTGACACATCCAGGTCGGTTGCATAAATAAAACATCAAACAGCTCCTATGTCAGGGACAGAGTTGACTAAAAGACGACAAACTGCATTATTCAATTGAGGCTAAAAGTATTAGTCATGACCTAATTCGGTTTTCTTACGCCAATTTGTTATCTCAGCATTGATGTCCTCCCTTAAAACGCAAACTGTTCGGGAACAGCTTCATTTTGAACAGTTTCCCGAACTTTATTAATGGGATAACATTTATGTACATCAGCTCTTCATCAATCCATATTGAATAGATGTTGTTCCTAAAACGCGGCAAGAGTGCAAAATGAAAATAATGAGCGCCTAAAACACCGAGGAGCCGTATAAAAAGCGAAGCAAATTCAATTGGTTTCAGGGGCTGAAAGGGCCTTTAGACATATAAATTCAGTTTCAAATCATTCCATAAAAAAATATTGACTGGGAAAATATATGAGGCTTACACTGCAAATAAAAAACGTTTGGAACGAGCCTTATCCGTTCAAGGGAGTAATTTTTAATGCTTTTTCTGGCTTTAGGCCTATGAACTTTGCAATCGAATGCCTTTCAAATAAAAACGTTATATTTGTGAAAACTTTTTCATTTTTAATACGTTACTTTACTATGCATTTTAATTCCCATTTAGCCAAAGCCATTTAAAAGCAAATCATGTAAAAGCTGCTCCCAATATTGCCCGCTTTAAGAGTAAAGTACACTAAAAACTCATTAGCAAGAACTAATTTCTATAACTTTGCTTGGAACGATCGAATTTAATCACAAAGATAAACAATCTTAAATTGAAGCGTGTTGCGAGCAGACATCGAAAGGCACATTTACAGAAGATCATATTAGAAACCGCAAGTCAAGAACAGTCGATCAACAAAACAAACCGAATAAGTCCCGTAATTCCATCCGCGAAGTTTGCAAGCACGTTTCCGTATAATTTCAGGTTTTTATGTGGTTTTTGGATCGCGTTTATTTTAACGAAATTATTCGGATAAATTGGGGTTTGCGCGAGATTAGTGACCTGGAATGGAGAACGCTAATTTCAACTTGGAGCATCTGTGGCTTCTTATGATAAATGAGCAATTAAGTTTCAGGCGAAATAAAGAAAAATGGAAAGCCATTGCACCGACTCAACTTGCAATTTACATAAAGTTCATGAGATTTAGGAGATGTTCTAAGAAGAGAAGTTTCCCTACAAGGAGAATCATTGATTTAGATTAATTTCAAATGGCAAACTAGTTTCATATTGAAAAACTTTAATGGTATAATTTAGTACCAGCAACATTTTTGTAGGTTTTTGCAATTTGCTGCGACTTTTTTTGAACTAATTTTTTTCCATAAAACTTGCAAACACGAAAGATTCTTTTCTGTCTTGATACTGTTATACATTTCAGGCACTCAAAATGATCGTAATCCTTCCGAATCACGGGATATGATCATTCAGCAGTTCAGTTGTGGTAATTTTCCAAGTAAAGAATAGAGAAACTCTGCTCATTTTGAATCTTCTTGTATATCAGCATAAAATGAAATACGATGCAATAAAAACTCGCTACAATGAAATATCGCTCAAATAAAAGACCCCCAGAACTCAATTAATTTCATTTTTATTTACATTTTAAACTCGTGACGAACGTACGGATAGACGAGAATTTTACTTCTGCTGTTACAACCGTCATAGGCACGTGTACTTAAAATTACACAAGAAAGTTGAGAAATTACACTTATAAATTCTAAGTGGCTGTGGAAATTTATGTCTAGAACTTTCCAGGTAAAGGACAATATTAATTGTCTACCGTATCGCTTCCTATTAAGTACCACAAGGCATCTTCATATTATGATATCTGAAGCCTCGTAAACGCTAAACAAAGGTACTGTTGAGAGTGTTGAGTATTAATTTTGCTTATAAGTTGGCGGCATATCAGAATATTTCAACATTGCTTACTTTGGAACTTAAAGTATTGTGTTTTTTTTATTGAATACGTCTCTAGTATAAGACGGCTGATTAAAAATTTTAATGAAAATTAGAAAAAAAAACTATTAATTCTCACAACCCGCTGATATTTTCCCTGATAAATTAAAAAACGTAACAAATAAAAGTAACTTTTGAAACTTTTTAGAACAGTTCTTATTGAAATCATTAGCAAATCATGAATTTAGAAGCAAAAAAACTTTGAAAATCGCAATTATTTAGACCAACCAACTATTCGCAAAAAAAAAACTAAAAACATTAAGTTTCTTTCATAAACTTTTAACTTTTCTTACACTTTAAAATCAAATCAAACACAAAGCCCATTTAAGTACGTTGAAAGTATTGAAACTCTATTTGAGTCATTTCCATTTTACTGAAAGTTTGTATAACAGGAAGCAGCTTTTTGTTCATTTCCTTGGTATCAGTTCCTCCAGTTTATACCGAAAATATAAATTGCTTCTAGATATTAAGCCAGAAAACCAAATAACACCGAAATTGAACAATTCCAATATATTTCAATGCCGGTGAACGATTGGTCTTATTACAGTCTAGTTGGATGAAGTACGAGGTCGAAATGCCCTTTAAACCAATTCACCTCCGCTCATATTTCATATTGAGACGTCCAATGTCAGAAATGAGGCTCATTAATCTCCATGAAATCTTTAGGAAACGTCGGCCGACATAAACTGATGCGTTTATTGGCGGAAAGGTCTAAGAGGGCGCCTCAAAGAATTTATTTCATGCTAATTTATCAAGAGGATAGTGTGTGTCATACATGTATAAATTGTGTTGACACAACAATGAATTAAAGGAAGTTAAATTGCTTGATGAAAAAATAACGAAATCTAGACAACGAAATAAACACATATCTCTAGAGAGTGCGTCCAGACATTTCCCAGGGGCATTAGGTGATTGATGGCGATTTGAGCCTGAGCTAGGATCCAGAATTAATTACTCCTAAATTCTATAGGACGGTTTTATTTACTTGATCACGATCTTCTGAAAATCATTAATTGCTATTACCTAGGGGGTGAAGAAACTTTATAGGATCTTATCTGGCCTTCTTGGGGCTGACTGTTGATTATTCGGCTTTTCAATACATCACGCGTCTGTCCCTTGTCTAGGATATTAAATAATTAAGTCAACAGGACCGAGATAAGAAACTGATGTTCTAAGCGAATTATGCTCCACACATAATGATGTAAAACGCTAAACTTTTAAAGAGTAGTTGCAGAATTCAGTAGAATAAAATAATGCAAATCACACACTATTCACCACCATGGGAATGTTTCTATTCATACGCCGCATATCAAACAAATCCGATGAATCGCACTATCAGGGATTCGGTAGTGTATTCAACCTGAACACATTTTATTAAAATTCCATTAATCCTGTAGAGACGGTGATTAATATTCAGGAGATAAGCGGATTGATTATGGAAATTCCCAGTCAAATCGCGTAGACCGATTAGAACGGGAGTGGCTGTTTTAGAGGAAACAAGAAAACCAACTTTAACATATGGAAATTTGAACTTCTGTTCTAGATTACCTATACATAAATGCAAATTGAAAATGCTTCGTGCTCAACTAAGCATATCAAATAGAGAGGCTATGATTCCATCGAGCGTGTGTTATCAAAAACTTGAATTGAAATTTAGTTAACAAGTAGAAATAAACCTAGGAAAATGACTCTGAGAAAGTCGCTTATGTGTTTTTCACAAAAATTCCAAATTTTCCCATGGCTACTCTTCCTTTTTGTTCGTAGAAGTCTCCATTCCACAGGAAGTAGGTGCCTTTTAGACAAGCTTTCATTCATATTCATTTCTCTCAATTCTCAATATGGCAATTATAATGCATTGAACTTACGAAAACTAACAAATTAGTTTCGCCTATTCCGTTCCAGCACAAAATTAAATCCTATAATGAAAAAGCACTGAGGAAATTTGGATAACTCGCGAGAATGCGTTTTTTTAAACTGAATAACAACGTTATCGCATTAGGCAGAATCTAAGGGGGAAGTTTTGCCAATTCATGGCGACAAGGGACCACGTGCCGTCACCTAAAAGATTGGCAAGTTGGAAAAACTGAAACAGTCTTACTACATTTAATATTAATGGCTGAGTCTGGTTGTTGTATATTATAACGGTAACTTTTTTACAGTTTCGGTAACAAGATACTGTAATTTCCTTTTTGCCTCGCCCCTTGACAAATCGATAACGTTTTATTTGCCTTGACACTGTGCGAACACGTCTCTATTATTCTATATTTTAATAATAGAGTGTGCATAAACTGAGTTTGTATAAAGTGGGAATTTAGTAATTTTTACTGCAAAATGCACATACTTTTGTCAATGCTATTGGAAAACTAAATAATTTAGTTATTGTATTTGCATGTTTGTAGTTTCGAAAACGCTGGTTCATTTTATGGAATTTGCCTAAAATGTATGTATTTTTTAAATAGCGCAAAAAATTAACAAAGTGTGGCAGAAAAAATATTATACAAAGTTAACATCAGCTACTATTTTAATCCGGTTTTCATAATAACTAGCTAAAAATAATTTCATTTTGTTTTCCCTTTGTTGAAATTGTTTCATAATTAAATGCTGCTGATCGTATTAATTTTTTAAATTAGTTCTATTTAATAATTTAATCTTGTGTCTACTTTGTTGAAACTATTTCCTAATTTAATTCTGTTGATGGTATTAATTTCACAAGAATTCAATTTTCCTCTAGTATATTCATCAATAATGGCAATATGTTCAAACTTTTCAATAATAAGAAATAAAATTTGCAAAACTGAGCACGTGTATCAAACAATAACAACAGATTACATTATGAATAAACAATAGAATTTACATAAATTTTCTAAAATAACAGTACAGTATTGGAATTGTTTGTTATAAATTTAACTGTTTATCAATATTGAGCTTCACCCCAATGCGTTTATATTTCGCATTGATCATATACATTTGTGTACAAACAAGAATTTACTAGTAAATAAAACTTCTGGTCTAATAAAAGTTGTTTTTCTTCCACAAAGCCAATATAATACCAATTGCTTCGCATTCGCGTTGGAATAAATAATAAAAAGACTGCAAGGACAGTGAGAACCACGGAAGTAAAGTCGAGATCAGTAGAAAAACCTAGCGGCTCACGCTACCGCGAGATTATTATTTAATATGGGCAACACGATGGGGCTCTGTGCGCTCCTTCAAACACCCGCGCTACTCCCCTCTTCCCGCTAATCATGCTAAAACAAAACCGTCATTTAAGTGGAGATTTCGCAGTATCTAGTTCAGAGCCGCTAGCGTCCACGGTAACCGCGTTATTGAGTAACAGATTAGTACCAGTTGTTCCCTCGGTATCGCATTTTGTTCGAGTTTGTCTTAAAAATACTTATAATATAGTGAGTGGCGAAAATTATGTAATTGGGTATTGCAGATTTGCTGACTATTATCTAGCTATGGAAATGGTCTTCCATGTATTAACTGTGGAAAAGATTTTTAAGTATTCATACGAAGAAAAGATAGATATATTTCTATTAAAAAATCTGGTGTAAGTAGAGAGAAAAGTTAAACACGTAAATTTAATAGAAGAACGATGTTCCTCAACTCTAACGACTAAACGACTCTAAACTGTCTATTTATTGAAAAAGTTTATTAATTTTTTTTACGGCAAACTGTCTTTAAAATAACAGGCGAAAAGCTTTGTATATAATATTTGAAAACAATACGATCATCTTAATATTTTTACCAGGAGCTTCCACTGTATTGACATGATGAAAATAATAAGAAAACTCAAGCCAGTTAAAATTTAAAAAATTAGATTGCCCGAAAATTGTTGCTCGCTACATTAATTTAAAGACACACTAATATGCATTTAAAGGCCTTATTTCAAGTTATATTCACGTTTACACCCCTTGATGTGAATGTTCACTCAAACTTGAAACAGACACGCCAATTTCGGCCTTTAGAAATGAGCACATTTTCATGGCCTGGCAACACCCATTTGTTTTCAGACAAACTTTCTGGGTCGTTAAAATAATATTTGCTAGTCTAAGAGCATTTAATCTTAGGAAAATCCATGAACATTTGCATGTTCATTTTTCAAAACTGCACGCATTAGTGTAAGTGCTTTGCTTTCCAATATCTGACTTGATAAAAGCACTTTTATTTTATGACGCATTAAAAACTTGTAAATTTAGGACCTTCAAAAGTAATCTTGCTACACTGCAGTGTAATGAAATATTACAGGCAATAACTTTTGATTGAGCAAATTTCCTCGGAATGTATATATTTATATACCTATATAATAGATAGGTATATATACTATCTAGAAACTCATTACTCCAATTTTAATACCGAGTATTTCATGAAATGTATGCACTTTAAATGGCCTCATTCAAGCAATACAGTTCACATTTTCGATGTATTATTGTCATTGCCTCAAACCCTATCTTCTTTCTCGGCCATAAGTAGAAACAATTACTTTTTATTGTGGCGGCTTATTTCGTTGCAAATACCTCGTTTAGTCCTGGTCCAAGATTGTCGATATTTTCTCATTTGGCTTCAAAAAACTCTGCCAATTTAGCCCTTCTGCGACTTAATCAAGAGTTACTTCTTGCCACGACCCTGGTTAAGTGAATATTTTCAGGAAAGTTTTGTTATCTGCTTGGATAGTGGTTAAACATTTGGTAAATAAATTGAGTGAATGAAAAACAAATTGAAAAAAAAATTTTTTTCTCCATACTTTCGATGATATTTACCACTTAGTAATTAACGCTAATAGCCCTGATTGAGTAGAACCTTTTACAGCTCCCACGCCTCTAAAAGCGCCCGAAGTTCGTGCGAACCCCTAAAGCGTAAACGATACAGTTTTGTGTGAGAATTGCCTGTTTGTTCCCAAACTACAAATGAGAGAAAGTTGGAAAAACACTTGGCGATTGTAATAAAAATAATTTTACTGACTCAATTTTTTTGCGTAATTATAAATATAAAATAACATGATATATCCTTCTAGTCGAAACATAAGGTAGATAAATTGGGGAACACAGTTTAATTCGATTGCACGTAATATTTAATACGCTGCCCATTCAGTCTCTTAACCTCATGAAAAATAAACTGCATTTCAAAATGAAAAATAAGAGTCATTCAAGAAATGTTCTTAAGTCTGCAATCGAGAATGAAACTCCATTTAATCCGGAGTTTAAGAGAAATGTTTCAAACCGGTTCTTGGCTCTTTGAAATAATTCGCATTTTAAAAGTTGATTCTGATAAAGTTTTTATACTAATTAAAGCAAAAAGATCAGGAAACTTCCAAACCTTAAAAAAAATGGGGAGAGTAATATTTAACCAATGTCTGAGTTTAGAGTTTAGTCTCTCGCAACCAATAAGCAATGTGGACATACGTATCTTAAAATACAGGATGATCCGAAATTGGATTTTTTAAGCGGTTAATGGGAGCTGCATGGAGAGTTGGACTTGAGTAAACTAAAAAAATGCCACGGAAGCCATGAATTCAGCCAGATATTTCTTAACACACCAACGTTACAGCGTATTTGGGGCTAAGATTCTTATTGCGCTCTTCAAATTTTTAAATACAAATACTTTTGCTCGTAGAATATGAAGTTTTAATTATGCAAAATCAGCTTTTGTAAAGAGTTGACTCAAATTTTGATGCATTTTTTTCAATGCCATTAAGAACCCTAAACTTGAACCGTTTTGTTTTCAGTTGCCCACCCCCTGTATAACAAAGTATGACCAACATTTAGTAGTAGTAAAATTTAGAAGAGTAAAAATTTTTTTGCAACACTCACTTGCAGCCTCCTCAGATGAATGTTCCACGGAAATATCGGAAATGGGTTTGACTCTAACCATGGGACGAGCGACTCTGGAAGACGTCGGGCCGTTCAGCATGATCTCGTCGGAGCGTCGAGACGTGCTGGGCGCCGTTAGCACAGCGCCGTTTCCCTGCGGATGGATCATCGCGAACTGTACCAAGTTCGACGGCGGTAACGGTGAACTTGCACGTCGCGTGACGTAGCAAGGCGCCGGCTCCCGATTGGTCAGGTTCACGGTCGACGTCGACGACGTCCCGCGTTCCCAGTCCGCCTGCCGACGCTTGTTCGACGCCGTCTCTAAAACTGGTGCACGTTGGGCTGTGCACGTGACCCTCCACCACACGGGCTTGCATCTGTTGAGGGAAGCTCTATTGTTTTTCATCATCACTCGATTCGGCCAAGATGCGATTTTGGTTATCTCATTGTCAGAAAATTGACAATATCTTCGCGTAAATGATGCGAGGGGAGGTCTGAACGTGACAACAACCAGATTCAAATAGCAGCAACATTCAAATACAGACCCATAAGCGGGTTTTGCAATATTAACACGTTCTCTTCCAACAGGGGTTTTAAAGAAATCGATGATAAAAAAAAGGGTTTTTTAATATAGGCATCACTTAACTGGAGGACTTTGTGGAAAATATGTAGTAAATTTTACCTCAAAATGTTGGTCTTTAAAAGGACAGAATTTCCTCACATCTTCTATTACAGAGTGATAAAGAGTGCTCTTATTTCACAATAGAGAGATCTGGAGAAACATGTTTAGTGCCCGTTCGCTAATAATTGCAGACTGTAACTCCAGGCAGTATTTCCCGTTCAGCAGTGTTATGGGAACCGATAAAGAAGGCGTTGTTGGGATTTCAATTTTAATTTGTAACCTATAAAATGTGATTATAATTACCGTTTACCCATCTAGTTTCTTTGCCGGTGTCAAATGAATCATTTCAAAGTTTATTTTGAAATTATTTTATTTTAAAAAAGTGCTTAATCAAGGGAGCATGATATTATTACCGGTAAAATAATTTTAACACCCTGTATTTCAAAAATGTTTTGCATTTTTATGAAACAAAATATTCTTATTTTTATGTCAGCTCCCGCTCCTGATTCGTCGACATTAACGCGGATTCACTATCAAACTCGGCATAAAGGAGGGTCCATAAGCAACAAATTTTATGCAAATGAAAAAGCGGTTTTGAGAGATATTTCCATTAATTCATTCTCTCTCGATGTTGTTGCTTCAGTTACCACGTCTGGATATAAGCGTAATATTGATGAATAAGAAAGAAACAATAAGAAAAATAAGAAAAGATCAATAAGAAAAGCAAAGAAGAAAATTAGATGATCATTTGCAGGCGCGTTACTGCTAAAACTGAAGCATTCAACGATGAAAGCAAGTTCTCAAATGATAAAACCCAATCTACTTCAATCACCAAATCAACCAAAATAATCACAAAAAAATTTGCGCTCATTCGAACTCACATCGTCCCGTATGTAACGAAATCCAAAATAATAAAGTCAAAACTGTTCATTTCCTGATAGGACATCGCGCTGTTTGATTTTCATCGGGTTAATCCAGAAACGGTCGATTTGCACTGAATTTTTAAAAATCCATTATGAATATGCACCGCTGTTCTACAGTCAAAGCGAGCTTTAATTGATAATTGACCTGACATCAAATGTACCTTCAAATAGAGCCGATTCAATTCATCTGTAGAGTTTAATTTGCATAAACATACCGGGTGATTTGTGGAACTGTTATTTAAGGATCTACTCCCAAAGCTTACAGAATGGAAATGGATGTCGACGAAAAATGTAAAATTGATATAGTTGAAATAACGATCCAGAGAAAAACATCTGAACTGTTGCCCAAAAACTCATTCAGGAAAATACTCACAACTAAACATTTCAACCGCTATCAATGACCAGCTTGATGAGTTGTATTTTATGTGCAACGATAGTAAACGTTAAGAAATGGTTATGAATTGATTGTCTGCATTGAAGTGCTTTTGCTGGGTCACATCAATGAATATCCAGTCCATAGCTGGATGCAACCTGCCATTGATTCCAGAATTTCCTGGTATGGACGTCACAATATAGGTCAACCGTTTTCCGGGTCCAGGCTGGAAATAGTCCAAGGTCGGGCTTGTTTCAAACTTCACGCGCTTTATCTCTCCTGCTCAAAATGCGTTTTAATCGAAACGGACAGTTCGGATTGCTATGAGTAAATTTATGACTCAGTTTAATATCAAAGCTGTTCCATTTCCGGTTTGTTTATTAAGCAAACACTATTTGTAAACGTGAATTATTGCCGTGTCGAACAAAATGACTATCAAACATTGGAAGCAATCGCTGAAAATAGGCGGTGCCGCATAACTTGTTGGAGTATGATACACACTTTGCTATAGGCAAGCACTAAATTTAATGAACGTTTATAGTTTGAAAACCTGTTGAAACCTATGAAACTAGTTCAATATTCTAAATGTATTGTTTTATACCAGGGTGTTAAACTAATACGACAAACTAAAAAAATAAAGAGAACTATAAACAAAAAGATTGTTTAAACAATACAACTATTTAAAACAGCTTTTTAGTTGCACTTGCCTTGCAATGGCACACTCTGTAGATTATAAATAACAAATATTTAATGCTTTATCGAGTTTTATTGGGACTAATTCAGATCTAGCAAAATAGCCGTTCGGTGTAAACCAGTTATATAAATTCATCATTAATTACCTTCACAGGGCAATTACGACTGTTCAAAGGAGAGTGAAAATATTGAAACTAAATGTGACTAATAATAATTAACTTATCGCGATATATAAACATTAATTTCATTTATTGACACATAGATTATCGATTTGTAACTAGCAGAGGAAGAATTTTTAATCAGCCGCATAGCAATTGAGTTAGACGGGCATAATTTGCATGAAAATTGTATATTATTCCGCATAATTTTATTATAAATTTTACAGCGGGATGGTGATAAAGAGGTTTTTCTGCAGATGGTGCTCATTATTCACAATTTGCTCCGCAACTTTCGCTTATATATCAACATTATTGTTAACTCAACTTTGAAATATTGCGTTAAACTAGTCGATAATAACTTCACAACTAATGTAATTAAATGTCGCTAACTCGCCCGCTTACCATGAAAGCAGATGTTAGATTACGTGAATTTTCATTAGACGTTAAATGTGTTCAATAATTATTAATATTCGAGTTCGATATTGCCATTGGCATTTTTTTTTTGGAAAGCTATAAAACCATTTCCACTTTCTCGGCTCAATGAAATGTTTATGTTGGGTAGGAACGTGGGTTACTTATTAGACGAAGAAGAAATTTAATCGTATTATTTAATAACACTCTTAAATTTCATGGCTTGTTCATAACCGACCGTTTTATAAGCGGTATGGCACGATTCAATATTAACTTTACTTTTTAACTGAAGACATTCGCGGGAAGTGTTTCGCTAGGAGAAGTTCTAGGGTCTCCTTTTTCGTTCCCGTCCAGGTGCCATCTTCCTTCTTAAGGGTATCTATATCGTTTTGCGATTTGCCTGTGCTGAGAATCTTCGCAAGTCGGGCCGAATTCGACAGCGACTCGAGCTCGCCGCAGAATTTCTGCCAGCTTGCTCTTTTAGATCCTCTCAGTTTCTCGCTTTGAGGTCCCAGTTTTCGTGATTTCCGTTGGCAGCTCAGTGAAAAGCTCTTCTAGCCCCCTCTCTCAGGCGCTGAAGGGCCTTATTCCACCACCAGACCGTAGAGGTTCCAACCGCCCTGTTCACACGATTTCTGGAAGGCTGATGTTATGCCATCTTTAACCTTCTTACCTCGAGTGCACTGTATTAAAATGAATGAAGAAAACTGTTTTCCTCATTTACGAAACTCGTGATTTCACATTTTCCAGAAAATTTTGTTTAAATGCCAGTATTTTAAAAATAACAAATTTTCATTATTGCCTATGTGTTGATCGCGTAAAGCCATAATGGTTGCAAAACCCTAATTATAGTTTGTGGCCAGTTTAGCAGCAAAACACTCAAATAAATCATTATTTAATATCGAAATCCGATCAATTGGTCAGATTAAACATACAAATCAACCTGTACAAGCCAATTATATTATTTCATATTCACTAAGCAAAAATTATAGTAACAATGATAACGTTGAAGGCAATTTATCAGCTGAAATGCAAATTTACTTGAAAACCAGCGTCAACAACACAAAGAAACCAGCCTCAATTTAAATAGAATTTTAAATTAAACTTGAAACCATTAAGCTAACTACATTAGTGGCAAGAGAATAATACGCTTTTCAAAAGCCCTTTGAAACTCCTGACGTTCGAGTACGTGTATATACTTCAATAATCAATTATAGCAAGTGGTCATTATTAATTAACTTTAAGGCTAATTACTGTTGGAGCGGCCCAACACAAACGTTTTCGACGATTGAAAGGAATGAGCATTCAGTCTCCTGGCAAATAAGTCGCGGCAAATATATGTTGGCACTTGAAGGCCCGTAATTTGTCTGCCTTGCATCATTAAAAACTACTCTAAACATTAAGGCATTATCAGATGAAAGCAACACTTTATCTTTGCATTTTGCAAGGGTCGGAAGCGTTAGCGATGAAATTAACATGAGCAAAAAGCCATAAGTACTTAGAAGATAGGAGATCAAAATACCAAAAAAAGAACCGTAAGGCGAAGCAGAAAAGCCAAATATCCTTTAATTCTCGAACCGTTTCCTTTCAAAAGGCGAGATCTGCTTAATATGTCTGGTGAATCGAAACTTAATTGAAGTATTATTCTCAATTGGCTAACTTTGTAAAGCTCTATAATGCGTCTGCTTTTTTGCAGTAGAAAGATCGTTTGTGATCCATTTAAATGGCGATTTAACATGTAATGTGTACGTGTAAGTGTTTTATGATTTTGTGAAGCGTCTTGGTGGCAATACGAAAGTTTCATTATTATATACCGATCAAATTCAGTAAGTGACTTTAAAAGCACTCTAAATGTGACTTTATATTCAACCACACACAAACGCATACTAATAAAAAACACTTTTTTGTCTTGATTAGTAATTGCAATAACAATTGCACAAAATTAGGCGCGAGAGAATGAATAAAAATGACGCTATCGTGAGAGCTCCTACGTAAAGTCTGCAGCAAAGAAACCCAGTAGTAATTTTCAATTAATCGGCACTGAGAATAAATGTAATCCTACCAGAGAAAATTAATTGTAGGAGTTGATATTATTTATTAATTTTGGGAATATTCATGTCCAACTGTTAATCCTCAAGCTTGGCGTCGCTTGATTTAGCCACGTGTCCATAAACGTGCGACTGTTCCATAACCAGTCGCTTTAATAAAATACGCAAACAGTTATTAATTCGTGGGCGTTATAAATGGGAAAGATTTTCTGATTGTCAACACCTAATAGAAAAAGGATTTATTGCCCAAGTCAATAAAGGATAAAATCATACCAAAAGTTAGCCTAGAGATGAAACGAATTGACAGAAAGACATAAGAAGTTGTTGACTAAACTTTTCTAAAAACTCTAATAAGGATATGTTAATGGAAAACTAAAGTTATTTCCACTGTTGAATTTTGTGCACAGAAGAGTGTTAAATATTTTAGTGTTATCAGATTTGAGAAACACTTGCACGAACTTTACTCTAAATGTTCTCAATGATTTTCTGCAATTTTTCCCACGTTTGAAATGCACTTTCAACGTTGAGTTTTAGCGCAAGCAATAATTTATTACCATAATATGAAAATTTGATTGGCCTAAATTAGCCAAAACCAAACTTATCAGTTTTGCTTCAAATAAATGTTTTCACGCTAGGTAGATACCAAATGGATCCATTTCATCGAAAATTGAACAAATATATTTTTGATTTCCTCAGCTAACGGCAGTACTTCGACAGGACCAACATTTTCAATTTTTTGCTTGATGGAACGAAATTGCTTCTATATGCAGATTATGAAAATGAAACAGAGTGTCCAAGATTCTTAGATGACTCGCGATAGCTCATTGAAACAGTATGGTGTGACAGAAAACATTTGAGATTTAAATATAATATGAATATAAAAGATGTCAAAACGTGTAAAAAAATGTGCAATTCCAAAGAAAAAGTAAGCAAATAGAGTACACTGGTAGCGTGGAATTAATTAAATTAAAGTTTGTTCAAAAACCTCAATCGATTTGTGCGAAATTATTGATAGTGTTCTTTTTTTTATTCAAATGTGTTTAATAATTTTAAACCTTTATTTGCGAAAAGAAAATTTGTATAATAATTTCACGAATTTTATAATAGATTTGTAAAAAAATGGCACTCACTTCCTCACTCACAGGCTGCAGGATCGAATATTTCACCGTCAAAATTATTCCGGTTTTGCATGTTTTTCAAGTAACTAGCAGGTTCTGGTGACACGCCGAAAAAACATGTAAATTATTTTTAAATCACGAGATCATAACGAAAATACGTGAAAACATTCAGCGACTCTCAAGCAATATTCCGAAGCTTTTCGTTTACGAAAAGCGTCACGGAAAATGCTTCTGATTCCGTGCAAAGTGTGCTTTATGACATTAACAAAATGAATAAGCATACTTCAATGCGACAACGGATTTTTGCAATAAAGTTCAAAAATGAAGCAAAATTTAATAAAAATACTCCAGCTGCATTCTAGGATGTTCTGTTTGAAGGAAAACGTTTTGCAACAGATACTGGAAAACAATAGTCCAAATGAAACCTCATATTTCCAGCTTTCTCCAGACTTGATACTTCCCTTTTGTATCTGATGCATTACCAGAACTAACTTTTGTCGGAAATTCCAATTCGCTTTTCATCTATTGTCGTCAGAACTCAACAGCCCTACGCTCTTTCCGTAGTGTGTGAAATTACATTTTGCCTGAATCCAGATACGAATGAAATAAGGCACACATGAGAGGAAGCAAAAAAGACTAAAGGGCAGTAACAAAGAGGAGAAATGCGACAGCATCTATATACGCTTTTGTCCCCAACATCTCCCTTGCCAGCCATCGTGCCAATTTGCTAATAGTAGCAATGCTGCCACATTTTTTTTTTCGGCTCTAGATTGTTACTAAAAAACCCCCAATTTCTCAAAAACTTGATTGGCAAATCTAGATGTCAACACTCCCATAAATAATTTGAAGAAAGACGCTAATAATTGACTAAGGAGCTATTGAAGTTCAATTGTGAACAATGGATTTGCCGAAAATGCTGCCACTGAAACCGTTCTCCTTTGTCAATTTCAAAATCTGTCCTCATTTTTTCCGCTGTAAATCAACTTCCACTTCAAAACAAATTATTTGTATAATCACACTACCAGGATATTCCAGTCTTTTATTTCGCGGCCATTGCTTGAAAATGGTGAGTTTTTCGGACATTTAGGCCATCTTGGAACGTAATTTCGTCCAGACGTTCGCAAGGACGAGTGTCTTGCATCTTCAAAAGTGGTCTGCTCGGCGCAGCAAACCATTTTCAGGTTCAATCATTGATTTCGTTTCACTGAATTTCACTCGTTTGCACCTTTGATTAAATTAATATCATGCAAACAAGGAAAGGTGAAGGTGGGTAGACAATTTTAGCAATAAAGAAAGGCTGATTTTGCGAAAATTTAATGATATAAATTATGTCCATTTATCAAAACGACCCAAATGCAGGAACTGAACTAAAAAAGAACTGAAACTCATATGAAATAAATTAACACGCGGAAAATTATAAGAAATTACATGTTAACCGCAACCAGAAAAGTAATGGTTCAAAAGCGAGCCCTTAAAAGACGAAATCAACAGAGTGAAGAAAACAACAAAGGAATCGACCAAGTGAGACTATTAGAAACTACAATACTGAAATAGTTTGAAGTGTAACAGTATATAATAAAACCACGAGAGTACTGACAACACTAAGAAAAGCCTTAAAAAAGAATAGAAAGTGAATAATAGAAGAAAAAAAAATATTAGAATTAGTTCATAGCTACTCAACCCTACCTCTACCCCTTAGTGAACCCTCAACCCAGCAGTACCTAAAACAGGCAAATTATGAATGTAAAAAAATGAATGAATAAACGATGTTAAGATCTTTCCAATTCTACATTAATATTATAAGTTGCTGGCTCAAAAATACGCTAGTTTGATAATTAACTTGCTCGTTTATGTAAGTATCGTTTGTTCTGTGGCTGATAACCGAACCTAATTGTATTAATTATCAATTTACTCCCGAGAGAAAACGTAATGCAATTAAGTTGGCAACCATGTTTCACCTGTTTGCAGGGAAGCACAACAGGCTGCCGCCGGGAAAACTCTGTGTAGTTTCACCGTCCGGGAGAAAGCAGTTTCCGCCAAGGTTGAGGGTCAAGTTCAATCGATGCAGGAGAACTATTTTCGGGAAAATCTGCCGCTCCAAATGGGTCGAGGCTGGCGATAATAATAATTGGTTCTTGGAAATTATGGTAATGGGCAGGGAAGCAGTTTGTCTTGCTTTAGATAAATGGCCGTTATTTTCTGGCGTCCGGAAAATTCATACTTTGCATCAGCGATGGGAAATCACGAAAGGTCTCATGTTCAAGACGTCAAATAATTTTTCCCGCAAGCGAACAGATAAATCAGGGTTTGGATGGTTGTTTCTTTTTATGCGTGAAATCCGTTTTTACGGGAAGCTTTATTTAAATTAAAATACTTATTTAGTCTGCACTATCATTCTTTATCACATCGTCAGTTTTCGGCGGAATTGAAATATCTGAACTGACACAGATTTGATGATGATTAGAAGCCGTTTTGTTAGCCTGCTGCTGTTTCTGATTTCGTTTAGAGCGATCCTTAGAATTTGAAATGGGACTTTTGAAGCAATTAACAGTTTTAATTTACTTTTGGCACTTTGTGCTGTTTTTATATTACAGTTGTTATGCAGAATTTATGTTATTAGCAGGCAGTAATATCCATGTTTAATGGGTCGCTTGAGCGGGGAAACAACCGTGTATTCTTTTAATTTTGAACATTTATACAGGGTGACACGAATTCGACACCTCAGCTTGTTTGGGTTTTCCGGGGTCGTTGCGGTGGTCAGTCTTCCGCTTCGAGGCCTGTCCGCCGTCGTGCCCAACTCAGCGTACCGTTTAATCGTGCTTCTTGGAATACGGAGGAGTTACGCGATGTCAGCCGGCGACTTTCCTGATTCGAACAATTTTACGACGGTGACATGGTTTGTTTCACGACTCATAGCCAAAAACGTTAAAACCATTTAACATGGGAAACAAACGTAGCTTGTAGAGAATTTAGCGGGCTACAACATAAACTAAACGTCAACAAACACAAAATAAATTTACCAAATTTGTCTCTGAACTTTTGTGTCAGCCTGTATATGCCACTAATTTGACAATCCTGGGACAATAAAAATTCGTTTTCCTTCCTCACTGTTTCCAGAATTTTAAAAACAATTTAAATGACGAATTATTATAGAATGTCTAAATGTCCCCAGCTTTTATTTTTAGTTAGCACACTCTATTTCCATCTAGAATTTTAAAATTTTCATAGCACAATTAGTGCTCGTGACACGTCAGTATAATAAAAATCCATGAAACTACACACTTATGGACAGGTGTTTTATCAGCGAACCACTTGTTAATTGGGAACAAAGTGTAAAAACGGTCTGGGTTGTTTTACGTTTTAATTCAAAAGAAGTAGTTTGTGATTACTATTGAATTGTTTGGGCCACACAATTTTAATTAAATTTTGCGACATAAAATCCACTTGATTTTTTGTCAAAAACTACACGTGTTTATTACATTCGTAAAGAAAAACAAATATGAAACTTTCTACAGCCCGTTTAAATGAACAAAAATACATGTTCTTCTCACTTCTTACTGTTTTACGTTACAATTTAATTAGTTTTTATAGGAATTTGGCCATGGGTTGGTCTTAAGATTGTTGCATCTCGCATGCTTTTTGAGGAATTCAATTTATTAGGAAACTCTACATGTAGACAAGCATCCAGTTTACGCAATCGTTGACTCGAAGCCCCATAGATGAGTTTGCATTTACGATGCATTTTAGGTAATACGCCTTAGCCGCCAGCTATCGAACATAAAACGAATTGCCTTTTTTCGTTGGCAAACGATACTGAGGGAGTGTTATTTTAAGAGGAACCCGGTAAAAGCTTTTGGCATTCAAATCAGCAAGCAGGTGTATGGAGCTATCGCTGGAATGAAACCCTTTTTGAGTGAAAAATTGCTTTCTCCACGTCGTCGCTGGGTTTTCTTTAAGATCGGATGAACTAGACAAGGGTCCGTTAAGATAATAGTCGAGCGTTTATATGAAATATCCACTAATACATGTACTATACAAATATTGAAATAAATTGGGTTTTCTGGCAATCTGAATTTTTCGATTTTGGTTGAAGAATAATTAGTTGAAAAAATCAACACTCGGTATAAATAAAACAATGAAACTTGTCAAATCATGATTGTGACGAGTCAATTGATTATTTTACATCCTCTTCAGATCAAACCCAATCTTGTTGAGATAAAGTTTCGTCCATACGAACATACTCAGTCCTATATAATTGCTAACCAGGATACGAACATTCTATTTGATAGTCGATATTATAGTGCGTCAATATGAAAGGCACAATAATTGCGGTATTGTTTTTCACCCTCTTTAGCAACTCATTTGGTAAGTGCCCATAAACTGGCGATTTATTTGTTGATGATGATGATGATTTCAATTTCTGAAATATAGCTATTAATGATACCGACGTGGTATACAAATTCGTCAATTGCACCATCAGGGCTATGACTAGTGGGATCGAAGGGCTTGTTCCTCCCCATAATCCACTACACATCAGGAATTTCAATATTACCCAGGAAATTTTAGGACTGAAGTAAGTTTAATTTTTTTAAACTATATTTGAAAGCGGCTAAATTTGGTATTTATATGTCAAGTGGCTTTTTAAAAAATTAAAAAGACTAGCAAAAACATACAGCCAACGTGTTTTTTGGTCAAAGCTGTAGACTAAAGTTTAAAACAAGGAGATTTTTAAAGGTTTCTATACTTCCGTTGCCAGAACCATGTATATCTAATGGGACTTAAGCATACCTCTCAAATCGGGTTCCCATTGATGCATAATTTTGGAACTTGACGATTTTTTTTATCCATAAAACCCCAGGAACATGTCTTCGGGCGCTCTTGTACTAACTAGAAACTTTTCTGGACAACGCCTTCAGATGTTATTCAACTAATTAATAGTAGTAAAATAGAATCAAAAAAAGATTAAAACGATCCAGACAATGAAACGTTTTGCTTGAAGTTATATGCATTAAATACGTCAATATTGAAATTTGACGAATTCAAGTTCATCGCCTTCTAAGCGGCTTAGAAAGACCTCGAAATCACAAAAGAAGACATACTTTCATCAAATCAAAATGTCTTCATTTAGCTACCACTTAGAAATTACAAACAATGTCCTTGCCCACTTGGTCGATGTGGAACTCAGACAAGTGGACGTTACAACCTACACCAATCCAGACGCTTTGAACATTAACTACGATATCTACTGGAAAGTACTGAACTTCACTGGCGACTATGCTTGGTCAGTTGAAATCCTTGGCGTGGAAATTGGAGGAAACGGCACTTACTCGTAAGTTCTTAACCAACAGTAATTTTTTCTAGTAAACTTTCACAATTGATATTGTTTAGAATTGCGTTTGACCATACCGATTTTGTCGGCTTGTTCAACCTCACCAAGCCAGGACAAGAAGACAGAGGCATAAAAACCCACTTGGATGATTTCACTCTTAATGTGAGCGTAAAAGAAGTTGAGGTTTGTAATACTCAATTCACTTTACGGTGGAATAAATCACATTTCGCTTCAGGTTGATATTACTGGAGCCAGCCCAGAATGGTTAACGAACGAAATCGTGAAAGATGCTCTTTATCTGTTGATGAACAATGTTCCTGCTTCTGTTGGCGACGCTCTAAAGGAATATCGATTCAACGAATTTTGGATCGGTCATCCTGAGAAATTAACGGCGCTCGTGGAATGGTGTTACGCAAATCCATAAAGTGGCTGTTATAATTTTGCCCAAATTTTAAATAAAACTTATCCGACAGTTTAATGTATTTTTTTGATAAAATACCGTTTATTTGTACAGGGCCAAAAGGGCTACTTTTAAATATCCAGAAAATGTTATAGGACAAAAGAAAAGAATGCGGCAAAGTGGAAAAAAATACAAAGTAAGTTGATGAATTTCCAATGGGAAGTACGTATTTTGATCATTGGGTAGACTTTTGTCGTTTTTAGAAAATATATATGTTAATATATTACATTACATACAATTTCCAAACAGTGCAATTGAATTAATTTCTCTCGGGGCGTAATTTAATAAACGTACGAGACTTTTTGGCTAACTATTTCATGAGTGGATTGGAATCTGCGAACACTAACTGGACTTCAAATGCCCGATAATCCGAGCGCGGCACGTCCGCGACAAACTATATCTACCAAAATCTCGAACGACGAACGACGAACGACGAACGACGAACGGCGAACGGCTAACGACGAACGGCGAACGACGAACGGCGAACGACGAACGACGAACGACAAACGACGAACGACGAAAAAGCTTTTTTAAAAAGCGAAAAAGGATTTTATGAAATCTTTAAATTGTGCCAGTGACTAAAGATTGTACTTTTGACTGACTACCTTGATACTTAATAACTTTATTAACTATTTGCAAAATAAATGTTTATAAAATATTTTTGGATTTCATTTACTGGAAATGACCTAAAAAAGCCCCAAATAAGTCATTATATTTCTACAGTGCATAAAGCGCTAGATCTATACACCTAACTCCCTCTATACACTACTGATATAATTTTTTTGCAGCTTTACCCGTCCAATCTTCTTCCTTTGCCTTTACAATACGACGAATCCTACCTCTAACCAAACATTTATACTTTCTTGTGTTGCTTGAAATTGGCTTATTTTCGTTTACAAAACAAGGTTCTATACATTTTTCAAGCAATGGTTTGTACATACACATTTAAATACTCATTAACGGTTGTTTGATAATTACGAAATTTCAGAATATTATACGACAGAGCTTGTTAAGAAATGGGTGTAGGGGATTTGCCACTCTTCCTAATGCTGCTGCTCAATCAGAGCCAGTTCAAGAAGCTGATAAACTGATTAAAACGTTAGAATTAGAAATCCGCAGCCATGAACCAGCAGTGCTTAAAAGCTACTGTAAGTTTGTCGTTACTACCGGCAATCATTTTGGTCTTGACACCAAATCGTAAGTATTGTTTCTACTCCAAACTAGACCTGTTTACGTAGTGATATCAAACTCAAGAAGTATGATGTGACTCTTTGGCTACAATAAAAATCGATATTTTCAGTTGGAGCCTTAGAAAACCAGTACATGAAAGGTACACAGTATTGAAATCAGTTCACATCTACAAGAAGCACAGAGTGCAATATGAGAAACGAACATACTTTGGCTTTGTTCAGTACAGCAAACTAACTGGCTCCACTGCTGATACTTTATTAGAATATGTAGAAAGAAATTTGCCCGAAGGTGTTTCCTTAAAAGCGACCAAGGTAGGGCTAAGTAAAGTATAATTTTCAGATTTTTTAAATTAAAATAACTAGACTGTCCACATTTTATTGAACTCGATGTAGTAAATGTATGTGGAATTGCCATTTTTTTTCAGGTGGAGGTGCAAGATATTCCTGACCATTTGAAACCCAGTTAGCAACTTAATTTTAGTAACATTGTAGATATTTAAGTTAGTTTTTATGTGCAAAATAAATCGATTAAACTAACCACTTAAGAATTCAAGTAGTAAGCGCAACTAACTAACAAGGTTAGCCAGGTATAGTTATGTTGTTTTTTTCCAGAGAATAACGCACGTATTTCCCATGGCTCTACTGGCCGTTTCAGCGCCCATTTTCAAATATGAAACAGTCCCTCTCACCTTTATCCTGATTAGTATTTTAGACATATTTTTAAGTTTACTGTTATAGGAACGTATGGAACAACAACTTTTCTAACGAAATCATTTATTTGTTGCTTTTCACGTTCTAATAGCGAGTGTCTTCAGTTCTGTTAGTGTTGTGTGGCATTCACCTGTGTGTCTAGCAGGGGTTGTTGTTTTCGATATTTCAATATTCAAATGATAGTTACTGAAATTTTAATTTTTGTTTAAGTGAAATACTTACACGGTGGCTAACAACATGGCCCCAAATCCCCTTAAAGTGCAGATGTGTAAAAGAATCAATACCACGGACATATCCAACATTGGCTCCCATGTGTGTGTGGCGACTGTATATTTTTATTTTCACAAGCGCATATTAATAACCAACTTTTTCGAGCACTATTATTTACTATGTTTAAATTTGTCTAAAATCTAGAATTTTATTCTGCATACTATACAGTAACCTAAATCTTCGAAGTTTTGAAATATAAATTTGAAGTTTTTATCAAAAGTTACTTACCCAAAAACTGATGGAATCAACTTCTGCAGACACTCAGACCGATGAATTTCTTCAGAGTTTTCAAAAACTCCAAACTGTTCCTGAAACACCAAGTCGCAACACATTTTAACTTTAAGAAAATCAAGATCACCCCCCGCCATCTTGTAAAGAAACGTCAGACACTTTCCTAAAAATCTGAACTGTGTGTCAGCATTGCACCACTAGCCGACACATACCAGGAAAACATGCTAGAAACCTTTCCGTATCCGATAATCAGCAATTTTCCACGGGAAAATATAAAAAACCATGAAAATTTTCATTTTTTTTGGAGCGCATCGCACGCACTGTAAACTATCCGCCCTTAAACAATTGACTAGTTCGACAACTTCAGATGATAATCAACGAGCCTTTGAAAGCATACAACTTAACAGTCTGGCAGATTAACAAACAAAAAATATTTTTCTGTACACTATTGAAAATACATTTTTAATATTATTAAGTCCAGCTTCCCATCTCTCTTTCCAATCGACTTTAACGCCGCAGATCACAGAGGTAAGCAGGAATTAGCATTGGTCAAATTTGAAGTTGTTATTTCCAATGAACGTCATATGGAAACGTAACCTCTCACTAAGTAAGCATCGATAAAGGCAAGTAAGTGCCGGAATCTTCACCTGGGTACTGATAACTTATAAAATCGTCTACGAAGAAAACCCCTGCTTGAAATTCCTGAGGGGGTCCCTACGTTTAACTGCTTCTGGCATTGGTTTTAAATCAAATTCTTGGCGAGATCATGAAGAATCCTATTGAAGAAATTGGTATTTTGTCTAGGAGTAATGTTCACATCAAAAATAAGGATAAACTGAATGAAATCCTCAATAATATCGCAAGGGGAGGTTTGGGGAAGTTGCAAGTAGTGTCTGATTTCGACAAAACAATTACCAAGCAGCATGAGGAAGGAATCCCACATTTGAGTAGTTTTGGTAAGTATATTTCAAATTCTGAATTTCAGAGTGTGCAGTTTGACAAATTAAACATTTGATTAAGTTTTACACGATGGAGTTCCACTTGATTATTATTGGTAGCACACTGACCAAGAACAACGGACCAGTAGCGTAAAATCAAATCAAATGTTGTCATTTATCAAATTGCCACACTTTTCATTATTTTCTAATATAAACAAGGGGACCTTCTAACGCAAAACCATTTTAAACTATTCATAGCACACAACTTGTTGCATAATACTGCATCGATATATTTTTAGCGATGTTTAGCCGAATTCGCTCAGCTGCTGAAGATGAAACCTATCAAGCTACTGTGAAGAAACTGCGTCAGAAATATTACCCAATTGAGCTGGATCCTCATATTCCAGTTAAAGATAAAATCCAACATATGGAAGACTGGTGGAATTTGTCTGAAAAAGCAATTAGGTTTGCCCAACTAAACAAATTCAATTTAAACATATTCGTTAAAGTGATATTTGAATAGTAAGTCTGACTTTGCATTACAGTGGATTGATGGTAACTCAACAGGACATCGATGATGTTTGCTTGGAATGTAAGCCTTCATTAAGGTATAAACCTATTTGGATCAATTATATTGCAGTGCCTATTAAGTGATACGAAAAATGCTTGAATATTTAACTTATAATTACTACTGACCTGATCAGATTCACCCCACATATCTTTAAAACCCATTGCTTGCCTATTCTGTTCGAACTCAACATTAATATGACATGAAATATTGAGATAGATAGATATTATTTCCGAAACTTGGCATTTGTAAAACCATTGTTGATTTGAATATTTTCAATGTAGTCATTTGGGTGCTTGAAAGCGAAAACCTATAAACCACAAAAGACAACTATTGTTAATTGACAGCAAAATTCGTTTCAGAAATGGATGCAAGGAATTTTTTAAAGACTTAAATGATGGCAATGTCCCAGCACTCGTGTTTTCTGCTGGCTGTGGTGATATAGTGGCAGCCGTGTTAAAACAGGCTGGTGTTTATTTACCAAACGTTAAGGTAAGCTTAGCATAAAACAAGAAAATCCATTAAATTCCTAATTGTCAATGAAAATTCGAATTCTAAATGGACAGCCTTTATAACGGATTGTTGTATTGATTACAGGTGATCTCAAATTTTCTAAAATTTAATGAAGATGGCACAATTATGGGCTTCAAAGACAAAATAATTCACGTATTTAACAAAAACGAATACGCCGTGAAAAACACCGACTTTTATGGTGAGGTTGCAGATAGAGAAAATGCAATTGTTCTGGGCGATTCCTTGGGAGATGCTGCTATGACACAAGGCATGGAACATTGCCAGAATGCGCTAAAAATTGGTTTCCTTTATGAGCAAGTAGGAGATTTTGTTCTGATTTCATGAGTGTCTTTATAACGAAACGTTCAATTTTTCAGATTGAAGATTCACTACCACAGTACTTGGACACTTTCGACATTGTGCTGGTGGATGATCAGACAATGGACGTTCCTAGAGCAGTCTTCGATTATATTCGAGGTGCTGCACGTTAAGCACAATTTTTTATTGAATAACCGCTCTCTAGTAATGCTCTTAATGACATCTGTGGTATTTTATATAATTTCAGTCGCACTCGATTACCCAGCAGAAATTGTACTTATTAGCTGTAATTAACAGGAATAAACTGATGTATTTAATAACTACTAAGTGAAGAGATTTAGTAAAAAGCGTCAAGATATTGACTATGCTTCCAAACGCAGTCAAAAGAATACGTATACAGCTGCAAAAAAATTTCGGCAGTTAATGGGAAATTAGAACAAAATCTTCAAACAGCAATCATTTATTCCCGTTGATAGTACACAATTTGCCTCAATACATGATAATAAAAAAGTTTTAGATTTCCGGTTCTATTAATCACTGTCGCTAATAGGTATCTCTTCTTGGCCATCCGTGATTTTCCGACGATCAAGAGAACCTACGCCCTAAAACAATATTGAAATTACATGGGCTTTCAAAAAATTTAACTAGAACTTACCGTATTATTTGTACTGTCGTTCAGGACATCTGCTTTCCTCTTCAGCGTCCCAGATGCACTACCGTAGCTATACAAAAAATTAACAAATGAATTAACAAAATTGCAGATGGATGTACCTACTTTGGATATTTTAATTTGTGTTCTTCTTCCGCTCTTTTCGCTTCTCGGTAGTAGATATTCTTTGTTTCTGGCAACAGACTTTTCCACATAACACCCAATCGCACGGAGATTTCTTTATTGTTCTCTTCTACAATTTGTGTTTTTGCTTAAGTAACTCATAACGATAAACAATAGCACAATCATGTTTAATCACCGTCTATTAGTTTAGTAATTATACTCGAGTTGAATTATGTACTTTACAACTACAAAACATACTTAATTTTTAAATTAAACATGTCAGGCTTTACTGAGACGGTTCAAAGCAATTAATTAATAAAACTTATATTGCCAATCTTTCAAAAATGTGTAGAATACAAGAATCATACCTGGATGTTCAACGGTCAATTTTTTTCTCCATTCGTTTGCAAAAATCATAAAAGCGTGGGGCGGTTTCGAAACTGAAGAATTCGCTTCTTCATTGATGGTGCTTGACTTGGGTGTTTCATTATTTGCAATATCTCGCCTAATAGGTGAGCTCTAAAACACGTAATTCATGGTTGTTACCAACACTCACCACAACACTTTTCTTACCGCAGCTGCTACAATTGGGATTGGTGAAGCCAGAGACACTACTGACGTTATAACAGGAAGTGTTTGTGCCGTGACCACCGGTTTTGTTAATTTCGGGCTCTTGCGTCTACCATAGGTAAGCACTGGTGATCTAAAATCCATTGGAAATGAAGTTTTACAACATATAGATTCTCGTTTAACTCGAACGAATTAATGGTGCCTTCGGATTGCACATGAATTAGAGAAGTACCGAATAATAATACATAGAACCTGTTGTGGAACATTCGTAGATATTCATCAACAATCGCTCGACTGCAGTTTTCTTCTAATAAAAGCCTACTTACGTTTGACCCAATTTAGGCTCATCACTCAACATGGGTTTGTTTAGTACATTTTGCCTTTTAATATTCGTATTCTGCACTGGTTTTGCCGGGGTGTTGCCGGCTTTTGGCAGTGAGCTACTTACATTGGGCTCTTCCACTGGCATATCACGCAGCTTAACAGAAGATAAACCTAGCCAGACAATTAGCCACTAAATAACAAATAAATTGTTCTAACAATCGGCATTTACCTTTAACCCGCAACGATTCACCCAAGGCTAAAACATCAGGTAAATCTTTGTCAGCTACCTTAACTTCTCCATGATACATGAAATGTACGATATGCCTGAGGATAGTAAATCGGACCGTATTTAACAATATCACGGGATGTGGCACTTCTTTATGGACCTTCAATTAATAAATCTGCTTTGTGGGGCTGAAATGTTAATGCTTATAGGAATAATTACCTGAAAGATTTTCTGGAAATATTCGCTGCACGCGGACAAAATGAGTTTATGTGCTCTAATCAATCGGCCTTCACAGAACAGAGAAACATCCACTAAAGCTTCATCGTCAAGGTGTTCATTGAAAGTGTGAATGAAATTAGAAACGTGCAGATTCCACTTTAGATTGTATTGCTCCCCTGTAGTAGGATTCTCCATTTTATCTATTTTTGCATAATACACTTGCAACTGTATAAAAAATAGAATAAAAATAGGATATCAAATTTAACCAAGTTTTACTTACGTTACTGCATGCGAAAAAAAAGTCACTTGTTAAGCGGTGAGCAGCACAAATTCCCTAAGATAAACCGCCGATAACACACTGATTAGACCTTCCTGATAAAAACTGATAATATATGCTTAATTACCACCGTGATAACTTTTTTTTTCAATTATAAGGGAAACGTTGGATTTCACAGACAGGAATAAACAAGCATCATAACAGAACGATGGCGCCAAGTTTTCATACTGCGATCTTGCCATAAATTGTTTTTTTTTAACAATAAGATAATTTAAAGAGTTCACTCAATAATCAAATAGAACAGAAATAAACAAGCAGGAAAAACACAAAATTTATACCAGAAGCTCTCTTAAATATTTTGCACCTGAACTATAATGTTGTCGACTTCGTAAAGCCCACGTGATAGAGAGAGTCAAAAAGTGAACGGTGTTAAGTAATGATTCACTGCCCAGTTGTTTTCAACTTCAGAATAAAAAACTTAACCACAATTTTCAGTGCTTTCAACCTGGCATTAAATTATCAAACGAGCCCAATTTTGTTATTACTAAAATGTTTAAAAAGTACGTACATTAAAGGAATATAATTGAGCTTTTTCAAATTACCGAAACCATCTGCGATGTTTTTCAGGTTTGATGAAAAGGAGAGTATATCCGGTGTTTTGCAACTGAAGTCATCTGTTCAGAAGTCGATCCGAGCCAAAATTTTGGAGTCTTATCCCTTCTTGGATAACTATTTAGATGCTATACTGCCCAAGAAAGACGTATTTAAACTAGTCAAGTGGTTAGTATTCATTTTAGACTTTTTTGTTGAATCCTTTAGATTTTATGAAACCGCATTATTTAGCAGTTTTTCTAGAAAGTTGAATTTCAGTCTTCACGACTTAAATTCTGTATCAACCCACCATAAACTTTAAGTTTGTTTTATTTCGATTTTCCACATTCTCATGCAGATACAGGAAATGTTTTTCATATTTGCGAGGGCAGAGTGTGCATAGAGTGTAACAATCATTTGATCTTGAGACAAAATTGACTCTCCTGCAATTGCTTTTTGCCCCTCTGGTAAACCGCTCTAACTTTCTCTAAAAAATCTCCTGCCAAGATTTAACCTGCATGCTCCCATTTTTCAACTTTTAAACTTGATTTCATTCGGTTTATCTGTATTCTGGTTAACTTGTTGTCAGTCTCAATTCGTATTGATTATGCATTCTCTTAGTTGCTTAGTTGTTTGGAATTTGTTTGACTATTTTAAATTTTACTCTAGACTGACTCATTGATTTATGAAATCTTTTTCAGGCTTTTTTATCGTTTTGTCGCTTCGCATTCTTCGTTTTTTTATGGTACTCAATTAATTTCTCTTCATTTTGTTTCATGTCATTCTTTTTATTTTCTCTTTCATTCTACTTAGTTCTACCAGGTAAGTGTTTTACTCTATTTCTACAACGACTGAGTGGTTTGTTCGAAATTTTTAATTTGACCTTTTGCTACTTTGGCCTCTTCCAAATCTTCAGTCCGCAGATAAAGAAACATCTTTCATTTTTCAAGTGATAGTAAAGATGTAATCTTCTTCCCAGTTTTATTTTTATTTGTTTATCAAGCAAAATCAATTGTCGATTTTAGTTCTGCTTACTGTGATCTCTCTATCGTCTAATTATCTTATAGCTTATTTTTCGCTGGCACATTTTACTACTGAAATTATGTTATTTCATAATTCCAGATTTTAAGTAGTTTCGTAAGTAAGTTTTTTAGTAAGTTTCGAGATTCTGATTTTTGACATTTACTGAACCGAAAAATCGCTATTATTAAATTAACAAATTTTCTCAATTATAATCGGAATATTTTGACTGTTTGCAGTCATGATCATATCGAAATCATCGTGAATTCTGCTGGGGAGCAGCAGTTTTTCAGGCACAGAGAAAGTCAATGGATGCCCACCTTGAGACTACTTCACAAATGTAAGTTATCTTGAACTAATCCAGCATTCCACTCATATTTAATCTTAATTTATATGTACTTTTAGATCCATTTTTCCTTCCTATGCAGCAAGTAGACAAAGGTGCTATACGTTTTGTGCTTAGCGGAGCTAATATAATGTGTCCTGGACTCACATCGCCCGGAGCTCAAATGACTGAAGTTCCAAAAGACACCATAGTGGTAAGTAAGATCGTGTATGGGTTTATTGACTTTATGCATTTAATATTTGTTTTTTTTTTTATACATTTTTGTTCAGGCTATAATGGCAGAAGGCAAAGAGCATGCTCTGGCAATTGGTCGAACAACTTTATCTACTGAAGATATGTAAGTTTGTTTAAATTCTATTATTTAGATCATCATTAAAGCATCAACATGCCTTAATTATGGTAAGATTGTATATTTGCTAAGAGTTAGATAAATGAAGCATTTATCTTATAGTTTAACGTACTGAAATTGAATTTTCAGAGCGAAGATTAACAAAGGAATAGGAGTGGAAAATTGTCATTATCTGAACGATGGGCTCTGGCAAATGAAATTAGTTAAATAAATTTGATGTAATAATTGCTCTCGCTTGCAAATCAATAAACTATAATTTGTTTAGCAAACTGAGTTTCATTAATAAACATCCTTTTAAAACAAAGCCGCTATACATTTTTAAGCGAGAAATTAACATGGGAATATTAACCCGTTTGAACGCCCCGCCAATTACCGTTGCTTGCCCCCCTTTTATGCAACCGGACTTACCAAAAATTATTTTTCCAGTTTGCTATAAGTATCACATAATGATTCTTGCTTTATGTTATTGTGTGTGTAACCCTATATTTATTGTTATAATATTAAGGTTCAACATCTGCTTTTTACCATTTAAAATTGGATAATAAAAATTATCTTCGATTCCGATCGCAAGCGATCCCCTCCGAGTCCCTCCCCGATCGTTTGGCACTCGCTCTATGTCAGTGTCAGTCTCGGCAACAACAAGCCACGACTGAAAAACGTTTTTAGTTAATTTTTACATTAAAAACAAAGTAAAACTAGCACTAAATTCAGTGTGTTTATCTTATTTGTGTAAAAAATTGCAGTGGTAAGTTTTTTCCATTTAATCTCGGCTGATTTACCCAGAAAACCATTTAGTTGCGAATGGGTTTATGGCTTGGTGTCTAAACGAGGGTTTGGCTGTGTCACAGACACTTTTTTACCAACTCTAGATGCATCTGCTATTTTTCATCAATTTCCATTGTCTGGGGCCAATTCGTTCGATTAGTATGCACTTCTCTCAGCAGTAACCTTGCCAAACTTAGTTCCTTTGTTCTTGAAGGTTGCATATACGTTTATATCAAACCACATAGTTTTAACACACTTTTTAATTGGAAATTCCCAAGATTTTCGAATCGTTTCATGAAAATTAGTTTTATACTGTTGCCAAAGTTGATTAGTCACTAGACCTTCTTTCGAGTATTGGCTAAAATGTTGAGATTTGAAGGAACTTGGATGCCTCCCATTTGTCAATAGTAGTATACCCATTAGGATTTTTTTTTTTTAATTTGCGAGTTATTCAGACAGCAATAACAGTTTCTGGTCAAGTACCAGCGATTTTCTCATAAACGCAACTCAAGCTTATCCTTGGAATGTACCTCTAGTTGGACCTTGAATCTTGAATACTGTCAGGTTTAGGTCGGTGACCTCCCACCGCTCTTTGTTGGACGGGTTTAATTTTTTTATTCCTCTAAATACCTTCCTTTCTTTGCATGCAAAAGGAAGCTGATGCATTTTTATTGTTTCAATTTATCCAAGTGATGTCTATGAAATATTTAATTGCTTTGTGCGTTTCAAAAGTTATCAACATTATGTTTTTGTAATTATTTCAGTTTTCAGTGTTATTTAATGAAAACATTATTTTTCAATTAAAATGGAAACTTTCTTTTCTTGGCAGTGGTTAATTGCAAATCGTAACTTATAAATAAAACCATTCAGCAGGCAGGCAAATAAGTAAATATCACTTGGCTGGTTTGGTTTTCGTTTACTCATGGCAATACATATTTTAATTAGCCAAGTAACTACAATCGACAATTCCTCCGCTGGTTTTTGATGTTTATCTTTGTTAATTATTCTGCAAACTAGCTAAAATCAACCTTTCTAATATTTATTAAGTATGGTCAGTGGTGAGGTGGCAAAAACTAGACAAATATTTACTTTATATTATTCCTGTATTGGGTCATTCGCTTTTTCGACATCACTTAGTGCAAAAAGTAGGTAAAGAAAGTTAACAAGAAAATGAGCATTTACGTAAATGTTTTTAATTTGTTTAGAAAGCTTTACGTGTTTATAATTCACCAGATGTTAAAACTGTCGGTTTTGGAAAATAAAAAAAAACGAATACATTAATTTTGGCGAATAATCTGTAAAAACAGAACATTTATTTCGCAGATCAAGCAGATTAATTCTTTTTAGACAAGTCTGCAGTTAAAAAAATCAGTTTCAGTACTTTTTCTATACATACACTGAACATTTGAGTTGTGGGATTTTACAACAAAGAACGTTTAATGCGATTTATAAAACGCAATATATCAACTTACATTTCAGTACGCCTTAAAAATGTGGTATCAAACAGTATACTTGGTTATTAATTTTATTCACACATAAACCACTAATAAGGTACATTGTAAAAGGTAGATTGAGATTAAGATAAAGTGAAGTCGAAGCGCATAAAATTGTAGCAATGAATAGCAAATATTTAGCAATCTTGGTGATAACATGTGTCTAGTTGCACCTGATGTCCTATGCCTTTGAAGCTAGCTGATTTTTCTCAATTCCCAACAGATTGCTCAAGATCCTTTTTAGGTTGCAAATTTGATTAGATAGACTATATTTACGACTTCACGATTTATTGAAATGAGTTCTGACGTCGATTACTCATTTATTTATCAGTTGGACTTATTTCTATTTTTAAACCTTATAGAAAGTATTGTCTTGATAAATCGTAGCTCGGAAATGATTTTTTAGAGTAGTAATTAAGAGATAAAATAATATGTATTGCTCAATTCAGTTAAGTCCAGCCGTACTTGAGCTTTTGCTGCGTGCTAAATGCAATAATATATGCGTATTTTGTCTTGGGATATGTTTAGTCAAGCTATCCGCAATTTGAATAGAATTCAACCAGTAATTCGAATTACATTTTATGCTATTTCGGTGGAAATAAACCGTTTTCCTAGCTTTTGTTTGCTGTTAACTGGTGTCGAAAATAGTCGCTCGCGTCAAGTTCACATATTGCGGAGGCCTTTCCGGAAGCTCAAAGCTTTCAATCCAATCAGGAAATGTTTTTATCTAAATTATCCAAAAATATAATAACGTTAAGATTTTTAACTAATTTTTACCGATCAATCGATCGTCATTTTTACAGATACAATAATAATCCTATCAATAAGTTAAGTCCATGTATTAATTCTGAATGTTTTAATAATGATAGGCCGGCTTTATAACTTGCGGATTTGCCTTCTCATTAAAGGCTCATTTTCTCATTTAGTTATGCTGTTTTTAGTAAAACAATCGTGATAGCCCTTGACTTTGAACATTTCAGTTAGCGTTTTATGCTTGGACAGGTCAGGATTTTATCGTATTAAGTTGTATACGAGGCAAAACATTTCTGCAAAATTTGTTTTTTCGACAGACGGTTTTTCCTTTAGTTGAATGTTGCTGAAAGTATTTTCATTTATATAGTTCTTATTACAGAATCCCCTGTTGTTTATAAGTCGTAGAAACCGAACTTGTACAGGTTTTATTCTGATTTTTGAAATTACGCTAATCAAAGGCGCTTTGTAGGTTTTTTTAAGGAAATTGAGATATCAGCGCCGTTTTTTAGAGAGTTTTTTTAGAGAGAGAAGCGTCTTTTTCGTCTGTGGTCTTCATCTGCTAGTAATTTACACCAAAGTTTGTGAAGATCGAATCTTTTCTTATATGCACTTAAAACAATTATTGTTTCCCCTTAATTACCTATTAGCGCTTTTGGATAGTTCAAAGTAATTTCACCAAAAGAATCATTGTATGTATTCGACCTTTAACTGCACATTTGTTAATCGAAATGGTTGCTTTCATGCTTTCAGCAGCTTGAATGCGATTCACCTTTAAACATTTTCGGTTAATTTCACATATCCGCTAATTTCCATAAGCATATTTAATTGAATTTATTCTTTGGGCTTAATTGTTCATAATAAAACCATAAGGAATATGAAAAGCTGCAGAGCTAGTTTCGCTTCCTTCCTGCAAGAAAGCAATTATTTTAAACAGTGATGTAGAACATTGCGGATGTAGATCGTTTTCACAATAAATTTGCTTGATAATAAGTTCACCGGTTACCTGATATATTTTATTCATATGTAGCGCGTTTATGTTACTACGGATTCGATGTTATAATGCTCTTTTTGACTTAGGCTGCGGTTACATTGCAAACGATTTTGCGCTGAATTATTATTCAGCAAAGTCGCACGAACTGGCTATGGTTCCATTATTATACACCAATTTGCTGCAAAATGTTGTTGTTTTTGGCTTGTTATGACGGGCAAACCAGGTTTTTGTGGAAGAATATTACTTTAAAACGTTCATTCGGACTTCAAATATAAGAAGTTGAAAGAAAATCGCTTCTAGTGTATCGGTAGCCTTATACTGTAACCATCACGTATTTCTGCATTTGTATATTTGGTGTTAATCAAGCAAAATTGCTTTTAGTGTAACTGTTACCTTTATCTGAGTTTTCTTGCAGGTAATTGGTCCACTTTACCGAAAGAAACAGTTTTTCTTCACGCAAAAGCAAAGCAACGCACACGCAATTGGTTGCCCGCAGAACTCCACCCTCACCACGGAGAGCCCCAGGCAACCGGGGCCACAAGCAGCTCGTGCATCGGGGAAGGTAATTCAATGTCTCCTTTATCTACTGGATAGTTTTTAGGTTTTTTCTATGTTTTTTCAGGACGGCATAGCCGCACCTTCCGCCAATAAACGACGCTGGGTCCCACCATCGACACTCCGGCTCCGCGATGCGGTCGCCACGCCTGAGTCTCGTAATGATCAGGTTTTTCGCAAGGTACGAATCAGTAAAATTTTTTGTAATTCTCAATTTACATTTTTTTAATCGCTTAGGTCAGGGGCATTCTCAACAAGCTCACGCCAGAGAAATTCCAGAAGTTGAGCGATGACTTGCTGCGCGTTGAGCTGCAGTCACCGGTCATCTTAAAGGGAGTTATCATACTTATCTTCGATAAGGTCAGTTAACCGACACAGCAAATGAACGTAGCTCATTTAAATAACGGATTGTTTTCTGTGAATTATAGGCGCTAGATGAGCCGAAATACTCGTCGATGTACGCTCAGCTTTGCAAGAGACTGAGCGAAGAAGCGCCAAATTTTGAACAAGGCGACGGCAGCACTAACACCTTTCGAATTCTTCTTCTTAACAAGTGCAAAGTGAGTCAATGCTTTTGCAGAAATGGAGCGATGGTTAACATGTGGCGTTTAGGTCGAATTTGATAACCGAGCAGCTGCACTTGAACGCAATATCAATGGAGTCGCTGAGGATGGCAGCCTCCTCGACAAGGATGAGCTGGAGGAGCGACGACAAACGGCCAAACGAAAGATGCTCGGCAATATTAAATTTATCGGAGAGTTGGGAAAGCTGGAAATGCTATCCGAAGGCATACTGCACAGATGTATCAAAGTAAGTACAAGTGTAGACTCAAAACTATTGAAAATTGTTGAAGATTCAAGTTCTAAACTCGAAATTATCAGTTGGTCTGGGTCATCAGCGTTCTTATGTTTTTTGCTTAATTATTACTTAATAATATTATTTTATTTTAAGAAGAAGCATGGTTTTACGTATTAAAACCAACAAACTATTTATATTATTATTATTAACAAAAATCGTAATTAATTGCAGGAGCTGCTCGTGCGGCGAGGAGATGACCCCGCAGAAGATCTGGAATGTTTGTGTCAAATCATGCGTACATGCGGTCGAATTTTGGATACGGAGAAGGGTAAAAATCTCATGGAGCAATATTTCTACCGAATGCGTTCATTGGCTGAAAATATGGATTTGCAGCCCCGGATAAGGTACAGTAACAAGTATTATGCGGCTCTTTTGGCCCTAGTATCCACATATGAAATGGTGGCGTCCTGATTCTATTCTCAAGGAGGTTTTGCAAAACGTTATTTTTCTTTTTTCTGAACCTCCATAATTCATCGACTGCAATTAGTCTCAGTCAAAACAATTCGAAACCTAATTTAAAAAATATATGTTTCTAGGTTTATGTTGAAAGACATAATAGATTTGAGAAATGATAATTGGATGCCTAGAAAGGCTACAGTGGTCGAAGGGCCTGTTCCAATGGCACAGATCAGGCCAGCTGAGAATGACCGACAAGGATTTCGAAGGTAAAGTGAACTCACCAGTATTCCTGGAGGACTCGCTGATAATTTAAATTGAATTTTTCAGAGACCGTAACCAGCACGACCGAGATTCCGACAGAAACCAGACTGATTCGTTGTTCCGACACCCGTTAAAAACCAGGGGTGGCCTCGATGATATGCTGGCCGAATTGAGCTTAACTTCTTCGCCTGCGGCACTAATTCCCGTTGGACCTCCTTTTGGAGGTCCCAATGGATTTGGGGGCCGCGATGGAAGAGATGGTCCTTTTAGAGGCGAGAGGCGCGGCCAAGGTTTCAATACTGGTAACTATGAAGGAAGTCGGAGAGGACATTACAAACACAACCAGAACAATTCCGGGTCCAATTTTAATAACCGTAAGTTCGTTTTTTATTGGCGATGATCCGGTTTCTTCCTCACGTGTTTTCTACAGTGTCTAACAAGGACATTGCTCCGCGCTTCAAACGCAACAATCTTATCGTGGCCAAGGATGAGCTCCAGGAAGTGGAGTTGCGTCCGAATTCTATGCTTTTTAATAAGGCTTCGGTTCTAAATCACAATGCTGCTAATGCCGGCTCCCAGATGATTCGCGCTCTTACCGTGGAGATGCCGTCGTTTGGTGGCGGCAAACAGCCGCCCAGTGCCCTTAAGGAGCCTTTGCCTATGAAGCAGGTCACGCAGGATAAACCCAAGTCTAAGAAAGACAAGGTAATTAATATCCAATAATCAACTTATGACGCAGCCTGACTGGGAAAATCTGCTTTTATTAGGGACCGAGTAAAGAAGAGGTATTAAAGAAGTTCAATACCTTATTAGATGAATACTGGAAAGCAGAAGTAGATCTGCGGCAAGCCATTAACTCGTACAAGGAACACAAAGTACCAGATAAGTTTGTCAAAGAACTTATTTTGTTAGGATTATCCTTGGCGCTGGATAAGTCCGGTAAGCAATTGCAACCTGTTGATATCAACCGTATTTTTATGTTTTCTTTTATTTTGAGTAGATTTGCAACAGGAAAAGTTCATACAATTAATTGGTAATCTGAAGGAAAACGGGGCTGTTTCTGGAAATGCCGTGCAGGAAGCGGTTAAGTCGCTTTGTCATGTTTTGGATCAACGTACTAGTGACGGTGAAACGGAAAGAGACGTTGTTATAACCGCGGCATCTGGGTTATTAGCGGCGGCAGTTTGTGAACATTTAGCTCCATTATCTGACGTTGCTATGCTGACTGATAACGGGGCCCATTATCCTCTCTTCCTTTTGGTATTGCAACGCATGAAGGTTAAAACTGGCAAGTCGGAGTTGAGCGAGATATTTAACAAGAGTAAGGTAAGAAAGCATATCATCTTCTAAGAAACTTCTATATTTGCCTAAAATATTGCTTGTGTAGATAAACTTAATGGCTCAACTGCCTGAGGCTGACAGAACAAAAGAGAGACTATCAGAGATCCTGGAGGAGCGCGAACTCACGTTCCTTTATCCACTGCTGCGTATTCAAGCTGACTTAGCCAGACAGCTGGCTGCGGATCCCAACCCCCAAACATTTTATAAATGGATTAAGGTAAGGTTATTTGCAAGAAAAATGCCGGTGCTATGCACTAATTGGTTCAATTCATTCAATGCAAAATTGCATGTTGTGTGTATGAGAAAATAATGGAATGTTTGTTTAGGAAAACTTGGAACCAGCTAACTTCAACGATCCAGGATTTATTAATGCTCTTGTCACGGTTTTGATCAAGTATATTACACAAGAAGCCCAATCAGCCGGGGATGAAAAAGGAATGGTATGATTATTTTCTTTACGATGAATATGGAAGTAAATGTCATTAATTCATGTTCTTAAATTTTCTTCTGCTACATTTTCCTCGTAACATATGATCTGACAATATTCATGTCTTTTTCTGTATTTCTATAGACTGAAAAAGAAAATGCCTTATTGAAACGCTATCAAGTGATACTGCACGCGTTTCTACGCGACAAATCTTCTTTGCAATTGGTAGCCGTCTACTCTTTACAAATGCACTTCTACGCTCAAGGTTTTCCTCGTGGTCAATTGTTAAGATGGTTCATGTCGATGTACGAATTAGAAATCGTTGATGAGGAAGCTTTTCTTAACTGGAAAGAGGACGTGACTGATGCGTATCCCGGGAAAGGACAAGCATTATTCCAGGTAACACCTTTACCAATATCTAAATTTATAAACCACTTCTAATTGTCGACAAACTAAATAATAATGCGGACCCTCCTGGAAAAAAAATTCCGTAATAAAACTAATCTTAGTTGAGGATTGAAAGTTTGTATCTATCTATCTAACACTTTGTTGAAAGGAAAAGATGTTTCTCAATTTTTAAAGATTTCTATTTACATTTTTTTGTCATCTAAAGAGTTTCGGAACAAGACAATCATCGAAAAACTCTCTTTTAAAGTTTTTACCGCTCATGTATTATCCGATTAATTTCAGTTAAAGTGTTTCTAGCGTTGTTTATGTGAAATTTTATCTGAAGCGGTTCATTTCAGGTCAATCAGTGGCTTACTTGGCTACAAGAAGCTGAATCAGAAGACGAAGAAGGAGATGACTGAACAGCAACACCCCCTCCAAGAGGCACCACCCGGTGTCTCAAACCCGTTTATAATCACGCCCATTTTTTTTAACAAAGTAATCGAGTAAGTTTAATGGAAAAAAAATAAGAAAATTATCGAAGAACGCAAACCGTTTTTCCCGAAAATTAAATGAGATTCTAACATTGGATATTTTAAAATAAGGGTTTGGATTTGCGAAAGTATTGTCGGTTTTTAGAGTTGGAACTGCCGTGGTGGTAGGCAGGTATCATTTTCGAGTTATCTAATATACATAATTGCAGTCTGGTCGAAGGCTTTGAAGCGGATTGGTTTGGTTTGGACACTAAAATAAATATGAATTGCGTTTTTAGTGCTTCCCTAGGGCTACTTAGTCGACAGTTTATTCTCCCATAGAAGTTTTATAAATACCGTAACACTTTTGATGGGATTAGCGGACTAAAAGGCCTAGAACCAAGTAGGTTTCAAGTTCACAACCGAAGACAACAGCTCACAGCAATAAATGTAACTCAAAATACCACCAAAATTGCCTTAGGTCAATGTTAAACAATTTTAGGTAATCAATGTCGTAACTTAATGGGACTGTTTTTATTGATTTGCGTTAAGTATTTTTGTTCGCTCATTCTATTTATAACGAAGATTTAGATGGATTTTGTTCTTTAGACGTTAAGCGTTGAAGCAGTAATTAACTGTAGATTTAGTTCTCGTAATATCTTAGCAAAATATGTTGTAGGTTATTAAAGTAAATAGTGCAAATGGAATACCGGTATATCTTGAAATGCTATTCTCAGTCCTAATTTTCCAGCGAGTATGACTAATTAATAAAGAATTTGCTTTCATTCTTGGCATTATGGAATTTTAAAATCGTTAGATAGCACCAGTTTTCTGTTATCTGCCAGTGTCTTGAAAAATCTGATTATATAACAAAGATATTTCAGGTAACTGAAAACGACTGTTATTTGAAGATTTTACTGTTCCTCAAATGAAATATCGAGAAGTTATATGCAATTTTACCTCATTAACTTCAATATACAACTCGTGAATGAATGGTGATGATGTAAAGTGTAAAACGGTATTTGATTTGGAAGATGAACTGGTCACAATCGGACCGAAGCCTTATGAAGTCATTATTTGCTCGTTTTTACAAGGCTGAATAAACTTAGATTAGTATAGGAATCTATCTGGTACTTCACGTACTATTTATAAAATTCTAAATTCACTATCAAGCCAATGCAGAACTTAATGTCTGACTGTTGAAAATAACATTACTTTTATTTCGTTAATATAGTACTTGCTTAAATTTTATTTCTATAATTTTTATAACGTATTTTGTATTTTTGTACAGGCCAGATAACAACTATCGACCTCAATTTTAAACTTTCAACTGCGAATTTCAGTAATATTTAAACTGCTCGAATGACCTGTGGTTTTAGAATTAGTTTTTATATTGCCTAGAACTAAACACATCTCGATAGTTCTGATTAGTTTTAGTTGGGAAATCTGCATGTCTCAACTACCTCCCCAAGTGTGACATTTCCAATGATATGTCTTTCCCTTCTAAGATCCAAACTCGTATTTTAAAACGCGAATCTCTTTATTTGCCGTTTTCCAGACATTTATCGCAAACTACACAATTTCTTCTTTCTCATTTTTTAACACCAGTAATTTGTGCAAAATGGAAAATGGCATTGCAGCGGTAGGCAGATTCTGCTTTACATCCCTATTCAAAGTATTGACCGATTATTCAAAATTTAAATGAAAGTGCTTTTGATTCTATAAAGTGTGCTTGCTAGGCAAGTTCGAACCTCACATTTTTACCAAAAACTCTAACTTGAATAAAACATTAATCTGGTGTTCATGCGCTCGCACACTACTCGAAATTTCAAATAATCTTATTGGCATCAAAAATCCGTTAGAGTAGAGCACCATCAGGTAATATAATTTCACATTCGATAGGTTTGAGTAGTTATTGCAACAACCTTGTTCGAAAGAAACCAGGACTTTTTTTGATTAACTATTTTAATGGGCGGTTTTGATAAAGTAATTGTGTGCAAAAACATTTTTGTTTCATGCCGTCTTTTCTTTATTTATTGCTAAAAGTCTCTAGGTTTATGTTCTGACGAAATTACGTCCTGGGTTGACTTACAAAAATCTATCTAACCGGAAGAATTTCATGAATTACTTAGGAATTCGAAAATATAGGAAAATGCAGTCATCGACCCTTTGGATTGTATTGTGGAGTGCACTCCGAAAAACGTTTATTCAATAATCATAGTCAATTAGATGGTAATGAAACTTGGAATTGAATACTTTAAATTAGATACAAGTGTCTAAAGGATTCGTGGCAAGCCATTCTGATTATTTATTTTTAATTATAAATTAATATTGTCAATTAATTTGTTGCGTTCGAAAATATTGCAGCAGTTTATTATTTTTTGAATTTTATAAAAAGGCTAATTCGTTTACTTTATTCATTTATTGCAACTGATTTTTTAAAGCTGCATTAGTAATTAGATCTAGATATGATTTTTCGGAAAGCACTTTACTTTTTATGACTTGGAGTTTATAATGTTCAATTTAATGGAAAACTACATAAAAATGTGTTCTAATAAGTATAATTTGTTGTAAAAATGTGTACTATTTTTTCTAATTATTTCTAGACTATTTCTAATTTCTGTACACCTAGAATGTAGTTCCGCAAAAAAATTGCTATACTGTCAACTTTATGTTAATAAAATGTTCGGTGGTGTTTTACTATCGACGACGATTTTAAGATCATTTATTTGTATGAAACTTGCAATATGCAAACTGTCTGGACCTACCCTATTCCCAAGCTGTTGGCTCATGAGAAATGTTTTTAAATATCAAATAACCTTGTCAGGAGAAATCACTAGACGTTCACTAGCATTTTATTCAAAATCAATGTATATATATACAGGGTGAGTTTTTTTCGATGACCAGTACATGGATCTTCGGAACTAGAGCGGTTACGAAGAAGGTCAAATGGACAAAGAATTGTAGTTTGGCATGCTCTACTCGAAACCAATTTTATTTTTCTAAAATTTGACTGTTGTCAAGAGATATTTGGGAAACACTTATTTATGGTAAATTTTTAAATTACTCCTAGTTCCGTTGATATTAATTTGACAAGAAAACATTAAATAGAAAACTTGTAGGAAATTGAATTCCAAAGAAAATGGCATAAGAAATTTCTCCAAAATAACTGTAATTTTTGACATATGACATAAATTTGAGTTTTTTTAAATGGCAACCATACTTGATTATTACTTTACCGAATAGAGAATTTTAATACGATTTCTGTGATATATCACATTGTTAGGGTTTATTCGAAAATAAAGTGTCTGCGAACAATTGATACTTTTTCAATTTAATTGATCGAAGTTAGCCATGAAGCATATGAAATTAGAGTATATAGAGTATATATATATATATGTATATATATATATCAACGTCACTTACCACGAATATCACAATATACTAAACAATGTCATTTAAAAAAAAAATCAGATACTTCTTGCAACTCCCTATTTCTGGCTTGCTCATGTGCCCATCTTGCCTCTGCCGTTTTATCGCTCTGTGACCATTTAAAGTGATAGAGCTTGTCTCCACATTTAGCGCATTTTTTATTTGCAAACGGTGGCTGCTTCATAAACTTTAGCAAGCATCCTTGGTGGAATACATGACCACAGTATACTCGTTCGATATGATTTGGTGAGTTTGGGTCGCGTTCTAAAAGCTGCATATATATTTTTTAATTAAAATCTACACAACGGGTTTTTTGTACCTTTGAGTCAGATGGAAAACATTTTTTTCTACAAAACTGGCACTCTTCAAACGGAAGTCTTTTTACACAGTCTATCAAGAAACGAAGGGCTTTTTCCATCGAAGGATTAGGCACAAAAGGTGGAGCATTTGGCTTTGAGTTTAACGGAGCTTCCACGCATCTCCGTGCAATCTCTTTTGCCTGAGCAACCATGGGCTTGTAAAAGGGAGTTGTAAAATTGGTTTCCACATTTTGAATACTGAAGATGAGATAATATTATTTTGTTTCAAACTAGTTCAATATTTCATACATTCCAAATGTGATTATTCCAGTAAATCTCGTTAATATCGTTTAAACGGAAAAATAATTATTTCCCAATTACGTAACTCCAGGTTCTAGCATTAAGCCACCGGATTGGAAATGTATGGTTTTGAAACTCCAATATCAACTTACTCAATTGCAGTTAATGGATAATTATCTGGCACAATCACCCGTCCAATCAAGTAATACTCTTCATTATAGACCTTCAGTACGACGGCAGAGCTTTTCTGCTTTAGTTTCAGTTCATCCTGCCCACTAAGGCTTCGTTTCAATGCGTTTATTTCATCAAAGCAGCAAATTAGAGAGTTCTCGTCCATAAACTTACGGACAAACGTTAATAGGGGTAGAATTTGAGATTTACCTAGAACAAAACAAACGCATAGGTACACGAAAAAGGTAGCATTGACCCAAACATTGATTTTTTAAACTGGATTACTGAAAGTTAATAACAAATTTTGAAGCAGTTTATTAAATGATGAGATTTATAGTCTATAAGCATTGGGCAAACCACCCTAGGAAATACTTCAAAGGAAACCACACCGAAAATATTTCCTCCTTAATTTAATAAAGCGGAATATAATAAACTTAAAGGATCGCTATCGCTGCCATACCTATTCTCCAACTTTCTCGAGTTTTTACGAGTTAAGTTTTGGGGTGTTATTTGAAGGTAAGTTATTAATCTTTTCAATCATTTGTTGCTGTCACAGAACGTTTCCTTTAGGCATTTTCAAAAAACTAATTTTTAGAGCATGAAACATATTTCACGACTTTCGCAGCCAAATAAAGAGCAATTACACTGTCATGTTCGATTCTATGGCGAATAACTTCTCTTCTACTCTACTTAGAATAAAATGCTTTTAAACATATATAAATAATACAATGAACAATTATCAGTTAAATTTGCAAACATCTATCGCAAGTAGTTCGCGAGATACACGCCAGGTAATTTTGGGGGACACTTGATATCAACCACCCTGTATACAAATGTACAGTGAACATTTACTATAAGGAAGTAATACCCAATGCTTTCCATTAAAAAAATATGTTTTAGAAATCTATAAAGTCAAATTCCAACAGCTAGATTAAATGGATTAATTAATAGACCGGTTTCTTTACTGATGGAACTATTTCCTGACAATAGTAAATCACTTTACCTAATAGTTTCTTGACTTCCTGTTCACAAATTCGTGTTAACCCAACAAGCAGCTTATCAGATAAGGTCTTACTTTTAAGCTCAAACAGTACAGGACTATTTGGATAGTCTTCTGGAAATTGAGCACATACAGTGATTGTTTTATGTACAGTTTTTTGTATTGCGACGCGAACCATTGTCCGTACACAGGAAATCAACTTTGTGCCGGCCACAACATTTTCGCAAACTTTTTTGACTTCAGATAACTCATCTTCCACACATTCCATAAGAACTTCTCTATTGCAATTGTGTGGTTACAAAAAAATGATTGCGAGCCAGGCACTCACACATAAGGGCGGTAGAAGTAATCCCGATGAAATAATTTACACGAATATTAAATAGATAAAAATGAAAATGAACAAGGAATTTCAGCTATTCAGAAGTGTGGTGTGGGTTCAGTACTGCTTCATTTTAACGTTTTTATAAAATGCTCAAGACTTCTGAAATTTGCAAATCTAGTCAGTCGCCATCCTGTTTCTGGCACCCATCTGACGAAGACCGAATCATCATCTAGCTTTTTATGCAACAGGAAAACAATACAAAAAACAAGAAATTAGAACAGGAATTATATGAATTCGCTACAGAAAAATCGCCTAGTAGAATCTGCTTTTAAATCTTGTGAATATAAAAACCTACATTAGCTGGAAATTATGAAGAGAAGAACGAAGTTGCTGCTAGGCAGGTGACTGACAGTGTTCCCTGACATCTAAATTTGACAGGCGGCCTCAGCGAAAATTCAGATAAACTCAAATCCTTTATCATCCAATTAGTAAGTTTACGATTTATTAGCAAATTATGTCGGCTTTTCCGGGCAGCATTGCCTTTGATGAGTATGGCCGACCTTTCATAATTCTCCGGGACCAAGACCGTCAAAAGCGATTGACCGGTGTTGATGCCCTAAAGGTAGGTTTTGTTGACAATGGCGCTCCCTAACAAACTGTTTCTCTCTACTTGGATTTCTTCTATTTTACACTTAATTCCTAGACAAATCAACGGCTCACACTTTGTGGAGCCCAAAAATTACTTACTTCAATTGGTCTTGTGATTTTCAGTCTCATATTTTGGCCGCTAGACAGATCGCTAACACTCTCAGAACGTCTCTGGGTCCCAAGGGGCTTGACAAGATGTTAGTGTCCCCGGATGGTGAGAAGTTTATTTCCTTAATAAGCCAGCAAGTCTTAAAATAATATTTTGTCAATTTCAGGCGATGTTACTGTAACGAATGATGGGGCCACTATTTTGAAAAAGATGGACATTGAGCATGAAATTGGCAAACTTCTTGTAGAGTTGTCACAATCTCAAGATGACGAAATTGGTAAATTTTACTCAAAGTCTAGTAACAGGTTCAATTTGCTGACAATAAATTGGTGTTGTAGGTGACGGAACTACAGGAGTGGTGGTACTTGCTGGTGGTTTATTAGAGCAAGCAGCGACTTTGATTGATCGAGGCATTCATCCAATCAGAATAGCTGATGGTTTTGAGTTGGCTTGTCGTGCTGCAGTTGAACATTTGGATAAAATTGCTGAACTTTTCCCGGTGTCTGCTTCTGATCCTGAACCTCTCATTAAGGTTGCTTTGACCACCTTAGGATCCAAAATCATTAACAAATGCCATAGGCAGATGGCTGAAATCGCTGTTAATGCAGTGTTAGCAGTTGCTGATTTGGAACAAAAAGATGTGAATTTCGAACTGATTAAACTTGAAGGAAAAGTAAGCGATAATGATGCACAAATGGCGTGAAACACTGCTTGAATGTTTACTTTTTCCATTAGGTAGGAGGCAAACTAGAAGACACAGTCCTAGTTGAAGGTGTAGTGATCGATAAGACAATGTCCCATCCCCAAATGCCTAAAGAACTGAAAGACGCAAAAATTGCTATTTTAACTTGTCCGTTTGAACCACCAAAGCCAAAAACTAAACATAAGTTGGACGTTACTGATGTTGCCAAATACAAGGAATTGAGGCAGTATGAACAAGACAAATTCAAAGAAATGGTAAGATCACAATTTTTTTACTCAAGCATAAATAAAAGTAAAACATTTTTTAGGTGGATTTAGTTAAAAAAGCTGGCGCCACATTAGCTATTTGTCAGTGGGGATTTGATGATGAAGCCAATCATCTTCTGCTGCAGCAGAATTTACCAGCTGTTCGATGGGTGGGTAATTGTTGCTCATAGGATACACTTTTGCTTGTCTTATGTGGTCTTTAGGCAAAGGCTCTTGAGTTTGAATCCAATGTGTGCAAAACTCGAGAGTTTTTAAGGTTCAAGCGTTTTCAACAGTTTTTTTTGTCTAATAACCACATAAGACATCTCCAAAAAATTTCCACTATTACCAAGATATTCTCTTTATCTGCTGTCCTTTGTTTCTTCTACAGGTTGGAGGTCCTGAGATCGAACTAATTGCCATTGCAACTGGCGGCCGCATTGTACCAAGATTTGAGGAGCTCAGTCCTGAGAAATTAGGCTCAGCTGGTCTGGTCCGTGAATTGTCTTTTGGAACTACCAGTGATAAAATGCTGGTAATTAAAGACTGCGCAAAGTCCAAGTAAGCAATTTCAAGCTCTCCTAACTTAAATTAATCACCCTCAAAATAAGTGGTGAGCGGAATCAAATTAAACTACATTTATAGGGCGGTGACGATTTTGGTGAGAGGCGGCAACAAAATGTTGGTAGATGAGGCAAAGAGAAGCTTACATGATGCTCTGTGCGTTGTGAGAAGTCTAATTCAGGTACGGACTTTCCCTAACTTAAAGGAAGGTAAATGTTTAATTTTAAGTGTCTTATAGGATCCCCGCGTGGTGTTTGGAGGCGGCGCAGCCGAAATATCCTGCAGTTTAGCCATTGCCGAACAGGCTGATCAATTAGCTACGTTGGAGCAGTATGCTTTTAGAGGATTTGCTGAAGCTTTGGATATCGTTCCTCTGGCTCTAGCAGAGAACAGTGGTTTGTCGGCCATCAATGCACTCGGCGAAGTAAAGGTATGTTAACGTTGTTGACGCCAGTTAAATTCAATGAAAAACGTGATTGTTTTTTCAATTTCAGTCAATACAGGCTCAAACAGGAAACTCAGCTATAGGCATCGACTGTATGTTTACCGGGGACAATTCCATGCGTAACCAGCATGTAATTGAGTCTCTCAAATCTAAAAGACAACAATTTCTGTTAGCCACACAACTCGTAAAGATGATCTTGAAAATCGATGATGTAAGATCTCCTAATGAGCAACGCCGCTAAGAAAGCTTTTTACGAATACTTTTAGTATTATTTTAGTTTTCATTAAAAACCTAACGCGGTCTGGATTGCAAACCTGCAGGTTCGCCTTTATTTTAATCACCAATAAAAGCATTCTTTATTTAATATAAATTGAGATGCAACTTATTCACTGACATTGTTTGTTAATGCAATTGTAAGCAGGAGATCTGCTTCTTCCAATTGAGTGGTACATGAGTTAGTTAATGATTAAGTTAGCTAATACATTAACATTAAATTGCAACATAATGTCACATTTCATTGACGTTTTTTCTACGAGTTAATATATGCATTTAACAGTTTTTGTTAATTATTTTAAACTAGGTGTTTGATACCAATAATTCCTCAAGACTTAGCTTATACTGTTTTTCTTAATAGTTAATAGTGTTTTATTAGAGATAGACTCCATAGCGGCATTGCCAAATCGCCGTTTGCTTTTAGGTTACGTCTATTTGATATTTATTTATTTTATTCTGCCATTCGTGTGACAATTCAGGCGCTTTTCCAAAGGAGTAATTAAGATAAAGTTTCTACAATAATTCAGTATCAAAGAAAGAGTTCCACTTTGAAACTGCATGCTTGGGTTCAAAATTTTGTGTCCTACTTATATTGCTCGTTAGTTGTTATCAAAGTCCAGGACAAAAATTGCGCACAACCAAAATGAATCGACACAACACCACAAATTATGGCTCTATCAGAGATCCAGAGGTAGGATTCAGCGGAAGCACAAATAACGATGTTTCCAGAGAATTCAATGATTTATGTGATAACATTGCTACGAATCTCTATACAATCAACTCCAGCATTAGAACTTTACTTGAAACCATTAAATTGATTGGCACAGCAAAGGACAATACAGGCCTACGAAATAAACTGTGAGTACATGTTAAAATTGCTTTGTGAATTTTCAATCTTTTGTTTCAAGTTAACTAACTACTAAAGTTGACATTGAAAATGCAATTTTTACAAAAGAAATTAAATTGGGACAAGTCTATGGCCCAGTGATTTCTTAATTAAAATTGGTAAACACTGGCTGTGTATGCTTTAGTTATCATTTGTTAATTTCGAATTTGTTTGCTGTCAACTAATTATAATAGCTATCCGTAAACATGAATTGAAATCGTGATCACTTTGCCCTATAAAACTCGTGTACTTTCCCTCATCTACAAAATATGTCCCCAAATTCCAAGTGATGAGAACCAATATATTCGGCATCCAATTGATAATATTTCGCATATTTCATGACACATTACTTCAATAAACAATCATCCATCATCTTATACCATTACTCATAAATTTAGATAGATAATTATCATTCACATGCAAATAGGGCGTGGATAAATTCCAATGCACGCAAAATTAAAAGTGGTGAAACTTAATTTTAACATGTAAATGATGAAACAGTAAAATTCCAGTTCTAAAATATTCGAAAAGTTCCCGTTATCGTTGAGTGATCTACGTAGGTACAAGCGAACTTTGCGAATAAATTCAAATAACCGATAGCTGATCATTCAGTATTAAACAAAATCATGAAATCAAAATGAATATTTGGTTTATTTTAAACACATACATGTTATGTATGTGCGTTATCTCATTTAAAATAAGACAAATATTAATTTTCCTTCGTACCGTGCGTTCGATGCGGCCAAATGCTCGCGTACCTATGATGTACCTTCGGACGAACGAAAGGAATAGACATAAAAATTTCAAGTGAATTTTTAAGTTGAAAATGATGCAAATATTCTTACTTTAAAATGGGTGATAAATTACGCACTTTATGCCTCGGTTGTTAAAAAAGCATAAATTCAATTGATAACTTGCTTCATATATTATTTATCGTTGATTTTAGGCATGTAACGCAGATGAGCACAAATCAAGTAGTGGCAGCGACTTCAAGAGATATCGTCAGATTGAGTAAAAAACTACCCAGAAGTGATAAATCTAGATTACTACAACTAGACAAATTGGAAGGCGATTTTAAGGCCACAATAAATAAATATCACACTTTACAAAAAGTACGTAGATATTTTGCTTTTGTCTAGTTTATTTTTTGCATTCGGGGTATTTTGATTACAGGAAGTAGCTGATAAACAAAAAACCAATTTGCTCATCTTAGCCACTGCAGAGAATACACCATCAGATGAGGAGGAACATGAATCGGAACAGAAACAGATACAACGTACCAGGGAAATGAAACATGAACAAGATATGCTATTGGAACGGGCGGAAAGGGTCAAAAGGATTGAAGATGATATCCTGGACATAAATGAAATTATGAGGGAACTGGCGTCCCATGTGGAACAACAGGCTGATACTATTGGTGGGTTTTCCAGTATTTTCTATTTTTTTTTTGTTATTCATTGATTAAAAACTGGATTGTATTAGTATTATTTGATTTCAGACACGATTGAGAACAGTATTGATCATGCAGTAGGAAATGTTACTGAAGGGGCGGAGCAAGTGCGCAAGGCTTCACAGTATCAAACTAGATATAGGAAGAAACTACTAGTTTTTGTGATAATTGCCGTGATCATAGCGATTATATTAATTGCTGTTCTGGCGACGAACCTGAAGAAATGATTTTAAAAAATGTATTTTTACCTAGTATACCATTATAGTTCGATTTTTAATATTGCAAGATTTAAATATATATGATATATTAAGTTTTATATTTCGCAAATACATTACTGATTTTTATATTAAGATCATGTCGTTGTTAGATGTATGTTCGATCTTAGCATAAATAATATAGATAGTTGATGTATTATCAGGAATGTTGCAGACTCTCAATGACCGGCAGGTAAGTAAGGAAATTATAATTGACTCTAAATTTAGGTGGATTAATTATTATATGTTTTTTGACTGCCTGTTTATATTTAGTCTATTTTTTGTCACTGTCGTTCCCACTAGTATTAGTTAGGAACAAAATATTTTTCTTTTTTTACCGCACTTTGTGGCTCTGAAGCTCCTAGATCCTCGGAGCGGTTGTGCTTTAATGAAATATTATAAGCAAATGGAATTATGAAAATTAAGTGTTGAAGCGCGACTTTTGATTTAATTTCGTTTGAAATAATTTAAATTTACTTGTTTTGCCCACAGAAAGCCTGCGTTAAGGATAAGAACAAGGGCATAGAACGCATATTTTCGACAAGGCTTTTCTCTCTTTTCTTTCTCTTCTCTTTTCTTTTCTTCTTTTCTTTTCTTTTCGAAACTGATTCATTGAAAATTTTTCAGTTCCCAAACTACATGTTCAAAAAAAATTTATTTGATTTTTTGTGGAAAGATTTTCCGGAAACGTAAATGTCGCTTCAACGATTGTAGACACTTTAGTTATCAAGTATAACATAACTTTCTTTACGATTTGTGGCTATGAAACTGCGAAATCCTCAGGGCGCGTTTGCTTCGAAAAAATAATTTAAGCTAAAGAAATAATAAAAAATACGTGTTCTTGAGCGAGTTGTAATTCAATTTTGTTTCACAGTATTTTAACTTAGAATTTATTCAGTGTACAATTTCCTAAAAAGGGGCAAGTTGCTCATAGAAAGCCTCTTTTGAGGTGTAGAACAAGCACCTAAAACACATTTATTTTACAGGGTGTTTATCTAAGGAAATTTGTAAAGTGGTTCTTTAAAATTAAAACAAAACTATTTTCGGTACATTGGAGCTTTGACCCTAATGAATAGGGCTACACATTTTGGCAAAGGAAAGTTCCCAAACTACTTTGTGTATTCCAGTGCTTTTAAAATGAATAGAAAAGAAGAGATTCTGTAGAAACCTATTGAACTTAAGCAAGGTTTTGTATTCTGAGTTTTTTTGCTAAACGAAATTGTTTTAACAAAAACTTCAAAATGTGCTGGAATTTAGCTTTTAACAGAAATTCGTAACGTGTAAGAGACAAGAGCAAAAATATCCAAGTTTAAGGGTCATTTGAAGTTTAAAACAATCTATGTAGCAGAAACAGTAGAAAATACTACAAACTAATCTCTAGTTCTTTTTTTCTACAGAGAGATTAGAAACCCATATTTTATTAAATATTTGAACGTTTTCACATAATTATTAGGGACTTTCCGATAAAAAGCGTGTCAAGAACTGTTTTTAGACCTAAATCAGTTTTAGCGGAATTTCGAATCGTTTCAAAGTTAAAAGCAAAAACATGAAATTTTTGGGGACACGTCTATATTTGAAAGGTTTTATTATACAGGGTGTTCCTTAATAACATGCCAGTGTCTAAGAGGTCTTGGACCAATTTTAAGAAAAAAGTTACATGAACGGGTGTCGTAAATGTTCTAACTTTTGAGATACAGGGTGGTTAAGGTTTCGGAATTTTTAAAATAATTATTGGGAATCTTTGACATTTGAATCACGTTTTCAATGGTTCACGTTTCAAGCTCATTTTCTGATGTACAGAGAATTTTATTATTTTTGCAAGTGGCGTCCGTTCGGGGTTCACAAAAACACCTACAATAGCCGTTATAAAAATATTTTTCCGGAAACTTTACCATCCTGTATCTCGGAAGTTAGAACGTTCAAGAGACTTTTTTGTTAAAATGGAACACCCTATAAGTACGAAAGGTTCAAAGACTCAGAAAACGTTCAAAATATCTGATTACTCGAAAGAAAGTAGGTAAGTCGTAGCTTCCCGGAAATTGTCTTTGTCTTGGATATTATTAAGGTACATTTTTTGTTGCAACTTTTCTCATATGATCAGTAAAATATTTAGCTTTTCAAAAACTGATTGCGATCTTCTTATACTTATAAACTTATAACTCAAAAAAAATTAGGCGAAACTTTGCGACAATGAAGGTAAAAAAGGACGGTAGACTTTATAAACTCGGAGGTACAATGGAAACAACAGCCGCTTGTTGCAGATAGTCGGCACTTTGCTTACTTTTTCATTGCAGACTTTGAATAAAATAATAGTGAAGCGCTGTAGAATTATTCACCCTACTCGGTTATTTATGGGTTTGGCGAGTTACTTTACAAATTCAAATTGAGTGTGTGGCGGTTTACTTGTCCGACTGCATAACGTCTGGCTCCAATTTTTTTCCTCTATTTGTTGGGACAAAACCGTATTTTTTTCCAATTTGGTCAATAAATTAAGGCGCGTTCATCCCATTTTGCATCGAATCGGCCGGACCGCGGCAGCCGGCGACTTCGAAAAGGCAACCCGTTCATTGTTTGGCCTACAGAACACAACCATTGTGTTGTCTATTTGCAAGCTACTCGCCTGATGGGTGCCCACTGAAATACGCAGGAATATTCATAAGGACTCCATTTAAATTGACATTGGAATTAACTAGCCTCATGGTCGATTCAAATAAGACTAATATGACGGCAGGCCACGACGTACAACTGACAATGGATGAACTGATTCCCAACTAGAAAAATTGCTCTTCAATTGCACGAACATATTTTGTATTAATCATTACCAAAAACTGCTGCGTTTCCAAGACGAAATTCAGAAACGAACTGACGAGCCGAAGAAAAAATCTTCCTGACAATCGACGTTTGTGCTTTAACAGCTAATTAACAGTTAATTAGACTTGAAAAATAGAAGACAATGAATTTTTGAGATATCGCAAGAAATTACAAATTTTAATTTTAAAATTATTGATTTAAAAAACATTGCTCAAAGGAAAACATTAACAAAAATAAAAATCGAGTGAGGAAGAAACCAATAAAAAAAACCCATTCAAATTGTGATTTTGGGCTACGCCCTGGACGTAGCAAGAAATTTCTTCTAAATGGGGAAAATACAGTGAATACGAAAAAACGTTCAAATTGTTCGTAAAAAACCTAAATAGGAAATCATAAATACGTAGACAAAGAATAAACGCATCACTGGATTGAGCAGCTCAAAACGCATGAAAAAATATACAGGGTCGCTTATATGTATGGAAACGGTGGATTATTTCCATTTCCAACTAAGAGAGCTAGAATAAAATTATTAATACAAAAATTGAAAGGTTCCTTTCAGTCTATTTATATAAAGATAAATTTAGTATACAGGATGGGTCAAAAAGCTACGGCAAGGCGAAGTTCCTTTTTCTTTAATGGAACACCCTGTATGTTAGTCAATAATTGAATTCTCCTCGACGTTCTAAGCAAAAAAACGTATCACACATTACATGCTTAAATTTAACAGTTTTGACGATTGCTAAAATTATTTTTGCTGTAATTTACGTAATGTAATACGTAAGAGAAAATACCTTCAATGATGAAAATCCGAAATTTAGACCAGTTTTTAGAACGATAAACAAATAAATACGTTTTTCCCTTATAACACATGCCACATTTTGAGGCAAAACACCCAACAAAAACGTTAAATTAGTTGAAAATTAATGAATTGAAAATGTTCTTTTAGCAATTCCGGCAAGCGTTTGCTGAGGTTCTCGTCCTATGCGCCTGTTAATGTCTCCGCGTATAAGTGAGCGTTCCATCCACCCGTTGATGTCTTTGCTCGTACATATCGCCTATCGTCTGGTCCCTTATCCTACGCGCTGACCTTACTTTGATGCACTTGTTACGCTTAATTCATCAAGGGTGTTAGGTGGTTAGTCCAGTTAAGCCCCGGACAGAGAAAAAAAGCAAATTAGCTGTCCAAAAAAAGCAGATAAATTTTCGTATTTCGGCTTTTGAAGTACCGAAATAGAAAAGAATACAATGGTTCGTGTCCCTTTACCGAACAATAAGAGAGAGGTTCCTGTTTCAAACTTACCGCGCTCTTCAGCAGACTCGACTTATACCTGTGTGCCTTCCGCGGGCACCAGTCCACAAGACTAAGACAGGTGGGGCAAGGGGGCACAATGGAATGCAGGAGGGGGTACCACTCTTACGGTTCCATCTCGTTTAGTCCATCTTAAGAACTCGAGGAACAGGTACCACCTCGTCGCGACCATCGGTTTCGTTTGTTTCTTGTGTTATTCCACCCACCTAAGTCCTAACTACGAGTTTCAAAAGTGACTTCACTCCCTCGTTCGTGGTGATTTTGTGTAACATATTGCAGTTTGTATGTGTGTGCTTAATCCGAATTTATGTTAAGTGAAGTTTGCTTCCAAATATTTGGATTATACAGCCGAATTCGGAATGCTAGCTGATGAATCCGACTTCCTGCAGGTACGACCTGGACAGTTCCTTCAACAGTTTCACATACTCTTCTAAAACTCAAGTCCGAAAAAAGCTGGTGCTACTTTAACACTGATGTGCTTAAACGAGCCACATTGCAGAGATGCCTGCCCCGGGGCGAGTGTTCTCAACATTCATCTAATTAAATTTTGATGTTTTTGCTTTTAGAAGAATTCCCTTTTTTGCGCCTTGATCATTACATAGGATTCTTTAAGTATTTCATGTTTTTCAGCCACCTAGTTACCTTGGAAGTTGTTAACAACCTTAGTAGCTACCGATATTAATGATCTCAAACTACCGGTTTACAGATAAATAAATAACGATTCTTATCTCTAAGGGTTTATGCAAGCAGTCTCTTTAACTCTTGCTCTCTCTCAACGTTACAATATACCTACTATGCAGCAGAAGCGATGGATTTTTATTAAATTTCAACTCAATATTTGCCTTTAATGAATAGTTTTTTCATTGTTTCTTAGCTGGAGAGTTTCATGTGAATTTTCGTCAACAGTTATCTGCGTTTTCAGAACTTAAACTTTAGAGTAAAGTTTTGCCGCGCTTTACTGTTAATGTTTTTTTCTGTGGTGGTCTGTAGTCAGTTTTGCGTGCACTGCACGGCAATATTCCCTAAAAAAAGTTGCTTAAAGGATTTGTTAAATCAATCCTGAGCCCGGTACCGGAAGGGAACACTTTAATAAAGCATTCGGGACAAAGCGAGTGAGGCATTAATTACGCGTCTTTTCTAACTGAGGTTTAAAGAGAAAACACAAAGAGGAAATTTGCTGTTTTTTTTCATTCTAGTACTGTCTGTTATTCTCAAATTCAAAATGTTATATAGAAAATCAAATACTTGCCCGTTTTTTGATAATCAGTGCAAATTTATCTTTAGGAATTTGCTTAGAATGTTTTGAGGACGTGAAAAAGTTCATATTCAATGTTCCTTGATCAAACCAAAATCAACATTTGATCTGTTAAAGCGACTTAAATTTAAAAAAATTCTATCCAATTTTATATTCAAATCTTTAACCTTTCTGTATATAAAAAAACAACTAATGGACCTAAAACTGCTGTGTTCTTGATGAAAATGTCTCCTTGAAGAAAAAGCTCGGCTGTTAATTAATGATAAAATAAAATCCACCATTATAAACATTGATTGAATATTTATTAATTTAGTATGAAGAAAACATATTTCTACCAAAATTTAACTAAAAATCTTTTAATAATGATGATATGAATAGCTTTTGTATATTATTTGTAAAAAACACTTGAACAAAATATGCCAATTACATAGGTACCTGTTAAATTTTTTGTAGGTTCCAAGTCCAAAGTCCAAGAAAATGAAATTAAAATGTATGAGCAAAATAAATTTAATAAAATCACTGTTCAGTCAGAAGCTAGAATCACAATATCTATTGGGAAATGAAAATTATAATTTTCTTCCATTACTTTCAGAGCAGGATGAGAAAAAGGATAACTTGCTTTAAAAAAAAACAGCTAATTACCAGCGACTTAAAGTATTTAAAATACAACTGACTTCACTTTTAAACTAGTTCTTCTTCGGCTTTTACTCTGGCTCCTATTATTTAAGTTTCATTCCGGTGCTCTTGAAAGAAACTTAAACAAACCTCATAACTGGTTTAGTTGTTTAACAAAAAAAGTGCACATATACGACAGTCGTAATTAATTTGAGCCTGCCAGATGGAATTCAGACTAGTTAAGAAAAGCTACGGGCCATTCATTGCTGCCTTTGCTATTTACATATTTGCGATAGCGATTTACTTAAATATGAAAGCTTTAAGCGCAGTCTAGTCATGTTGATACAGTTAAAAACTCAACTCACTGTTACTCGGATATTATATGTTAAATACTTTTTAAATGTCTGATTTTATTTTGTGTCAGATTTATTAGTTTTATTTTTCCATCTAATCTTCACGTTGAAGCTATATGCATATTAATCGCTTATACAATTTTTGTTTTAATGCATTGAACACAACACATTTCATGGTTTATTGCTTTTTTAAATCTTCGTTGTCTAAAATATCAATATCTACACTTGAAATGTATGAAACATTATAAAATCAATATAAAAATTGTACTTGTTTTTTTATAATTAAACTGCATTTGATTCTTCTCAACATTGAAGTAGCTAGATCTTGCGAGTGAAATCCTTGTAGGACTAAAAGACGTTTATTTGATGTGAATTTTTCAACTACCATTACAGCAGTATTGTCTGCAGAAATCAATCAGACATGATGAGGAATTAGATATCCATATGAATATTAACCATATATATTATTGTGATTTTATTATTTGCAACGACAGAGAGAAGATTCCGTGAAGAGATAATAATGAGTTGTTAATTAAGTCTTAAACTAGATGCATAACTCTGCCGATTACTTTCTGATAAGTGAACGTAATCTGAAAATTATTCCCTGATAACAGTCGGTTTAGTTAAGTCTTTAATTACTTCTTAGAGTTGTGTGAGTCCACGAAGAATTATAACTATTATTACGTATCTATCAATCATATTGTGTATGTTTTCTTCGGGAATTGTACTGTTTTTTTTCCACTCCTTTGAATTAAATATGTTAGACTACCCACTGTACTGTTATAGCATCGTATCGTCCAAACGAGGTTTACCTTCATTAATATTAAAATATTTTTAAATGCATTTGCACTTGACACCTCTTTAGTACCTGTTCTAGGCGCAACCACGCTGAACACCAATGACCTAGGCGGTATTCCAAAATTACGCATGTTTCCAAAGGGCATTACTCTCGAAAAGTGAGAAAAACCCAAATAAATATTTACCTAGCGTCTTGCTGCATAAATGCTTGTTTTGAAATAGATCAGCAGCAAATAAAAGAACAGATTTACAATGACCAGCATTGAAGAAGATGTGGAAGTGGCGCGGATAATTTTTTCCGTGCTCGATCAAAAGCCATAAAATAATCAATTAATAAACGTCTTTGATTCTAAAAAGGCTCGAGCATGTCTTTACATCGTCGTGTTCATCCGCGTTTTCTCTGGTCATGATCGATGGCAATAAAATTTACCAAACAGGAAATCATACATATGTCGCGAGCTTATTCGCGATTTCCTAATGTTCACAGTTAACGCTTTGGATTACGCGAAACACAAGAATGTGGTAAATATCGTTAACCTCAAATGTCCATTTAAAAATTTATTGTTTGGTTAAGCGGCGTTGAATCATAAAACGATGCAAATCGAAATGTCAAGGCCAGTTTCGGTGGATGAACTTTGTCGTATTATTGTTTTGGTCGTGTTCAAGATTACTGCCAATTTTTGATTTGTTATTTTGCATTATTTTATTTTATTTTAGTTACTTGATTTCTTAATTTCAGCAGCGGTTTTTTCGAAGCTTTTGTTGCGGAGAAAAATAAAGAAAATCATATGAATAATTTAAACAATTTGAATACAAACAGCCAGTCGATTTCTCATAACAGATGTAGAATTTTGGCTGCAAGTCATTTTTTTCAATTTTTATTTCCATACATCGCATATCGATAATTTTGGCAAAAAATGATCCATTACGTTCCAAAATTTGGGTTTTATTAGCTTAATTAAACAGTGGCCAACACCAACAGTTTTTCTGAAAATTAAAACTTAATTTTGAATTCCATATTCTCCGTGGGGAATGAAAAAGCTTTTTTGGGTTTTTTTGCTGAAATGCACTTTTTGAGTAAAAAACAAAAAATCCTTTTTCACTGTCCACAATAGAAAAATTACCGCAATATTTAGCATTTGATACTTTCCATAAAAAAGGGTGCCGCCAATGGTTTTTTTTGAAAATAAATATCATTTTTGAATTCGACATTCAATTGGCAACAAGAAAGTTTTTTTCTGAATACACTGTTTGTAATTAAATTAATATTAATTAGCTAAATGTTTTTTTACTTGTAATTAAATCGGATTATATTAAGCGAATTCGTAAAAAATTCTAAAAATGACTTAAAAAACCAAATTACCAAAAAAAACTTAAAATATTGTCCCGTTTAAAATTGAATTTACTTATCAATAATATTATGGAAAACGAGGAAAGGATTGATGGACAAGTTTGATTGTGATCAGTTTAATTTTTATCATCATAGTTTGAATTTTGTTTCAATCTGGTAAAAAACCGTCGTTGTAAAAAAATCGTGTAAGCCAGTCCAAGTCACGAATTTATTTTTTTTCCGGAATACAGCAAAACATATAATAAACTCACTTTAAACATTTCTTTAAATAAAAATCAAAATAGTTTGAGTAGCTTTAAATCCCGAAAACATTTAAGTTTAAGTAACATTAATTACGTACGTACATTAAGTAAACAATATGTCTTCTTCTTCTTCATTCTTGATTTTAGGCGAATCCCCTGTTCAATTATCGTCCACTTGCGTGAGGCTGTCGCTCCATCGTTTCCTGGGGCGCCCAACGTCTCTTCGTCCCAATGGGGACTTGTCGCGAGCAATTCTCACAAGTCTGCGGTGGTCCATCCTGCTTATGTGCTCATTCCATTCCTTCCTCCTGTCTGCCACCCATTCATTGATGTTCTTGACATTACAGGCTGTTCTGATATTCTCGCTTCTCTCTCTATCCAGCAGTGTCTTTCCGGTGATTCTACGGAGTGGTAGTAGAGTTCCCTAGGAGGTTTTCGCTGTTTCTGGCCTGGTTTCTGCGGTATATGTCATCACCGGCCTCACGACGGTTTTGTAGATCCTCAATTTAGTGTCCGTTCCCATACTCTTATTGCACCATATTGTATTCAGGCAGCCAGCTATTCTAATTATTGCTTTTGCTGTTTGATCTCTCACCTCTGCCTCAATATCCCCAAAGCCGGACAGCTTTATGCCAAGGTAGTTAAATTTCATTTTCTGCTCGATTACTTTACCATCAAATTCCAGTTTCCATCTTAGAGGGGTTTTGGATGCTGTTAAGCACTTTGTTTTGGTCGGTGATATTTCCATATTTAGAGACTTTTATTTACAATTTTTCTTTGAAAAATGATTTATTTGAGGCTCAGAAAAATCTTGGAAAACATTGCTACCGATTTTCCGGCTTCGACCGATGAGTAGAAGGCAATAGAAAATTCCGTTGCATTAAAAATCCATTCATACTTCTGAGCAGAATATTTATGTAAGTGCAGGAACTGAGTTTTTTCACAAAACAACAAAATTACAAACCAACGTTTAAGATATGCACTTTTCATTCAGATTTCACTTTGAGAAAAACATCAATAAACAATGCCACCTGTAATTAATTCTAGAAATCACCTGTTTCTGATTCGTAGAAAGCGAGCAATAATTATTTGCAATTTTTACAGTTTAAAGCAAAATTTATGATGTAAATCCGCAACCACATTGCAATAATTGAACCAAACTTCATTAACAAAGAAAAGAAAATTCACATAACATGTAGAATGGTGGCAAAAACCTGAATCTAGACGGCAGCTGACTGAATAATATTGATTAAAACTATCTCAAGCCCAACCTGCCGAGGTTTTTATCAATTTGAATCCAACTTTGGATTGATTTTGAAAAAATTAGATTTGATTTCAATTTTTCGGAATTTGCCAAACAATTTATGTAACATCGCCGGCAGTATGCTTTATCTGAGGAATTGCAATAAAACGGCCAATTAACTTTTACATGTAATAATCAGATAAAAGTGAACGCTGTTAAATTGATCTAGCCATAAAAGAAACCCACAATAAGGCAGCGATATAAAAAGCCAATTTGCATTGTTTATTGGTAGCTTGGTAAATTGCGTATTCCCAAACCTACCAAAGAAAGTGTAATGCCATATTCTCACGCAACTAAATAATGCAATAATGACTATTGTCAGTGTCTGTATTATTTTTTAGTGTTTGGTTTTCCGTTCGATTTATCCTCAAGCTTTCGAAACCCACTTTGTTTCTACATTTTTATCGAAGACATTTAACGCAATTTGATACATTGTTCAAGTGTTCCCTTTCTCACAATTTAAATCCCATGGTTGGATTTAAAATTGCAATATTTTTGAGAATAGGATATTTTAAATGAATAATCTGTGAACATATTTATTTGCAGTTTGAGGTTAAAAATGTTTAACTGGTTCTTAACCGACGGCTGAGAGAAGCCCCTAACAATTGCGTGAAAAATTATTTAGTTATTCATTAGTTAAAACTGTGATTTAGTAACATGCAATGATGTGATAAAATATAATTATATCTAGTGAAAACGTTTCTTTATCTATTGGAGAACTAGACATTTGGATACTTCAAGTTGAAGCTGAGAATTTTGTAACTTTTCCTTTGCTTGATTCAATTACTGGCGAAAATAAACAATTAAACAATAAATAAACAACAAATATTACAAAAATTCAGAGATGGATCCTGGATCTGTTTCTCTTTACCTGAGATGAGTGAGTGATATGGGATTTTCATTCCTGTTCCTCAAAAGCGACCTTTTGGTTTTACAAGCATTACAATGAACAAGCAACAAACCTGTTAATGTATTATTTTCTTAATTTTGTTAATTAAACCACTGACACTTTCCCAGGCACCGGATAATTGTCCCGATAACTCCCGCGAGGAAGGGCTACTTTCCTACCATGTATGTAAGATACATAGGACACAAGGACACATTAAATCTCTGATAATCCGAACACCGTTAGAAATTGAGCAGGAGTTAATTAACCGAACGCGAGTAGCTGCTCAAAATGTGAGTCCACACTGCTGGGAAGAGTACACAAGCACAAACATGTTTGGAGTTAAACGGGCAGATTTTAATACACAAATACACAGGAAGTTTTAGTTGACAGATGTGGGGGATTTAGGTATACCACTCATCTGCCCCAAAAAGGTTGGCAGCACTGACGGCAAAGTGACGCCGTTCGCCTAACCTCAAAATAGGTCATTGTACTCTAACTTTTTCTGTGTTGTGCTTACTCATGGTTACTACAATTTTCAATAATCTAGAAGCAACAGGTATTTATGTAATGTTAATTAGGCAGATTACATTGAAAAATATTGTTATCATCCTTCTGGTCTTTTTGCAAATATCGCAGTTTTGCATAGCAATAAAAAATTTTAAGACACTCCCGGACAACACCCTTAGAGGAATGACGCCAATTTTGAATCACCCTGTGTAGGTATGCACAATCTTTATTTCTATGGAAAGGTTAACGACCCAGTGGTCTTTCTGCCCTTGTATATGGTCATTTTATCCTGCGCTGGATTAACAAGCAAGCCAAAAAAATATCTTTACACTAGGTTAACACTAAATTCTACTTTAAGTCTGTTCATTGAGGAGTGGGTTATTCCTTTGTGTTTGGAAGTGTTCAAGTAGTGTTGTTGTTGGGAAAAGGAAGCGGGATTGTCTGGTTTGTCTTGCAACTTGGTTGTAAGGGGCTTTACTATGGTCCAGTTGTGGGGATTATTCTTCCATTTGGTGTTCCATCTTAGTTCTGTTGTTTGTATGTGATGTTTAGTGTTTTTGAGTACATTTGCTCTCAGTATATGTCCGTAGTCAAGCAGAGGTCTGCATATTGATTTGTATATTTTTGTCGCGGTTTTTGTACGGATTTCTGTGTCTTTGTTAGTGTTTGAAGTTTGTCTCCTTCTTTTGCTGTAGTTTTGTCGTGCACGATCAATGCAGTGTCGTCGGCGTATTGTAATATGTAGGCAGACAGTCCTCGTTCAGTCAAGAAAGAAAAAGAGAAGGTGTTGTCTATGCGTACTTCTAGTTGTACCTATGTGTACCCCTGTGTATATTATTATACCATATTTGCAATAAAGCTCCTGTTTTAATTCGATTTCAATAGCCCTTATTGTAAACAATATCTATTCCAAATAGTGCAATACAACAGCGAACAACCGGAAACTATCGAGCTAAAATATGGTTGATTTCAGTCTTTGTTTGTCTCTCATTAGCTGGCAATTCTTCTTCTCCTGACCGTTGTATTTATTTAAAACTGCATTCATTTCAGATGGTGGTTGCATAACAAATGTCAAGGCCGCGTTCGATGAACTCGACGATTAAACACTTCAGGTCATAAATAATGATTTGTCAAATTAACGAGATCTCATCTGCTGGTCGTTATTTGGTACCAAAATTTATTTTTAATATAACTTTTAGTATCGTCCGATATGGTTTTAACGCTAATTAGCCTTGTGGAAGTTACGGCTCACACACTATCTACATACGTGCGGAGGATTCATATTAATGAAGCCAGATAATTAAAAATTAATTTTTGATTTATGTTATTGTTTTCATTATGTTTGCCCCACGCAAGTTGCAAGCGCGTTGTTAAAGCAAACATGCTCTGGGTTTTGTTACTGCTGAAGTATGAGTCTGGTATGTTAGCAATTTGCGAAAACTACCACACAGATTACTGGTAGTAACTTGCAGAATTTTTTTTTTCAAAATTGAATTTTATTTCAAATTGAATGGGTTGAATGGCGGTATTTTTCGAGCGCTTACAGGCACAGCTAAGTAATGGAAGCACTTAAATGAATGAGTCAAATATTGAAGTTACATTACATTAAATTAATTCAAATCTCAATTAAACTTCGTCATCACATCATTGTCGCTTTGAAAATACACGGAAATCCTGCTTGATGAGCTGGTTTTATTGAGCTAATATTATTAGGATTCTTATGCGCTTGCTTCTTCTGAACTTTTCTCTGTCGAAAAATCAATATTTTCACTTTAAAAAGTACTTATTATCCTGAATTAATTTTAGCAGAATTTTTCACCAAAAAATGTTCTCCTTTCGAGACATAAAGTCCACTTATTTTTAGCACTAAAAAACCACAAAACTTGTAAAAATTTGCAAAGTGGCAAAGTTTCGAACTGAAAAAAAAAACAAGCATCAACAGGTATTTAATTAATTATATTTTCAAAACGTTCCTTTTGCTAAATGCTTGTGCTTGTTGCCAATAATGGCTGAATTGGCAGTTCTTATTTCACGCTTGTTTCCTCATAATTGTTCGGCTACTTGGTGAATTCGCTTCAATAATTCCTCTCGTGTTTTGAAAAATTTATTAATTATTTGCTGGCGAAACAAGATCATTGTTATTTGCTGTTTACATTCAAATAGGAAATTTGTTATTTGTAACAATATCGATCTTTCAGAATTTATTCATGACAAACTGGCTCTCACAGTAAGAAATTGTTATTGACTCAACATTTGCTTCTTCAAATTTAATTTCTTGAGTTTTTGCTCAGTTTTTGTGAATGAATCCGGGTGTTTGCATTTACTTCCGATTCGAATATTGGTTAATTCGTACACTTTTCCTTCTACATTCTAGCTTTAGTCAATAAGCTTGTTTTCTGGTTTAAAGAGTTCTGGAACCGGTTTCCTTAAATCTGATGAAACCATTGTTTGTTGTAGGAAAAAACGACCAGAAAATAGAGCATGCATAAACGGGTACTTATCCAGTGTTACATTATACTCTTTTGCTATTTTAATTTTTGTTACCAACTCGTTTTTCATCTAATTATCTCACATCTTTGTACCATCGTTAAGGTCGGGTTTGTCACTTTGAGACGACAATGCAAAATTAACTATGCTTTCTGGCTCCGTTTCTAAACACTCATTGACTAACTCCGCTTTATCAGGTTTTGCCGGTGTTTGATGATTTGCATTATTTGCCAGCATCTGAAGAATCTTGCTTTGCTGCTCCAGCCAATCCATCATTCCGGTCGCCACTGATAACTACTGGAAGCATTGACATGCACGGAGATACTTAAATATTGTTGGCAATTGGCAATTTATGTCGCATTAAGTCAGTTTTTACACATAAAATTTTAGAATATGTTTTTATTCGAATCAGACAACTGCACCAAAAAATCACCAGATCGTTTGTAGTTTGGATTTGGGGCAGGTAGAATATTGTGTTCAAAACCTTTTTGGCGGTTATTCCGCCCTATAAATGTGGTGGCAATTTCGACCTTTTGTAATATGTGAATGCATCTTTAAATTTTTCGCTCTTTTCAAAACGTTCTGGTGGATTTCTGTTTAATTTTGAATGGGTTACTTCATTTAAAAATTCATTGGTTTTATATCTTTGATAGTATAATCCATAAGAACGGTCTAATTAGCTTTATCAGCAAGAATAATTTTAATCATCTTTCTGTAAATATTTTGCCTTTTGTTCTTTCGGGCTTACCTTTTGCCTAATTTTAAAAGGTTTTTCTCAAATTATTGTTGATCTCACACGAAATTCTTCCTGTTCTTCTTAAGACCAGAGAAAGTGCATTCATTTTATTAAATCAATATATTTGTGTTGCCTCATGTTCTTATATGTATTTTATAGGCGAAATACCAACCGAAAAATTTCGAAAACATGAATTCACCTGAAACAATTAAGAACTTATCTAGAATATTGTAAATTTTCATTTGAGCTCCTAGTCAAGTGGAGTCAGATCTGAAGATCTTACGGGTTATTCTAAGTAGATCTCACCTGGGCTTAGTTCAGCTAATTTTTGTTGGTAATTTCGCCTTTAGGATTATTCCGGTGGATACAATGGGATCAATGGAAATTTAAAAAATGATTGAATTTTTGTGAATCCGTTTTAGTTTGAAGCCAAAAGAACGAAGAGCAAAAACACGATTTCGTATAACAAATATGAATTCTTGCTTAAAAAGCTAGAGATTTTTATTTATTTATAATATTGCAAAGTAGCTTAATATTGCTAGTACCTACAGGGTGTCCCAACTATAAAGTAAAGTAATTTTACGTTCGCCAGTATTATTTGTTGAAAAAATTCCGTCGTTATCTTGTACCATATGTGTGTATTCACCATTATGTTGCGAGTGCGTAAGAAAAGTTGCAGGGCAGAAAACATTTTTTTTACTAATAAATCACCTTATACAAGATTATAGGGTGATTATATATTATTATATTATATTTTAAAATTTGTTTCTAAAGACGACCCAGGAAATTTCGATCTATACGTGCGCACCCGTATGTTTATTTTTCGAAATGCGGCAACTGCGAACGGCGACCGACAAACTGCACCAACTGCAGATGTTATAAATCCACCTTACATTTTCGTTCATATTTTATAAAACGAAAAATATTTGAAATTTACATAAGAAATCAAAAAAAAAATGTAAAATATAGGATGTTCTACTTGAAAATTCCACCTGTATAATTGTGAATATTTTTAAAATATTTTGTTAGCACATTTCCAATCTGAGGATGAGAAGTTTGTAACAATAATACAGGGTAAGCGCAAACTTACTTTATCAAATCAAAATATGCTTCAGTGCCACATAAACATTCAAACAAACGTTATAGACAAAGCGAATGGTAAAAACAATACAAAATAATATAGCACATACAATGGCCATACTCAGCAACAGGCAGTGCAGTACAATAACCATACATGAATTAAAATTGTTGGGACACCCTGTACGGTTGAGCATAGTTGCTGAGAATATTTCGCAGTAAGCTAAAATGGGTAAATGAGAGTCAACTACCGCTGAAACTGAGTAGCACCTTAGCCTTTTCAAACTTTCAACTTTAGTAATTTTTGAAATATGAAAAAACTGGAATGGAATATGCATGAACATGATCAAACCGCGACCATTTTTCGAGGTTTATTTTTTGCATCAAAACACGCATGCTGTTCTGTAACTATGCTGAAATATGTCAACGTTTTATTGTGTTTTCTTTCCAGAATGTTCGATGATAGCTGACCATGCCGTCAGTCCCCAGCATGATGGCTGCGGCACTCTATCTGGCCAATCTGCTACTGTTAGTATCAGCAGCGGCTGAACATGTCCGAGACCTGGAGGTGTCTGAAGGTGTTCCAGTTGGCACCAAAATAGGATTCATTGGTGATGGAGCATCGCCAGACAGCGGCCCGCCATACCTGATCGTTCCAGTTGGAGCGGCAGTGGACAGTGATCTCGCGATCGATCAAACGACTGGAGAAATCAAAACGAAAGTTCCTTTGGACCGTGAAACCAGAGCCAGTTACTCGTTGGTGGCTATCCCGATGAGTGGCGATAATGTTAAAGTAGTGGTGAAGGTGCTGGATGAGAATGATAATGAGCCAACTTTCCCGTCCAGATTTGTGAATATTGAGTTTCCGGAAAATACGCCGCGAGATGTGAAAAGGACGTTACCGCCTGCACGCGATTTGGATTTGGACATTTACAACACCCAAAGGTACAACATTGTTTCCGGGAATATCAACAGCACCTTTCGATTGTCGTCGCACAGGGAGCGCGATGGGGTGCTTTATCTTGATCTGCAGATCAATGGTTTTCTGGATAGGGAAACCTGCGAATACTACAGCTTGGTGATTGAGGCTCTTGATGGAGGAACGCCCCCGTTGAGGGGAGAAATGACTGTAAATATTACTATCCAGGACGTGAATGATAATCCGCCAATTTTCAACCAGACCAGGTACTTTGGTTCTGTGCAAGAGAACTCCACTATCGGTACCAGCATTTTGCAGGTTTTAGCAAGTGATGGCGATACGGGAGACAACGCCCAGATCGAATACACCATCAACCGCAGGCAAAGCGATAAGGACATGTTGTTTCGGATTGATTCATCCTCAGGGGTGATAGCTGTAAATAAGCCATTGGACTTTGAAGCCAAAGAACTGCATGAGTTGGTAATAGTGGCGAAAGATCATGGGCTGCAGCCCCTGGAGGCAACCACTTTCGTGTCGATCAAGGTGATCGATGTCAACGACAACCAACCAACGATCAACGTGATTTTCCTTAGTGACGATGCTACCCCGAAAATTAGTGAAAGTGCGCAACCGGGCGAGTTTGTAGCGCGAATTAGTGTGCACGATCCAGATTCGAAAACGGAATACTCGAACGTGAACGTGACTTTGAACGGCGGTGATGGACATTTCGGGTTGACAACTAGGGATAATATTATTTACTTGGTGATAGTAAATTTGCCTTTGGACAGAGAGCTGCAGCCCAACTACACTCTGAACGTAATCGCTACCGATACAGGCACACCCCCTTTGCATGCATCCAGAACTATCAACCTGCTGGTTACCGATGTGAACGATAACGCGCCAGATTTCGAGCAAGATGTTTACGAAGCGAATGTGATGGAGGTTTCAGATCCGGGCACTTCAGTTATTCAAGTGTTTGCTACGGATAAGGATGCAGGCAATAACAGTGTCATAACGTATTCTCTTCTGGAACCGAGCAATAGCAACATTAACTGGTTCCAAGTGGACGCGCGGAGTGGTTTGATCACGACTAGAGCTCATGTGGATTGTGAAACCGAGTCTTTACCGCAATTAACAGTAGTGGCAACTGATAATGGATTCCCTCCATTGTCTTCATCGGCTACAGTGTTGGTCACTATCCATGATGTGAACGACAACGAACCGATCTTCGACCAGAGCTTCTACAATGTCAGCGTGGCAGAGAACGAGGTGGAGGGACGATGTATTTTAAAGGTAAGATTGCATGAGATTTATTTTTGTTGAGTTCTTAGTAAATGCAGGGTGTTTAAGAGTTCTTAGGGCTTTCAAAACTAATTAAGAACTCCAGATGAAGATGGACAGGCAAATCTTTTCCAGATATTTGAAATTCCGTCTACTTGTATTAAGTAAAAATATTTTAGTTTGGTATTAAGCGCATATTTACCTGCATTGCTTCAGAATGAAAATTTTTTTTCGGGAATATTAGTTAAAAAATATTCAGATCAAATTTTTTTTTAATATATCTTTTAACGGAGTAATTAGTATATGCAATCGGTATTGATCCTCCAAATTGAGAATGCTTTTGAACTGTGTAGCTCTGACGTATTTTAACACACAGCCAGCGAACATTTCTGCACAACACATGGATCATTTCAATTCATTTAAATTAATACCTGAGAATGTGATGGATTTAACATGTGTACATTTAATGGGTAATAATTTGAAGGCGAAAAAACAGCAGTTCCTGTATTGTTCCCTATAATGAAAATTTATGGCAGCTGTCCGTACAAAAGATCGGGCCCGGAATCTTACCATGTCGCTGGTCTGGGCATAGAATACGAAATAATAGAATGACCGGTATCGCAGTCGTAATTATTTCAAAACGCTTCGAATGCCAGTTAATTTGTTTCTCATTATATTAATAAACCTATAGAGAGACGAGCAGGTTATATCCTCTATATAACGAACGTTCCACTTCCTGCTACACCACTTTCTAGTTCAGAAAGATTGCAGTTATTTGCCGTACGTAAGTGATGTTTTACTATTTGCTGCGTTGGATATTATAGCAGAATTTCTCTTGAATAGACTAGAAGCTACTTATTATGTTTGTATAACATTCGCATCGAGATATAAAGCAGCACAATAAAACAGCGACGCTGTTTCAGGCCTGGCAAATCGGTTTTTGTTAAGGTTCTACCACACGATCCGATTTGCATTAAGTATATGTTTGCGGATTTTTCCATATACGTGAAGGACTTTTTGCATTGCGACCATTCAATTAACATTCATCCTAGGTAGATCTAGGATAATTTGTTGCCAAAGAAATTCGAGCTTTAATCGAATCTCTCAGTGCAGTTTTTTTTTAACTACATCGGGTTCTTTTGGTTAGGTTTATCAATTTCTTCTGAGGTTTGTTTCAGACGACTTTTCAATAGATTTTTCTCTGGGTTAATCCGGATTTTCGATCTCAGCAATGAATGATCAGAAATTGAAACGAATCGATGTAAATTTTGTCAAGTTGACACTTATAAAGCTCGTGGAAGTTTTCTGAAGCTAAGGAAATGGTCTGAAGAAAGTTGCTTGCTGCCATTGATTTTGAATGATCCTTTTGTCGTTAACCCATTTTATTTATATGCCCTTGTAACATCAAACGTCTTCAATTAAAACCATCCTGCAAGAAAACAATACACCATTAAAAATAACAAACAAAACAAACGCCTTCTGCTTATTCGAATGCATCTTTTGAATAAAAACATCCAAAGAAACAGCGATATTGAGCGCTGAATGCATTCTCAGGTGTTTTGTTTTAATTTGCATGTTCTATATGATCGTTATCATGTGTGCGGTTATTTACTTGGATATCAAACACATATCGAACATAACGTTTTATAATTACTTCAAGATATCTAACAGGAATCGGATACAAACTGAAACGGTTTATCTTCTGCGAAGTTGTTCGTACACTTCACGGTTTTCAGACGATTTCTGCACCAACTCAAATGTAAATCGGAGAAGCAAAACATTCTTGAACAATACACGTTTTGTGGAATCATTTTGCGTTGTAGTTGAGCTCTTTTGTACCGTTTTTTTAGTCGCTACTATTTGCGTTTTTCGTCAGTTCTATTTGTTGCAACCATAGTTTTTTGTTAGACATTTGAAGCTTTGAAAGGAGGTGTTTATTGTATAATCTGCGGAAATTAGGAACAATGTGTGTTAAACAACTGTGGATTATGCAAATGGTATGTTTTAACAAAAAAATTTTGCTGATGCATATTTTATTTACATACAGTTAATTACTTAATGCCTTTTAAAATTTCTTTTATACTGAGCGTATTAAATTTGCAATTTTTTTCTTCTTCGCAAAATGTGGCCAGTGAAATCCATCGAAATAGTTAAGCTTTGGCGGCCACTGCTTGAAGATGTACCTTCCTCGTGATTGAGAAACGTTAGGGAAACATTCTTGTTCTCGGCGGTCTAAAAGCCCGAAAAAATAATCAATTTGATGAAACTGACGAGTTTTACGGGGTTTCAGGCCATCGTGGAATAAAACTTGCGAAATGCGAAACATCAGTGAATCGCAACTAAATAGGGCGTAACTACTGTGTTCCAAAGTGAGTGTTTTATACTAAAAAAATAGAAAAAGACAGATGAGTGAATTTATGGCTAGTGCATCATTGCTTACTAGTAATAATACAAAACCATGGCCAGACAAAACAACTATGTTTCCATTAATACACTATAAAACCCTAATAAAAGTAGAATTCGGCTGGGTTGTCAAAGGATTTTTTTTATTTGGCTTCTTAGATCCTCGCCCTTAAAAATAAAAGTTTATTTTTATTTACATACATAAAAGTGCTTTTAGCTGTATTGACCATGTTATTTATCTAGGAACCATTCTCACAGGTATGGTATTGAAAACAAACCCAGCCAACCTATTTCATCCTTCTCAGTATTTGCTTAGGAATAAAACGTTTTACCTGCACGAGCTCATATAAGTGACAAAAGGGTTTTATAACTTCTTCGCTACCCTTCGGGTTAATAAACGAACATATTCTCACCTGGCTAATTTTGTCGACTGCTGTAATAAATCGCTCTTTTCGTAACTTTTTGCATACTTGCTTGAAACATATATTATGTGGCAAGCAAATGCATGGTTTACGTCTTTGGTATTTAGTATAGCAAACGAAGCTCTCGCAATTAGCCATTAAAACATGTCATTTGCTGTGTGTTAGGTGCTGTTGCAGATAATTATACAATATCTATGGAACTAAATAACTCCGCAGGCTCGACGTGCACATGCACTTTCTCTAAATCGAGGAAACGACGTCCGAAGTGGAAATCTCGCTGTGCTAAAATTTATTACGTTCACTTTTAACCTGTATTCGGTCGCGAAAAATTCAAATTGGAAACCAACGTGCAGAAAGGAGGAATGTCTTAACATTTATCTAAAGTTAATAACTTCCTTTTGCTTACCTTTGCCTTAAATCTATCATTGTTTTTTCTATGCGATATGACAATTTGTTTTACGGATGCTTCGTTCGGGCTCTAGATGAACTGGTTTCTGCCTTTTTTATTTCGAAATTGGATTAATCACCTGGTACTTATAGAAACTAAGATTAAGGGCTTTGATTACTGTTTTCTGACACTAGCCAGCGCTCCACTTTTTCAGATGGACCGATAATAGATGTGACTCTTGATTGGTTTGGGAAATGTACTCAAGTAGCCGTTATCTAGTTTTGATTATCTGCACAGTTTTTTCTAAGGTTTGGCAAATTAGCTATTGACTTTTTCAACAGTTTTCAAATTGACCTCATGTGGTGTTTTGTCGGTTTTAATTTCGTTATTTAGAGTGTGCGATGTCTTATTTAAAAAAAAGTGCACTGGAAAACGGTAAAATTTAAGCTGGCCTGCCGGGAACTGAATGGTCTTGTCAACGAAATAAAATCGGAAGACATTTAATTAACCTTTGACCAATATCCTGTACGTACTGGAGTTGAGTTTGGAGTGGAAAATTTGCATCAGATTAAATTACGTATCAGATTATCATTTTTTCTGTTTTTCTTGTTGTGGTTCTTCACATTTATTGACTGTCATCAGCCATGCAATTTTATGCACATTGAAAATTGCCGGTTTTAAAACTATTTTGCAGGAAATACAAATTTATTAAACACTTTCTTTTTAATAAATATGCAAAATATCCAAAAAAATCGTTCGAAAATTGCCATTGGTTTAAACAGCTTTTTTCGCCCTTATAACATTTCCTTCAGTCTAATTGACTTCCTTATTCTTCAGAACTGGCGCATCGCATCATTCAAATTACAACTATCATAAATAATGCCATTAAACCAATTATGGCAATGAAACTGCAGTTATAAACATGCGACAATGACGACTAATAACAGTCTTAATATGCCGTCTCTTTTACACTTCAGTCATAAAATTTCAGATCCATTATTTAAAGCTCAATACTTATGTTGTAACAATTTGTTGCATCTTGACTGTTACGCATGCCAAGCATGAATTCCTAGACGAATTCTTACATTGGTGAGAATGTAAACATTGCCCACTCTAGAAACTGTTTAAAATTTAAATCAATTCATACGTAATTACGACAGCTACATGTTACCGTAACGGCGACATTCAGATTTAAATAGAGACATATTTTTATTTGGTCTGGTGGCTTCAGTCTATTTTTTACATGAATCAATAAATAATTAAATCTGTGAAAAATATTTACTAGCTGATTTTTTTGTGAAACTACTAATTATTGTTTAATGCCTTAATACTTAGAAGGTACTTTAAATGTATAATATAAATCATGAAATCGCGAACGTCGCGAACGACAGCAACGGCAACGTCAGGGCAACTGCACGAACGACGAACGGCACCAACTGCAGAGTTTATAAATCCAGCTTTAAGATTTAAAAACCTGTTTTATATCCAAGAATTAGTCAAGCTAATTAAAACGTGCTGCTAAATTTGAATTATAAGGGCTTTAATTGGCTCTGAAATGCTGTTCGTTAATTTATTTATACATAGAGGCGCATCTAATCTCTGGTAATTTTAAACCATTAATTTAGAATCTTTAATTTTTAAAGTTGAAATATTTTTGCCTATCTCAAGCCGAAATCCTTGAGAATCAGTGGGTGGTCTTACCTGTCTTAAAAGGATACGCGTATCTACCCTTAAGGGATTTGCACGTTTGCAAGAAGAAAGTTTTCTTGCCCGAAAAATGTATAAATCAAAGCTTGTTAACCCACATGTTTGGTCTTGACCTAGAGGCTCAATATTAAGGCAGAATATTCGTGATCGGATTCTGGGCAAAGGAGAGATGAAGATTAAGCCGCATTGAGAAAACACTTTCTCTGCAAGTTAGGGCTTGGCATTACTTGCATTTCCCAAATTTAATTAGCTTGTTATGAGAGTTTCATGTAATATTTCTCGGGGAAAAATTGACCTAAACGATCTTGCTTTTATAATGGTTTAAAATTGCATTAATTTCTGCTAGTGGTTTGAGCATTTTGGTCTTGGTTTGAGGGCTTGGGTTTAATCGTAACCTCTGAACGTTTCCCAAAAGGTTAACCACAACCTGAACATTAAGTAAATTGACTAACATACAATATAGAGAAACTAGTGATTTTAGCATAATTTTGTCGCTTATCGCTGTGATTTTAATTGCAATATTTTATTTATTGCTTGCAATGATATTCGCAATTGTTGTAAATAAAGGGCGTTTATGGGCTATGTTGGCGCTCTAGCCATTCACTAGACTGCAATAAAAACTATTCAGATGTTTATAGCCCAGGTCTATGGAAAACAATTAACGAAGCTCATTAAGGATATGCCGGAATAGAAAAAAGTTGCCCATAAAATTGATGTAAAATGCGAGAATATGCCCCAAGATTCAGCTGTTAAAGTACCTTTTGCTTTTATTTTCCAATAGGAAACTTTGCAATAAATCAATGTTAACGATAATTGGGTGCTACCTTGGTGTTCATCCCAAGTTTCTTCCGGGTGTTTTTCGATGATCAGCTAGTGGATGTGAAAAATCCTGATTCTGTGGGAGGGCCATAGTCACTTTCCAAAGATGCACAGTGAAGTCGTGGATTTTAAAAAAATATTCTGTGGCTTTCTTTAATTATGTACTTGAAAAAACATTGATCTTCACCAAACGCGAACGGTGTTAACGCACCAAACGCACCGCTTGAGGATTCCGGTCGGCCCAAAATTGAATTCTTTTTTGTTAAATACTTCAGCTCTTGAGAAAGACGATTCGTCTCTTCTTCCAGTCATCAAATCTCGTTGTAAAAGCAATGGTGTGTTTTGTCTAGTTAATTGTTGCAATGGTGAAACTGTAAATGGGCATAATCCATATTTGTGCAAATTATTTTGAAACTTTCCACGGTCCACCTTGATCTTCAACACCGCCTGTTATAGACACACGTCGATTTTCTCAAATGGAATGGATAAATAATTATCTTTGTTTATTGGAGTTTTATAAAGTATTTATTGTTGCAATGGCAAAGTGTTAAATTTGTTGAAAAATCATTGAAGGACTTGGGTGGATGAAATGGAAAAGGCAGCTCAAATGTTGTTGATTTTGTTGGTAAATTTTGTGGTTAGGCAAAATCGATTTTAATTTTTTCTATGGTTTTATGGTTAATTTATAGCGTTTGGTAGGTTTTTATGAATGTTTTTATGTTTTTAATTCTCAAAAAGCTTTTTTACGCGAAGCCCCTAAATTTCGTGTATTATTTTTTTATACTTGTCCTTTAATCATATACTTATTTAAAGAAACATTTTTTTTGCCGATTATTATTTGGGATTTTGCATGTTTTGAGTGCAAATTAGTCTTTCATGAATGCCATTGATGTACTTTGGCAATTTTTGTATGGTTTATGCATAATTTTATGGTGAAATTTTGAAGACTGATTACTTCCACAAGCAAAGCTCGAATCCAAAAAAATATTCTTCAAATACTATTGTTGTGCTAGAACCATTTAAACAAACACCTAGTTTATTCGTGAGATCTTAGGCCCAGTATTCTCCTCAATTTTTTTTTTATCAACATCAAAAATGAAAAAAAAAACAATAGTCACGATGGTTTCTTTTTACGGTGATCAGCCTACGATGAGGTCCCCAAAAGAGCTGATTCTGAGGAATTGCTCCAGGAATCTCGGATCAGTAACACGCGGTCACGGCGGCCATCATGGATTCATCTATCCGGTCCTTGTGCCCCAAAATTCTGACTCAGCTGATTGGACACTTTCTTTTCCCAGTGAAAAGCAATGTTTTTTGCAATCTATGCAATCATCAAGGAATATCTTGATGCTAAAACAACCTCAAAAACCGACTATGAAGTAGCGCTGACCAAATAGAAAAACTCAAATCCCTTAATTAGCCCTAACGGACACGTGATTCTGCAATCTGCTGAACATTTTTTTCACCGCGATAAAAATGGCCAAATTTGCTCGATTCGGATTTTACAGCCAAAATTTAACTCTGATGAAAGAAACCAAAACACATTTGCTTGGCAAATAACTTGAAAACGTATACCGAGGTCGAAAACAAATTAAGAGGTTTACGGCAAAATATTTGCACGCAACAATCTGTGTAGGACTATTGTAGTTCATAGTTAATCATACAAGAACATTCAGCTAGTAAAATATAAAAAAACTCCTGCCTTGTTTGGATGGAAAATGGATGTGTTAAAAAATGGTAAAATTTAATGAATCTGTATAAAGTAACACTTCAGGCCTGTAATGGCAAATTGAAAAAGTAGATGACCACCGGAACCAATCGCACAGTAAGGACAGGTAGTTCGTTAGTCACAATCGAAGAGTTTAACAAAGTGTTGAAATGCATTTCCTTTAATTCCCCTTTTCGGTATCATCTTCACACCTTTTTCTGCTGGGTTCATTAATGGCTGCAACAAAAACAATGGAACTTTTTTTTCACCGGCAGTTTAGCTATGTCATAGTATCTAGCGATGTATTTCAATTTTCAAGGAAATAATTAAGAAAAGCAATTAAGCACAATGGGGACGCGAGTGCTCATAAAATAGATATTAAACCCCGACGAAATGGTCAAAGCACAGTCTTGGCAGTGAGTCCGCTGGGTCTATTAACGTCCTTATTACGGTTGTCAGTGCGAGCTGAGGCGGTTAAAATATGTCACATATCTGGTCGGTTCGCAGTAACCCACCGTGTCATACTTGCTAACCAATTAACAACGTCATTTTGCGGCTTTACACTCTTACTTTTGTTTCTTTTATTCGTCAATCGTATAATTCGCACATGGTTTTATGCATCCGAACAAGCCAAAATATCCATACAAATAAATGACGATATTTGAGCAACCGATGCTTCGCATCTAATAATCTCGTGAAAAATAATCGACACTTTTGGTTCATTTTGCGCAATTTTTCAAATTTCCAGTTTTAACCGGTGCTCTAAAAATGGTTACGCTCCAGCCTCAACTTTATAAGCGAAAAAAATCAGTTGACCTAAAAAAACCCATTTTTCAGTTGTGACCGAAACTTTTTTCGAAAAACATCAAGCAGATTAAAATGCCTCAAATTCTACATTATTTGCATTGTAACATAGTGAGATTTGAGAAAATAAGTTCATGAAACAACACGATAGACTAACATGTTTTGAACAATTTTTCAAATTTCGATTTTTAACCGGTCAAATATGCTCTATTCGCGATGAATGCACTAAGAATGCACACTGGACAACTTTTCAGGCCGAAAACATTCAATTGAGCTGGAAAAGCAGCATTTTTCATAAATGTCCGAAAGCGTACATTATATTCATCGCAAGAAAGCGAGCAATCAAATGAGCTCATAAAAAGGCACACCAGACTACTCTTAATAGAATGATGAACCATGAATAATGAACTAAAATAACCAAATATTTTGGCCTTTTTTTCAAATGTTGTCTGATATTTAGCAAGCAGTCGACGACATCCGAAAACATCACAAGAGATTTTCTAAACAATGAATCCGAAATATATCTATCTTCACATTAGTGTTGGACTTTTTAAGAATGTAGCGGTGATGTAGCCATTGATAAACTAGGGCCACTCCTATTATTATGATACATAATTCAACGTGTATCGATTTCAAACCTCTTTAACAACAGTTTGGTCAAGGTAATACATTATATTCGGATCCGGAAATTTCGTGTTCCATTTTGGACTCTGTATATAATTCCTTCAATAAATATGTCGTGGGCTACGAACTATGGTAATGAGCTGATCAAAGGCACCGTATCTTAGGTTTGACCGAATGCATTTGGTTGCATTCAATATTATGTGTTTAGCATGAAGGCATTGGGATTTACATGAATCATACAATTTATTTACGAGGGAAAGGCCATGCTTCAAAACTTTGAACTCATCGATTGATTTATTTTGAATGGTGAAGTTTGAAAGAAAAAATCATAGACGTAGCTAATGGAACTTGAAGAATAATTTCTAGCCTGTTGGCGATTTGTCTTTGATATCGATTGCTTTGCAGTTACTTAATTATTAAATAATTCGCCCATAAATCGCTCGAATTGAACATAAATGTCATCAGTTATCTTGGGTTGCGTTGCTTGTGCATTAATTGGCCAATTAGTAACTGAAAAGCTTAGCTCAATATTTATTTTTCCTGTTAAGTTTTTATTTTAAAGTCACACCTTGAAAAATCAAATTGCTAGAAATGAAACGAGAAAGTCCAGGGAGAATAGCGGCTGTTTGCGTCAATATCTATTTATTTGAACCCACTGCTCAAATATAGTTGTATCCACATTATCTAAGTGGTTTCTAAACGTATCAGTAAATAATTCAGCTATAAATCGTTCAAATTGGAAATAAATGTCATCAGTTGTCTTTGACTGCTTTGCTCGTGCAATTATGCGTCGTTAATTGGCCAATTAGTAATTGAGAGGTTACAACATCAATTTCCAGTTGTTTTTCTTTTAATACCGCATTACTATTCCAGCTGGCAAGTTCAGTGTAATTAAATTAACTTTTCAAAATTAAGTGCACATTTTTGAACAGTACAGCTGGACAAATCCTAGATTTTTTAGGCTTGTCGGATTTTTTTTCCATGACGCCTCTCCAATAGCACGCAGGATACCGTTTATGTAGATGCGGAATTGGTCCGCTTAGAATACACAATCACACTTTGCCAATTGAATGCCATCAGAGCCGACATAGAATTTAGATTAAGATATATCAGTAGACAGACGATATCGTCTAACAGCATCATAAAAATTGTATGTAGAATGGTGGGTAGCAGCATTGAATCTCCATGTATCCACCAACTGTAAATACCATTAAAATGGGTGCAGAGCTGTAACCAGTCGACAATCATTATTTTTCCTCATTAGTTTTATCTAATAAAATGCTAATATCCTGAGGTGTAAAAGGATGCTAATAATAAGGAACATTATTAAATTATACCGCGTAATGAATATGCAAATACCGGAGATTAGGCATTAAAAATAATGAATGGGATAATGCATTAAAAAACCTGCTTCTATTCTGTGTCACCCACACAGATGTGAAATGATAATGCGCGAGCAATAGCCGAATAAAAGAAATAAAAATTAACACACATGAGGGACATCTACCGAAGTGATTTGGGAAATATTTTAGACTTAAAGTGAATTAAACTCGTGAAATGCAGTTTGTCTGGATAATTTTTGGGATTTGGCCTGGCCGTATTTTGTTCTCTTTCACATTCCACGCCTGAAAGAAATTCGGTGATAAATAAAGGTTAACTCTCGGTTCGGATTAACGAATTACGGACGTATTATTATTTTTTTTTGGGGAAAAAGTATAAAACACAATTTGCCAACGACAGAGAATATGCATATAAGGCACTGTTCGCTCGGGTTGGAACAAATTCATTACTCTTTGTATTACATTTATTTGTCTTTAACGTTTCGTGTAGATATAATGATAAATATCTTTTATTTCTTTTAGGTATTTAAGTGACTTGTTTTAAATATTGGGAAGTTAGAATTCGTTGTTCTGTCTTGTGATTTATATTTTTGATATTTGCAATTTCATTTTTCTTCCACTAATGCATTGATGCTTTTAAAGCCGATTAAATAGTTGAATTTGTAACTACTTCATCAAACAGCCGTTCGCGTCCACTGCTGGACATAGGTCTCCCTTAGTGTCTCCCACAGCTTTCGGTCTTGTGCGTCCTGTATCCAGTTTCCCCGGATTCTCTTAGTATCATTCGTCCATCTTGTTGGTGGTCTGCCTCTGTTGCTATAGACTTCGTGCCTTGGTCTCCACTCCAGAATGCGCTTTGACCATTTTCTATTCGTTGTTCGTGCCAAATGGCCAGCCCAGTTCCACTGCAAGGTTGAAACCCTCTCTATGACATCAGTAACACCCGTCCTATGCCGTGGAGAAGTGAAAACAGAAACATGCGTTCGTCCTGGTCGCTCGACTGAAAATATCGCAGCAGTACGTGCAAATGTTGAGGAAAACCCAACCAGCTCAGGAAATTGGTGGTTCCACAACCACTATGCATCGAATTTTAACAAAATATTTGAAGCTTCCTGCGTACAAAGTTGAATTGGCTCAAGAGCTATAGCGGGAAGACCATGGGCAACGAAGAGCCTTTGTTGATTGGATTTCGCAACAACGACACTTGGACGGTGTTTTTTCAACGAAAATCTTCTCTAGTGACGAGGCCCATTTTCACCTTGATGGCTTCGTTAGTCGACAAAATTGTCGCATTCGGGGTGCCGAAAATCCACCAGTGATGCATCCAAAAAAAGTCACTGTTTGGTGTGCATTGTTTCTGGAGGCATCATCGGACCATTTTTCTTCGAAAATGCAGTTGGTCAAGCATTAAGCTGGATTTATAAACTTTGCAGTTGGTGCCGTTCGCCGTTGATGCAGTTGCTATGCCGTTGCTGTTGTTCGCGTTTTCATGATTTATATTGTGCAGTTCGCAGTTGCCGACGTTGGAATTTGATTGGTCCGATTGACAGATTGTATGCCATATTCATTTGCCATTGAAGAAAAAGCGTCAAAGTGACTGTCAAGCATAAGCTGGATTTATAAACTCTGCAGTTGGTGCCGTTCGTCGTTGATGCAGTTGATATGCCGTTGCTGTTGTTCGCGTTTTCATGATTTATATTGTGCAGTTCGCAGTTGCCGACGTTGGAATTTGATTGGTCCGATTGACAGATTGTATGCCATATTCATTTGCCATTGAAGAAAAAGCGTCAAAGTGACTGTCGGTCACTCACGTGATATGAAACTTTCTCTCATTGGTTAAATCGCCAACTGCACGAACGACAGTCGCCGGTGAAATAAAATTTGTTTAATTACCAACGGCATGGAAACTACAGAGTTAAAACCAACTGCAGAGTGTATAAATCAAGCTTTAACCGTGAGTGGTGTTCGTTATCGTGAAATGTTAACTAACTTTTTTGTGCCAAAATTGCAAAATATGGATCTCAACAGCATATGGTTTCAACAGGATGGTGCAACATGCCATACAGCCAGAGAAACTGTTGAATTACTGCACGAGTCATTTCCTGGTCGGGTTATTTCTCGTTTTGGAGATCGGCATGGGACGCCCAGATCATGCGATTTAACTCCGTTGGACTTTTTTCTTTGGGTTTTTTTTAAAGTCACAAGTTTATGTGAACAAACCAACAACGATTGAAGCATTAAAAGATGAAATTCAACGCTGTATCTCTGAAATATCGCAAAATGTATGCGCAACAGTCCTTGAAAATTTCATGAAAAGAGCACGTCTGTGCCAGAAAAGCCGAGGCGGTCATTTGTCCGATGTCTTATTCCATTCATAACCTCATGATGTGTACTTCATTTTTCAATAAATGTTTCAAACTTATGCCACAAATATATATGTTTTATTTAAAATTTAAATCCGTCGTTCTTATTGGAACACCCTTTATATTGAATATTAAAATTTTTAATTAGTTAATTTGAGCTTTAGAGCCATTCATTCCTCGCCTGTCTTTTTATATATTTATTCATTTCCTTTGATTATTTCTTCGTTCAATTCCAGTTTCAGTCTGAAACAAATAAATTTCAATTACATTTTAATGTTCATTTGAGTTGCACAAAACGCGAATTTACTGAGAAGTCTATATTTATGTACAAATAAATATTTATTTCCCATTTCATTTAATTAGCTACTTTCATTAACAGGCTGATGGCTTTTTCAATAAACATTTAGTTGTTTTTATCGGTGGATTTCACTTCTCAGTCAAGGGCAAGTATGTTGAAAATTCCTTATTGACTTGTTTTATTATTTTCAATAGGATTGAATCCGACGTAGGTTTCAGCCTCTTCGATATGTATTTATGTTATCTCATGCCGATTAACGAATCAGATAATCACGAAAGTAATAGTTTTTGTCGTCGTCGATTTCCTTCTTTATGTGGATTAATGGGACAACTTAAACCGAGCCTTACACACGTAAACTCTTTGCTAACTAAAGTTTAAAATCACTTTGGAAAGTTGATTACACATAAACAGGATTGGGAAAGAAACATGGTGTCAATTGCTTCTGGGTAATTCGGCACCGATGCAACATACATCCGAGCATTAACATATTTAAAAATGCGTTAATTAATTGATATTTCACTTGATAAAGCTGCATTAAAAATGGGCATTTTCTCATTCTTCAAGTGTGAAGTCTTCAATTTTCAGTTTTTGGTAAGTAGCGTTGATTTTCAAGCTCTTGTCCTTTTTTACTATCTTCTAGTTGTCAATTAGTCGCTCAAACATAATGAGAATTTTTACAGAAAGAAAACTTCGTTTATTGTTAAAACCGAGTGAGGAATTTCCATCTAAACACCTTTCCCTTTCTGTTACATGAATGCATCCACATGTTAATCTCCCATAGGTGAAAATGTTATTCAAAGTAATTCTTCTTCATATCTGAATCCAAGATCTGTTTCCTGAAGGAAAGTTCCCATCAATTCCACTAAAAGGCAAATGCCATTTTCGGATTTGTGTGGGTCAGCACTGATTGGGGGAACTTGTAAATTTGCCGCTCCAAAGTTTAGAAGGCCCCATTAGTTAAGCGGGCGCGATTTCCAAAATAATAAAACCTGCGGAATGAAATTAATTGCAGTGCGTCTGACTTTCTCCATTTAAAATGCACGCGTACTTTCACTTTTAATGGTGCAGTTTCGTAAAAATCGCAAAGGCAAGTGACTACTCAGCGCTGATGTTGGAAGCGGTCCGTATTTAGGTAAGACAAAGACGTCGAGGATCCACTTAAAAAAACTGGAACCATGAATGCAGCGCCGTACTTTTACAATTGTTTGGATGGTCCTAATTGCGGGTTCATAGTTTTATGGTCCATTTTATGATGGTCGTAAAAAAGCACAATCGTTCCGTTTACGTTATCATTCTGGAATGTTTTGTGGTTTAAAAGCGCTTGACCTTTGAGGTTGTTGATTGAATAATATGCTGCTCAACAGACAAACGCTCTGCTACCATTTCGAGTTGGTTTTTTCGTTCATTGTTCTACAAGGTCTACATCAAAAACATATAAAATCCATTTCTAAAATTAACGAAGTAACGTCCACATTTATGGTCAACAGTAAAAAGCGCCTGCTCCCTTTAAGATCGTATTACCTGAAGCATTAAATTAAATACAAAATACTCTTGCCAGTATTTCTTTAATGTGGATATTATGTTGAGTTTTTTCTTGCTCGACTATTATAAAACAATGACTGAATCCGTATAAATTTCTATGGTATTTTTTCTGTTTATCCAAGCATTACCTGACTGATAGACAAGCGGATCAACTGGCCACAAAAAGAATTAATATTTATGATCGGTAATGTTTAGCTTTTAATTTAACTCTTATATAGTTTCAGGGACAATTAAACGAACAGAAACTTTTTAATGCAGGTATTTGTTGTTAATTAAAGCTAATCAACCAACGTCCTTAGATGATCTTTGCTTTTTTACGCAACTTGTGGTATTTTGGATTTCGTGAAGAAATTTAGTGATTTGTTATTGGGATTGTTTAGGATTCTTTTCTCCAATGGAGATCCCGAAGGATTTTTGGCAATTTATGCAAGTTAATATTCGAGATTCAATTTCCACATACTTTGTGATTTTATGAATATTTTCAAAACGCTTTTGGAATTTTATGCATTCGACGATTAATTTCATTAGGCTTTTCAATTGCTACAAACAGTTTCAATTAAATAATGCATTAAAATATAAAAATTTGGTAAGAAATGTGATCGATCGCGTACTGAAATATATTTTATCGAATATAAAAGTGCCTGTTTTAATTTAAGAGATTCTATATTTTAATTAAGTTTCTGTAAATCTTTTCAGTTATATCAGGCATCGCATCCAATTAAGTAATAATGATGACACGATTGACAATTCAAGTCTGATTAATTCCTTCCAAAATTTACACGTAATAGATTGCCTAGTTTATCTTCTTAATATTAATTTATTTAACGCTAATATTCCCCTAAATTTTAGCATTAAATTCACATATTTCTTTTATGCGCTCTTGGCAACTCGTCCCGGAATTTTCATCAACAGATAAATTTTGGTTTATGACAAGAATATTGCTTTAAGCTAATATCATATGAGGTTATTAACTTCAGCGAGGGTTTAGAAATCCAAATTTATGAGAGATTTTTTCGTCGCAGACGAAATTAACGAGGGTTTTTGCGATCGTTACTGATTATAAAATTGCAATCATTCTGGATAAAGAAATGCGATTTTTCTAAATGTCTGAAATTTGATCATCGCAAGTACTCGAGCTAATCCAGTCTAAAGAGCGCTTTCTTAAGTTGGGTAACTCTTGAAGCTGAAGATATGGAAAAATGTTGATTTGTATTGTTTTCCTCATATTTGCCTCATAAGAACTTTTTGGATTTTGGTGTGCGTGTGGGTTTTATATGGGAGTTTTATGTCTCTAAATATCAGTGTTAAGGTTGATGTATTTAAAACATTTTAAAATAATATTAGAGCTTTTCCAGCAACTCAATTGCCTGGTTGGTTATTTTGTAAGCATAAAAATTCTTCTGTAAATATAACTCTTTTTCACTTCTTCTGATTATTGTGATATTTGTATTATTAAACACTTTTCACTATCAGGTCTAATTCCCGTTCAGTCATTGCATGCAACCAGGGGCTTATGATTGCTCGATGCAAGGAAATCACAATGCTAGAAAAAAGTGATAAATCTGAAAATTTATTAGGAATCTTGTAAACAGCCAATATTTTACTATTATATGACACAATGTGTCGGCCGTATGCACGCAATGCAGGACGTAAATGCAGTGCCTTCATCCAGGCATGATAAGTAGCAAGATCTTCTGATTAATAGCTCGAGTAAATTAGATCAACCTCATTGATTATCAATAACTTGATTTAAACCCCTTGTCGAATAATATAGTCTACTGACCTTAAACTGTTCACGATTACGGCGTCGAAGAAATGGCGTTCTGATTGGTCAGTACCGGATTTAGAATGCGACCACTACCCGATTAGCAGGAAATTTCACTGCAACTTATGGAAAATTTCATTTTATTTCAATAAATGCGGTTTTAGTTATTTGAAATTGGAATTTTTTTTCAGTTTTCAGTTTTCCACTTTCAATCAACTAAGGTTTTGAACTTTCCAACCGTTCTGGGTTTTGCATTAACATCCGATACCCGAGATTTTCGATTTGCTGTTCCCTGCACAAACGCATTTGTTATTTAGTATATTTAAACACTGTTCATACATTGTCTATCAGTAGCTGAAGTCAAATAAAATTTCATTCTTTCTTCAAAGCTTCAAGAGTAAAAGATCAAAGATAAAATGTTTTCAGCAGCTTTAGCGGATCGACATCAGTGAGCATTTGTACTGTATAAAAGATTAGTATTTACAATACGATTTTATTGTAGTTAAATATGTACACTCTTTATGGTTAGAAAGAGCAGAGCGCTTCCTCTGGTATATCATAAAATGTGGTCTGCCCGCAGGAGCCCAATTTTATTTGGTAAGAAAAGGAACGATTAAATCCACTAATATGGCTTACATAATCAAACCGTTAGGTTCTTTGTATGTTGAGAGATAAATTTGGAGGCGAACCTGAAAAGATTTCTATCAATTTGAGACGGTTCTGTACGACGAAGGTGCCATTTTACGTAGCGGTACTACATATTCGAGCCTGAGTGTTAGAGAAAGGTAATTGCACTAGCGAACATATAGTTTATTACCAATTTATTTCTTGATCCATTAATGAGAATAAATCAAAAAGCCCATTAAGATATATCTATTTCGCGAGATATTAGGCAAAAATTGACTAGGAGCGCAAGGTTTTTGTCCATCGCAATGTTTGTTGTAACGGGCTTTTATTAATTACCTACCTTTTTTCCTTCTGTTGTTCGGGCTAATGTTCTTTTAATTTGCGTAACCGATGAACAAGGAATTAAAGCAATTTTACTATGCCAGTTTAATCCGAGTCAAATTTATACCGGAAAGGCTTGTCTGACACACATCACTATCTAGGTTTATTTCAGATATTATTACTATTTAATGTTTAATTGAGTTTTTTAATTGTTCTGTTGGTTTAGAAGAACGTGTTATACAAACAGCAGTAAATGAATATGTTTGTGTCAATAGTGGGAACCACTCAACTCATTTAGAACTTTAATATTAATTTTACGGTCCGCTTCTGTATTATTCCAAAGCAAATTAAATCAAATTAACGTGGTAAGTCTTCTCTCAAAGCTAGCCATCAAACATTCATGAGTAACTGCTCTTCTTATCGCGTTACATGGGTGTAAAGAATTCTCACGAAAAGACCGAAATTAGCTAATGCATTCATTAACAAATTGAAATTTGACATAATTACTCTATTATCTCTTTCCGGCTTTTTGTTTATAATTCATTTTACGTAGTTGAGTTATTTAACCATTACACTACTTTATCTTGATCGGCATATTTAAATTTGTGTTAATTAGATTCCAGTTAAAATAATGATCGTTTCGGCGTTTGTTAGTATTTCTTATTGTCTTGTTTATTCATTGGTTGGGCATTAAGTTGTTTGCAGGTCTAAATTATGAATGTTTAAAGTTTTTCACTTCCCAAGCTTTGTTATATTTACAAAACAATGCTCTTATTAGATGTTTTCTGTTGAAGTTCATCGAAACCTTATTTGAGGGCCGATAGATGCATTTTAACATCGGAAAAAACAGAGAAATAATTTAAGTGGCGTTTTTAAATTCAAACCGATAATTCAGTCAGTCACAAAATATATAGGTAATTAAATAAGAAAATCCATAAACTTGGATGCACGTTTCCTTTTCCTTTATTGCCCATAGCGATTAAAACGTAAATCATAGGTATCTACTGTATCTAGTTACATAGCAAATATTATTAATATGGACGCTATTTGCTGGGTAATTATCGATGAGGCAACAAATTATTTCGAGGAAATTGTATGTAACTTTACTACAATGAGCCAGGAATTTACTCACGTGGTGAGATCTACGTTTTGCAATAATTGGCACAGGGATGGAATAAGATTCTTTGTAGAATATTCATGATTTCCTTTGGAACTTAGTTGATGATGGGAATGTCGAAATAGTTTTATGTGGAAAACATTGAAAAAATCAAAAAAATGCGATTTCAAAATGAAACGAATCTATCAATGAAAAAGCACTTGTTCTAAAAACAATTTCTTGATTTTTTCTCTTGGCTCTACGCAAAATTATTACAGCTTTTGCTTTATTCAACATTCAATTTGCATTGAGCAATGTTCCCTTCATAAGACATGCATTGAAACCCCAATTTTAAAATATCTTCCTTATTTGAGGTAGCCTCATTCTCCAGCTTACACATGTTCTTGGTACCAGAGGAGAAGTTTCTTCGAAGGACCTTCAAACTTTTGCTGTTTTCAATGACCTTTTCTATTTCTTCAGCTTTAAACTTCTTACATCTTTCCTGACGCCCTTTGAGATGTCTCTATTTAGGATTCGTAGTTGGTCTGCATTCGTGGTATGCTTGGAATTTAGTTCCCTTCTCAGTTTCATAAGACGCTTTGTGTTTTCACTAAGCTTATCCTTTGGCTTCTTATTTTTTGAGCACCACCGTTCTTTAAAATGTTGTTGATTTGCTGCTTCGATATTTACTTTCTTATTTCTCGCAAACCCAGAGTTCTCCAGTTCCAGGTCTATCTCTCTGGTATTCACCCAGGCCTTTAACATCAGACCACCTTTGAGGTGCTCGCTTCATGTTCATATTTGCCCTCTCTCGTTTAATGCTGATGGTCATCGTTGCTCTTACCATTCTATGGTCAGTACTGAATGAAAATTGATTCAGTACGTTAACATCTTGCACAATATTTTTCATGTCAGTGAATCAGTTTTCCTAAAATTTGGAAATAATTTTTTGTCGGTGTTTTGCAAGCCGCTGGTGTTTGCGGTTTTGTAGTTGCAATTCCAAGTTGTTCCCTCAAAAAAATATTCCTCACACAACTCAACCAAGTCCATCCTTTGTCGTTACGAGTGAAGACAAGATTTAAATAATTGAAAGAACCACATGTAAATTTGAGCATCAATCAACACACCATCATAAATTATCCTTCATGATCAGACAACAATAAGTATTTATCGATATCTGACCAATTAGCCAACGAGTTAGAAAACGAATAGTCGTGTAGGTTCAAATCTTTTCATCAGAGCTGATCTTGGTAAAATAAAAGAGCAACGGAAACAACGAGCGACCTCCGAAAGATGTGTGGGTTTAAAAAATGAGAGATATTTAAGAAAGACGGATGGCAACATCGATCCTTATCAAATAAGAAGCACAGCGCAGTTTGCTAATGATGATGTGCAAGTTAAAGTGCCTATAAAATAAGATTTTAGATTGTAAAATATTTTTATCCATTTTTAACGGACGACATCTCGCTTGTGTCCATCTCGTTTTACGGTTAATGTGGACTTGTTACGGATTTATTTTTGTTTTTTTCCTGCTGTTGTTTGGCTTTTGCCAACAATTAGCTGTAGTGTGTATAAGTGATGGTAATCGGATGAATGTTTCTCAGTGGTTTTTAACTGACAAATTTCACAAAACTGAGTTTCATAGTTGAGTTTCAACCATTTGATTTTGATACACATACATTTTATTAGCTGGAGAGGGAATTGGGAAAAATATTAAGAAACAAAAAGAATCAAAAGAAACCTTTATCAAAGTTGGGACTATTTAATTTATAGCAACCTGACTAATCGAACTAGTAGAATTACCTGAAATATTTTATACTCAATTACTTTTCATGGTGCTGTAAAAAAGCGGTGATCACCTCTCGTGGTTAACACGGTTAATAATCTGAAGACAAAACCGCCCGAAAAATTCCATCCGAAATCATCGGTAACATACGAGCAAAAAATAAATCAAAGTGTGGCCAGTAATAACATTCTTTTGGCTACCAGGTAGCCTTTCAAAAAGGAGATGTTATTATGATTTTTAAAGAAACAGTTGTTTAGTCGCCGCAGGCTGTTAGAAATTTATTGCATGCGATAAAAGGGACCCCAGTATACCTACCATGTAAGTTTTGCTTCCTTGTGTAAAGATCGCTGCTACTTTGTAAGCAAGAATGGTTTTAAGATTGTGCCGGTGTCGGCTTTACTGAATATTTAATTATGGCCCATTTTCACCGCGTTTAGCCCAGATAAAGATTCCAGATAGGTGATGGGCAGATGACTGATAGTGTCGTTATTTTAAGTAGCTGGTAATTTCCACGAGCTTTAACCCTATGGCAGTATGTAATGTGCAATACTGTTTCTCATGCTTTATATCTAAAATTACATACTACGAAATTGAAAAAAGTCTAATAAGAGGGTTGTATTATATTTTCCACTGATGTACCATTTTGAAACGAAATGCATTTGCCTGAGAAAAAACGCATGAAAGTACTTATAATGATCGGTTTTGGAGATAAGGTGAGAACGCAACAAGAAGTGTGTAGTTTATTTAACGCAACTCATCCTGATGGGCCTCCAATTATTAGATTCACTGTTAGTAAGATTGAGTCAAATTTTTTGAGTCTTTGCACGGTAACTTAAGGAGGAAGGAATACCAAAAGAAAAACCAAAACAGTTACGTGAATTATTTAAGCTGAATATTTTGCTCAACAAACACAATAATCGTTAGCGTCGCCCTTGCAAATTTTGGTCGAAATATGGTCAGGATCCCCCTTAATCATCAATCCAGAAGCGCAGTTGTCCTTTCAAATTTGTTTATTTTCATTATTATTATTATTACTGGTATTTGATGATTTCTGTTTCCATAGAACGACATGGGATTTTGGGATTGCATTGGTTTCAAATTTAACTTTTTATGACTATTATCCAGTGTTAGTTTCAACTTTATTTGTTGTTCTTCATCAAAGTTTTTAACAACCATTATTCTTTTATTCATTCGATTGAAGTTTTTGTTCGACATCATTGTGATTAATTTCGTTTTTGAATTGATTTTGAAAATCCTTCATTCGAGCCAAGCCAGCAATTTACTAATCCAATATTTTATTTTGCTTTGGTATGTATTTCCCTAATTTGTTTTTGACACTTCTGCCTGTGTTATTTTTTCTTGGTGAAGTTTGTGTTATATCTTCCTCCTTAGAATTGTTGTTGCTGCATCAGATTTTTGCTTTGCACCAGTTTGAGGATGATTTTCATATATCTTAAGGTGCGCACTTCTTATTCTTGTTATTTATTTTCTCAGTATTGTATCTTACCATCCTCATTTCCGTTTCTGTCGAATATTGTTGATAATTTATTAATTTATCGAATAAAATTGTCTTCGCGTTTTTAGCATTTTTGAAAATTTTCGCTTTTGTCCAAAGAATTATTTTTATGTGTCTGATTCGTAATGTTCTTCACTGTGGTTTTGCTGTTCTTATCAAATTAATTTCTATTCCTTTTCTAAAATATTTTTTTGCCTTTGAAATGTTTATTGGACTATATCTAGTTTGTTTTTCAGCAGCCATTTTTTTATCAGTTTAGATCCTGCTGTAGCGTGTATATTTATGTTCTTCTCTATTGTTTTGCAATTTTTTACGTTAGCTTTTGGGTTCAAATACGTCATTATTATCCTTTTAATTTTAGGCGGATATAGCTTGAAAAGTCGCTTAATTAAGCACCTTTTTACGTCTTTAATACAAGAAATGCGCACAGTTCTGTTAGTGAAAATCTAAGTTTGCAAGATTCTCAAGAATAAATGACAAAGTGCCGACTCCACATTCAATCAGTCTTTTAGCGAATAGTATCTACACTGTCTGCATTTGTTGTCGACTAGATTTCAAATTAAATTATTTCTTTCATCATGAACTTTATAAAAGGAAGCAACAATGATTCGGTAGCTAACCAAATAAGATATCAATACTAATCTGAAATTTAATTATACGTATTAAATTCATTTCTTCAAGAATGATGACATACAGTTGGCCCCTAGATACGTTTAAAACATCAGCTTTCAAAACCAATTAAAATACATTTTTCAAAGTAGCAAAAACGATTGATTGACAGTTGACCGGATTTACATATTGGTATGGAAACTTTCTTTTTTTCTCGTCGTTCCATTAGAGAGATCTGATTGGATTTGGGCAAACTTGGCGAATGTCACATGGGATTAGTTTACTTAAAAAAATGAGGAAAGTAATAGCTAATTTTTTTTGGGCATTGATTTCAACATTTCGAAGCGACAGTGCAATATTTTATGAAAACCACTTGGCGAAACTGAATACAACCGGGTCAATGGGTGCCAGTTTTGAACAATGTACCATTAGAGATTCAATAGATATAATTAAATTGTTTGCATTAATTCTGAATGAAATCGAAATTGGTGTCGCCTACGACAAAAATCCTGTATTGTTTTCAAGAATATGCATGCAATCGTTGATTAATCGATACCCATTTTCAATTGACGAATGAAATTGTTGGGATTTCTAATGAACATTGTCAAAACATTTAAAAATAACATTCAATCAATTGTTTCAATGTGTAACTCTTATAGATGGGTGTTGCCTGAGGATGTAAAGGAAGATGGATGGTACAGGCGCAAATAGCTTGTAAACGAATACGCTCTGTATGTTTTACAGAACTAGGAGGACATTTAGGGCCAGACGCACATATGAGAAATCTTTTGTGTGTACAACTTGTAATGAATGGCCTAGATTTTTTCACTAAGTGAAATCTTCTTCCATTAAATATAGGGGCTCCTTCTAACTAGAAAAAACTTTGACTCGGACAAACCTTATACGAATGATTTATGAAATTATCTATTAAGTGGGTCAACACATAACTCTCAGCTGTCAATAATGTCCTTCGCAGTGATAAATAGTAAACGTTTACTTTCGCTGAAAGACTCATAAATTTGTGCAGGAAATGCTTGTATATTAATGATTCAATATGTGTAGAATACCATCTGAACATAGCCTTCCATCCATATTGGTACATAAGCGCATTCTATCTTAGTCTAAATTCCATTTAATAATGCTTGAACGGTAACGTCGATGTTTTGCAATCAGTTGAAATAAAGCTGGTTTCTTGTCGTTGCTGAAGATCTTTATTGTACTAACTTGCATATATAAAACTTGTTTCACACTTTGCTAATTTTGACAACACCCCCAGACAACACTCCCAGAGCAATGACGCCAATTTTGAATCACCCTGAATACAAAATTGTCCAAAAATGTTTGCAATGGAAACTGCGTGTTTGAAGTATTTAATTAAAAAAAAATTAGCTCTCTTTTACTCGAAGCAGACACAAAAGGCATTCATTTTAAGCGTTAACTCTATTAGCCCACTTTGGAAGTTATTTTCTTGTTTATCCTTTATGAGTTTAGTCAGTTCTTTTTCCTTTATACTTTTGTGATTTTTTTACGTGGATTGTCGTTTAACTTTCAATGCTCGTACGTGTGAAACCGAAATTTGGTGTTCCTGTAATTTTTAAAATTTGCTGTTAATAGATAAATGTGTCTCGATTAAGCAGACCTTTCAAAGCTTTCGATATTTGCAAGTAAAAGCTTTGGTGTGAGGACACTTTCAATCAATATAAAATGTATGTTTTCAAATAAATATTTTCGAAAACTTTTAAAGTATGAACTTATTAACAAAAAAATCTGATAATTAATTTATTTTCGGCGGAGTTTTGCAATTAATTTTTGTGTGATGCTTAAATGGCCATTACCATGATACTTGAGTCCGTTGCTTAATTAACGAATATTCAGCACTAAACCAGTAGGTAATAAAATTCAATCAGGGTTAAAGCTAGTTTAAAACTAGCAACAATAAACGGATTCGATTGTTTAACTGTTATCCGAATTCATTAAAGTTCAAGTTTATTTTGGATAGATAGCAATTTGTGAACGATTTATTATAGCAAGGCAATAAAGTAGTGTTTTCGACTCGAATATGTCGTGAATATATAATAGGAGTTTTCCTGTTAATCGTCCCATAATAGTTTATGGATGTATAAGATAATACTCAATAAATTCCTTCTCTGCGGCATAAATAAGCTTTGTAAATGACGAATTACCATTCCGATTAAGATACATGAACAGTTCACGGATCTTAAAATGAGCATCATTTTTTATTATTATGGTGATTAGTGGTAATTATGAAGTCGAGCTGAACCTTTAGCCGTTCGTTGTTTACGTCTCTTATATTTGCCGAACGAGGTTTTCGGATTTCAATTTAATACATTGTTCGAATAGGAACAGAAGGCGATAGAAAAAATCACCCCAATCATACCGTAATATTCTATAAACTAATACCCATAAGGAATGTAATTTCACGTGTCGACCAAGATCTACACGACCGAGAATCTTCGACCAAGAAGCCGGTGAAAATAATAGCAATTACAAAAGGTTTTTGTTCTTCGGCTAGCGGTTATTTCGATAGACGAATAGACCGGCAAGCTCCATCTTATTTCGGACTGGTACCATCATAGCATTATCACCTTCGCTTTAATTGAGTGAAGAAGTTTCGTCGAAGTACAAGAATAACAATGAAATTGTGCCAAATTACGCTAAAACTTTTCATTAGAGAGTGCTTCTCGAATGCATATGAAGACGAACAAAAAGACGATTAAATTTGACAATGAGGAGCAAATAATTTAGCAGTGAAAAACTTGAAATGAAAAAAATAGTTAAAGAAATAAATTATTAATGTTTTAGATCAATAATCGGCAATCATTTGTAATTAATTATAGCATATAATGGGACAAAGAGCTTTTATTTCGATTGCAACTTTCGCGTTTCAATGGCAGATTCGAAGAATGAATGAATCGATTCAGGTGTCCGAAAAAAACACTGATTTGAAACTCTAAGCCAACTAACAAATTGCTTTATTAAATAGAAATTATAAGTGATTGGACATTGTTACGCATAATGTTGGCTGATTAATTAATATTTCAATCTTTCTTCAAGTACTCATCTATATTTAGGCCATCAGTAATAGAATTCTTTACTCGTCCAACCAGAATAAGAATTCTTAAAAATTTGCAAAAAATAAATGTTTTTTAACTATTAAACAGTGTGTTTAATAAACCTTCAATACCCCAAAAGTTAAAATAGGATTTTAAATAATATATTTTTATTTCTGATTTTACCTTTGCTAATATACTGTTGTTTTGTTCCAGGTATGTACAACGAATTGTAATCACGCTTTTGAGAATTTACTGTAAGTATAAATTTGCCTAAGGACACAATCATGTCTTAGAAATTGATAGGCATTATATTTTTTATTAATTTTAATCGAAGTTAAAAGCAGAAGCAATATATATAATACGAGTGGTATGACGACGAAGGAAATATTTGTTTAGTTGCATATCAAAAGGCATTTTCTTCTTTAACCAAAGCTCGTGTTTTTCTGCCTTCTTGGTTTTTTCTTGGTGCGGTTTTTGTGACATTAAGCTTATGTTTGCAAACGATAAAACCCAGCTTATTTTAAACATTAGGTCGTTTTGAAGCCATTCTTGCTTAGTTATGGCAATCAGTTTCGAACATAAGCGGAAAACGTTAAAGAATGCTTTCTCTTAACAATAGTCTGCAAATAATCTGAGATCTGCACTTAAGAAGCAACATGAATCCATATCAGTTACCCTAGAATTCACAGTTTTGAATGCTTCCTATTGGCAATTGAAAAGAAAAATGATAATATTTAACTTATTTAAAAAAAACTTTTTGGCGAATCAAAAATCTCTATGAAAAAGGAATAGAACAAAAATCAGATTACACCCTGTATTCTTCTACGATTCTGATGTTATCGCTTGTAGGAGATTTCTTTTCATTGCACGCCTCAAATAATGACTTTGAAGAATAGGGAATCTTAAAGATAATCGTTTCCTGTACGACGTCTTGTACTACATAAAAATGTCTCTCAGGAAGTTTCAGTGGAATTTTAAAGCAAAGACAATCCCTAGTGTCAGTAACAGCAAATTTTTGTTTTAATAGATTTAGTATTGGCCATACATCTGGATTAAATGCATTAGAATTGCTCATGAAATGATTTTAACTGCTTAAATAGAAGTTTTGAAGACGTTCTGAAATATGTTTAAAAAGCACATTTGTGTAATAAAACTGCTGCATATTAAAACACTAAATGATTCATCTGTGGCAATTACGCGCTGGTTTATCTGAACATTTTTGTCGTGATTGTTCATAATGGTTTAATTTGCCATTTGGGATTTTTGTTTCCAGCTTAGAACGGTTGGCTCTAATCTGGGTTTCACCATTGTGATAATATCATAATGTCGTTTTATATGTAAGAAAAAGCAGATAACTCTAGTATATTTCGTGCCGCGACTACAAAAGTCATTATTAAAAATGTCGAAAGCAAATGCTTCACCACGGACGGAATACAAATCATCAAATGATGATATGGTAAGAGAAAGAAGATGTATGGTAGCACGCATACCCAGAAGAATCGTTTGTAAGAAGGGACTAATGCGATATTAATTTCGTTTTAATTTGATATGCTTTGGACATATTTTTCGGGCCAGGAATTTGGTTAATTTGGATTACACGAAAATGATTTTATGAGTGTTGTGTTCAGATTATTTTCTTGCGTAATGGTCCGAATTAAAAAAGATTACTTTTTGTTTCTGAACTGTGTATTTTTCTTATTGACGGGGCTCACCGAAGAAGGTTAACCTCGAGAGTGTTATTGACCTTGCTTTATTACTTTGATGGGTGTAATTATTGAATAACCGAGTGCGAGATGTCAATAACAAAGCCAACCATCTTCGCAGGCACAAAAACCATGCACAGGGGATTATTTTATTAATAAGCCAGTTCTTTTTTCACTGTCGGGCTTACTTCAAATTAGAGGAGTGAATAGAGTTAGTGCTGTTAGTGGCCACTGGGCAAATCAAATAGCATTCTTGCCGATTCTTTTCCATTCTTCATTTCGGCTATTCAAGCCGCAATTATGTTGCTTTCGAATGCCAAATAAGTTGGGTAATTAATTAACCATTGAACTTTTCATGTGTGTTTTCTCATAGCCTTCAATTGCCAAATAAAATTTCTTTAAACCAGGAAACTTACTTAAAATAGCAATGCTTGATTGAGCAACTCGGTTTAAGTTCTTTAAGTCATGTAATGCTAACGACGCTTAGCGCGCTGATGGCAAGGCCCTAATAACGTCGGACTAAAGGTTTTTATGACTATAATTATTAAAGTATTAGCAAATGCAAAAACTGCAGGTTTCAACACGTGCTTCAGCTGGCTAGAGCTTGTTCTGGACAGGAAAAAATACTTGCCTAATCGCTCTCTCTCTCTGATATGTGTTCAATTCCGTTTTTCTATTAGGTGCTTTGAAAATTAATATCCTTTATTTCGCTGATCATTCGATGAATATATCTGTTACTAATCATTAAAAAAATCGTTTAATCTGAAGCCATTCATAGCAACAATCAACTTTAGCGCTGACAGGAAACTAATGAAAGTTTTATTGCAGTTATTTGTTAGCAACGTTTATTTGTCGAAATCTGTGTCGAAATAACAATAATTGATGATAAATATATTTTATGCTTGTTGACCTCTTTACTTCTATGTAGTCTTCAGGCAATATGGTGGATGGTTTAAAATAAACACTTATTCGCATGCCAATCGGGGACAAACGCGGTTCGCTGAGTCATATTTCAGAGATTTGTAACCAATAGTTTAATAGTCTTGCCAGCAATAAATTTGCTTCTTGTACACTTTCTTTGAGAGAGTTTACTGGGACGATGTTCTCGGTTCTTTTGCTTTGTTTGGTGGTATTTTGGTCATAATTACCAAACAGAAGTTCTCCAGTTCAGTTTGTCTTTTTGCATTTTAGTTTTATTTGTCTAAAATTATTTTGTGTCTAATTTGAGAGTGTACATTTGTAGAAGATTGGTAGTAATGGAATAGAAAGTTTAATAGGAAATACTCAGTGACAAAAGAAACGTTTTGTGTACTTTGCTTTTAGTTGGTTTTTATCATTTTTTATAGTCTCTTCCCTATCGTTTCTTATCATTTTCCTTGCCTTTCTTCTGACAGTTTGGTATTGTTCCGTTGCGTATAAACCATTTTTAATACAGAGTTCTTCTTTTTTTAGTTTGGTTGCGCATGATATTTTGTTTGTTTTTCTTGGCTTTCTTTCCGCTACTTCACTTGCTACTTTCCTCATTGCCCCTGTTATCTCTGATGCTACTTGGTTGATGTCGTCTATTGTCATTATGTTGTTTATGTGACTCTGTAGTTTTCCCTTGCATGTTTCCCTGTTTTGATGGAGCATTTCCATGTCTACTATTTTTTGGATGTTTCTTCCGTATTTCCTGAAGCTTGATTTTTCCAGGATCATTTTGGCTCTCACCAATCTATGGTCACTCGCTGTATTGAACGAGTTCAGAACTGTAACGTCTTGAATTATTGTTTCGGAAGAAGAAAGTATGTGGTCTATTTCGTTCTTTGTTGCTCCGTTTGGGCTTATCCAGGTCCATTTTCTTTGGGTTTTTTTTGTTAAAGAAGGTGCTTGTGGCATTCAATCTTTGTTTCGTTATAAAGTGTCATCATATTACCTCTTTGATTTCTTCTATTGCCTATCCTTGTTTTCCCAATATGGCGTTAACGTCTCCCATAACCATTTCGTATTTACACCTGTTCTATTCTCTTGCCAATCTTATGTCTTGTCTTGTTATTAGCTCTGTGTCTTCTTCTGAATAGTGGATGTGGTCTGTTTCTGAAATCTCCGTCCTAAAATCCGTCAAAACTTCGTTGGCTAATGCCTCCCATTTATTTTGCTTCTTGTTTCTTCTCTTTGACTATTTATCCCTTCAAAGCATAAGAATATTTTCCTTCATTTATTAAATAAACTTGTAGTCTATTCTTGTTTTAACAAAATCTTGATATCATATGGATAGTTCCCTATATTTATCGAGCCTTCTATTTAAGACATCAACATTTATAATCGATAAACTTGCATCCTTTATCCGACAAATAAACATTTGCCATTAGAGATCATTTCGATGTCTGAAATATGAGCAAGGCCATATCTCACCTTTACAGATAATCACTTATTGCAATAGCGAGAACATCTTTTTTCTGAAATACCTGAAAAGTAGCTCTATCTAATAAACATTGGACATGTTCGGTTGCGTCCGACATATCAAGTCCTCGACTTCTTGGCTAGGCTATACATATCGCCATATCCTTTTAGGTATCTCCAGGGTCTGCTAACGTCTGTACATACATTGACAAGACATAATTTGTAGCGTTTTTCTGCCAGCTGAGTTACATACAGGTTTGTATATGTGTTAGTTGCTATTTTAATTTTTATTACTCGCTGGTGGAAAGATAAGATTATGGCTAATTTCCAATCCCTCTGACCTGGCTGCGGGAAAAGAACACGCAAATTGCTTGTTTTTTTCCTGATATCTTGTTATTTACAGTTCTGCAGCACGTGCAGTGATTTACGGTGCTGCAGATTGGTCCTTTATCGAAGGGATATGGGATAGGCACGTAACTATTCGCATATGTTTCGGGTTATACAAGCAATTATTTAAAATTGGAAATGGCTGCAATTTCATATTATCCACTTGTTGCGGAATTTATTGTAGCATTTGGACATCCACCTGCAATTACATCTAGCAGATATCACGCTCCACTCGTGACTAACGCTAATTCTTTAGTAAATCCCAGCCTACTCACTTCCCAGCAGAAATGTTACTAATATTACTTCACTATTCCCAATAGTTGATAGAAACCATCAATAAGGCCATTCGATAAATGCCAACGCAGAAATTCGGTTCATATAAATTTCACCGGCAAAGGTGTGGACCTAAAAGTTACATAGTAATACTAGTATCGAATTGACTTTGTTGAAATTGCTCAATACGAAATTGTTTCTGAGGATAATTAAATTGACAACGTTGAAATTTAATTATTAACGTTATATGTATAAAAGGGAGCGCCTGTTTATCTGCACTGATATGATAAAGTGAATTGCGCCAAGAAAAATCATGTTGTACACGATTTAACAATGACAATATTCCAGGTAAGGGATTCGGATGGAGTAAATCATGTGTCGAATTGTGCTATTCGTTCAATATAAATTTGGCAGATTAATTGTAAACGGTGGCAACTGAAACCTTTCGCTGGATTTTGGACAGTAACGAAATCACGCGCAAAGCACTAGCAGAGTGAAAGTGATCACGCGCGATGCGTTCAAATTAATCAACTAAACAAACAAAATTGAATAATTTTGGGATCTGAGCTTAATTTTTTGTAAGTCAATGTTTAAGTTACTTTATTTTTCGTCTTTCGCTTTTCTATTCAAAATCCCAGGCGCAAACATCGAGTATTTCTCGACATTTTCAAAAATTTGTCATGTGTCTCATTAAGATTTCTTTGCCTCATTGACTACCCATTTTTTTTGACTATTCAAAATTGATCAAACTTTAAATTTTTAAATTACTTTTCTTTCTCATCTGCCATTTTCGTTAGCAGCTTGTAAATCACGCCACATGATTAATAACTGGCTGACCAATAAGTAAAAAAGTCTTTCTCCATCTCATGAGCTGCGACGGAAAAAGCACGGATTCCTAATGATGTTACTTAAAGATAAATCCCAGAAAATATTGCCCTTGCATGGCAAATTTAAAATGCGTTACAGAAATTATGTTTTACGAGCGTATCCGTATTGAAAATACGCCGTTGCCACAGTGGAATCGCGTTCTTGGTGATCATGTTTCAGTCTGAACATGTTACCATTCAGTATTTATTAGAAAAATGATAATGGAAAACTATTCTGTAAAAATCTGCATCGTTTTACCGAGCAGTTCTAGTACGGTCGCAAACGTTGGGATTCCTTTTTGCCTTTTTGTTGTCCTAATTTTCCTTCTTCATGTGATGCTCTAACGATGCCGTTAGGATTTCTACATTCATTCATCTTCGCGACTTCTGCAGGGCACACTAGCCGCTTGTCGTTCGATAAGTGAGTTTATACATTCATTCTTTGCTTCTCAATTAGCTATACAACAAATTTTACATTTTTCCTGCGTTTTCTATTGCAAACTTTTTCCAAGCGTAATAAAGGAGAAGTTTGGACTCGATAATAAACGTGATTATTCAATGTAGAAACTAAAACGGTATAAAAATAATAAAATAGGAATAATGAAGATACTGATACAAGAGGCAAATTTGGTTTCAGGAACACTCTTCACTTTGCAAATAATTAACTTGGTATATTTTAAACTATTGAAACTAAAATTGCAGAAATTTCCCTTCTAAATGAAGCCGCAACGCTGATTATCACTGACTGACTGATTAGCCATTTAACGAAATTCCGAAATGATGCGACTAAAACGTTATCGCGATTTGGTGCCATTTATTTTTTAAATGCCAGGTGTGATATTTATAAGCCATTAGAACTAACGATTACAAGCTCTAAGAAGCATGTAAGTTGTGGCGTTCAGTAGGAACATTGTTCAGTCGCCGTTGACTAACATGTAAAATCCTAATGATAATTGCTAAAATATTACGCAAGATTGCGGCGAAGGATAGCGGAAAAATACGTCTACGATGGGAAAACAAATTAGCGATTCAAGATTGCCTGGAGTTGATTGAGGAGATACATATTTAACTTCACACAAGAAACCATGTTATAATTTCCAATCTATATACGAGCATCAGGAGCTTCAACGTTTTTCACTCAAATATCTGATTTTGTTCTACGGCTTATGGGTAAAGTCAGCGTTGTAAAATAGCCGATAACGTTGGAAGTTATAATTGTGTTAGAGGAATATTCAAATTAAATTAGTACATAGTGTTGGATCTGCTATCTCATATCAAGGATTTGTTAAGGAAAATTGCAGATTTTGCCTTTTCATTACAAGTTCTTTGATCTGATCAAGAATCACAGGAAAAAACGATCAATCGACGTTGATGATATAAAAATGACCAAACAAGATTTTTTTGAGTGATTGGAGAGACTTGGAAGCAGTCAAATTTGTCATTACTTTGAAGTGGTTCATTGTTTAAGCTAGATTTATAAACTCTGTGCAGTTCGCAGTTGGCGACGAATTTCCGCTGCTTCCGAGCTCCGAACTGCACGAACGACGAACTGCACCAACTGCAGAGTTTATAAATCCAGGTTTAGAAGTAGCTGAGGACTCAAAAGTTGATACATTCGAACAGGAGGTTTTATGAATAACTCTCATTAGCTCCCATGAAGTGATTTACTTGTCTTTGAGATCTATAAAGATTTCTGCGTTTATGTCAAGTGTTTTTTAGATATTTAATACAGATTTTCAGCTATAAATATTTGCACATTTATCTTTGACCTTTCTATAGTGCCGAATTTCTTTTTCTTCCCTCTTTCCATTCGCATGGACTATTTTGTCGATTGACTGATCATATCAGTGTTTTTGTACGTAGACTTTTTGAGATGAACCAGCACAAATTTTTGATTTTAATCGAGTTTCCATTTCGGCTGCATCGTTTAGAAAAGTGGCGTTCTGTTAATAGGTTGCAGGGGAACTTTTTCAGAAAATTCGAGGGTTTCGTAACCACATGAATCGATTTCAGGCAGTGTTCCGTTTTTAAAACAATACAATCTAGACCGAAACAAAAAGATACTGGTCGTCTTCCTACCTCGGCCATACCACTACAAATTAGTTGACCGTATATGCCATGTCAGCTGAAAACAGTTTTTTTACGAACCATTTCCGAGAACCGAATTTGGCCAAGTCATTTTCAATTATTATTTAATTTTAAGCTTCGTTTTTTTTTAAATTTGTTAATTTACAAAATGCTATCGCTCTGTATGTGAACCCTAGTGCAATTTTTGTAGTTGATCATTCGACAAACGGTAGCGTATTGAATTAGCCGGCCGCAAACGATAACGTCAATTTAGTAGAATAGTGAGTAACTGTAAGTTTTGATGAATTACGTATGCACCTAATTGGGTTCCGAGGATTGAAGCTACTATTTCAAAGGAGCTTAGTTCCTTGAGTATCATCTGTCGATTTATCTACCAAGCGAACCACTCTTTGTTCGTATATCGGCTATTTTTCAACTATCCCGGACGGGTAACCGTAGTATCACAAATCTCTGATTCACTCTCACATCTATATACTTTATCATAATTATGTTCTTATATGGCAAATTCCACTATAAGATCGTAAAAAGGCATTTACATTTCCTATCAATGTTAATGACTACGTAGCCTAGATATATTTTACGATAGAAAACCTCATGGAATTCGAGCGTGGAATATTTAATGAATACAGAACTCTGAATTTTATTATTACTATATCTTTGTTGCCTTGTTTGTTTTCTAAGCTAGCCATTTGTTGTTGGTTAGTTAAGTTTGTGAGGATCTTTCATAAGATTTTTCGCTTCTGCTACTTGTCATGGGATTAATTTCTGGAAATAAATGCTAATTTTACCACATCGTTAGTACTTCGACCATTGAACTGCTTGATTATCTAACCAATTAATTAATCCGCGAATTAATTATCGTGTACGCTCAGTTATCTCTCAGCATTAAGTATTGCTTGCCATAATTATAAAAAGGAAAGTCTCAATTTAAAAAATCAATCATTGGCCCTGTTCGGATTGACCTGGTACGGCACAAATTTCGGTAAACCATATTTCATTATAACGTCTAAATTAATTAACTGGTTTGATCAAAAAATGATAAATTGATGCTTTCGAACTTTCGAGTAATAAAACTTAAATATAATTGCAATGGGTTTTTTACGTAACCTTTCATTTTCGGGACATTCCCAGTAATAAAGCGGCTGGATGTCTAATAAAAGCGTTTTATGTGAACATTTTTAATCTTATTTTGATGATGGTCTTATTCTCGTGGTCTTGTTATGTGGTAACTGTAAATGGGGTACGGACTTTGTGTCGTAAAAACATACTTAGTGGTTAAATAAAACATGAAATTCTCTGCTTTGGTGATTTTTATATACTCAACAAGTAGCACGAGGTTCACTTCTAGGTACGTTAAACTCGAACGAATTTTATTTGGTTTCTTTATCACATCCTGTTTCATCAAATATTTGGCTTTTTTACCTTTCAATTAGCTCCTTTAATGCTCAATCTTATACGTTTTGTTTAGAGGACATCCGGACACACTAAGGTCAAAATAGACCCATTTAGCACTTAGTTGTTTACTGCTGCCATTATAAAGTGAAATAAGAAATATAAATTTAACTGTGAATGTGTCAAAGGTTAGAAAATAAATACACGTTAACTTAGAAGATGATAACTAGTTTAAAAAATGGACACCAGAAGAATAGTAGTACGTTCACAGAATATCAAATTCCAACGTTCGCATGTTGTAAATTCTCAAGGAAAATACCTGTCGGTTTGAAGACAAATTTTGATAAAGCTGATAGGATATGATGAAAAATGCTCGTGTACCTCTCATAAGCTAAACGTAAAAGTTGGCTCATCAAAGACCGTTAATTGCATGGCAGCGAAATTACCACATTCATGCAACGTGTATTTTTAAGCAAATCAGCTATTTTCCAACAAGAAACAGTAACATAGATATTCAGCTTGTGTATTTTACCAGTTGTAGTTACTTCCTGTTCAGATAAGTGAAAAGTTCTAGCGGACAAGATGTAATATAGTATATACAACATGCACATTAACTCTATTTAACAAGGTGCCGTAAATAACATTGCGAGAATTAATTTTTTCGCTGTTGCAGCTGAAATTGCGCCTTTAATTAGTTCTTATGTAAATGGTGTGTTAAATTATTTGTTGATAGTCCGACAGTCGGGTATAAGGAGATCAAGTTAAGATATGGACATGATCGTATTAATATGCATGGATTATGACTACTTGTGACGTTTATGCGTTTCCGATTTCATATTTCGCATCCATGGCTGTTTGTTCTTTTGCATTCCTTTGCCATATTTACAGATGCTGTTAATTGATTCGGAAGGCTGGAATTTTTTCCAGTGTCTGCTTAAACTGCAGGAAGATTATGCTAATCAATGATATTTGTATGTATGGATTAGCTAGGACGGAATTTGGTATACGGGGTGTCAATTTGGCAGCTTCCCATTCTTAATATCTTTCTTGCAGTTAGAAATATGAAAAATCCGAATCACACGTCAATTTTATTTGTAAAAGGGACACGTCTTGTTTCAACCCCCTAGTAGGGGTAGATGTCACCCTTAGAATCTTAAATGGGAATAGGGGTCAAGTGACACATCGTTTTAAAGGGCCTGCACTTCTCTTTTCAGTGGTATCCTACTTTGTTCCTCTGTCCAGAGGTTTCCGACTAAACGGATTTTTAGAATTTCTTGATAGAATCTAAAGGTTTTCGTGGAATTCCAGCGATAAGACATCGAATGACCGCAAATTAACGAGGTACTCGTAGTACCATCGAAATGTTATGTACAAATAATTATTTTCAAATAAAGTTTGAAACGGTGCCACCTATGGGCGTAGCGAGTAAGAGGCAGGGGAGGGTCATGCCACTGAAAAGAGAATTGACGGCCCTTTAGAACGATGTACCACTTGACCCCCATTCCCAGTTAAGATTCTAAGGGTGACATCTACCCCTGCTAGGGTGTTGGAACAAGAAGGCTAAAAATATTAATTTAAAGTATCATCCTCACAAAGATGAGGTCATTAAGGGCGGGAAGTTTTCAAATTGACACCCCCTATTAGCGAGCTCATCTTCAAACTGAGTTAAGTTATTTGCCAGATTTAATAAAAAGAACATAGATGCGCGGCAAATAACAATTAGTAGTGGATGTTTTCGAGCATCCACATTATTATTTGCTAAGGAAACATTATGCTAAATGGACCCAAACAGAGTGCCAGTTTCGTAGACAACGGTACCGCGAATCTATTATAAATTCAGCCTATAACACTAAATTACCTTCATAAGCTGAATATTTATCATTTTCTGGGCATTGTAAATATTGGCAGAGTAATTGATACGCATTGTCCAGTTGATTATATGTTATTAAGGTGTGGCTGTTGAAAATATTAATTGCCAACGTTAGAGAAACCTGTGTAATTTGAGAATGTTAATTATTCTAAGATTTTTCAGATATCCGTAACTTAATTTCAGTTGGATAACATGTTTGGTTTCTTGAAGTTTTTTTACAAGAAGGAAATAGTACTCTTTAAAGCCTCATTTTTCGAAAGGTAAGAAGAAGAAAAAAGTTAGTCACGATAATTTTTTCGCAATCATTCAAGTAACGTTTGTAACACAATGCTCTGTTTCACATTGATAATATTTTAGTCACAATTAATGATTTTCCACAATTGCGTTTTTTAGGAGCTTAATTTGTCATATTCATCAGTAATAACCGTTCTGCTTTGGCTTTGTGTGAGGTTGAGGAGTCATTTTTTCTTCAGTCTGTCGACCATTGTTTCACATGACCTGCATAATTTACTGCTAATGGGACTTTGATTATCTTACCATCTGAAGAAGGGCGACGATATCATTACTTTTAGCAAGCTGAGAACACTCAAAATTATTTTTTTTGTAACGTATATCGAATAGTTTTTTTCGATTTTACGTCCCTTGTTTGTGTCCGTGCATTTGGAACACATTTTTCAATTTATTTCCATCTTCAAAATGTATTTTAATGTGTCTAAACTTGTGTCTAAGCTTAAAGTTGTGGTTTGGAGATTAGTATTCAGAACATTCTCAATGCGTTTATGTTTCGGCGGCTTTTCGGTTTGCCACGTGATGCATTTTTAGTAAAATTCGATAAGTGAACTCAAGCACAGGCAAATTGAGGCCGAAAGCAAAGGTTTTCTGTTTTTGAACAATGGAATTCTAAAGTTTGTTCTGGACATTTTGTACACTGAAAGCCCGTTTGTAGAATGTCGGTTCATTTTTGCATTATTATTGTGGTGCTTCGGTGAAAATAAAAAAAAATGAGGGCAGAAAGACCGATAGGTCGATAGCCTTTTTTAGAAATAAAGATGTTTACTACTACTAAAAAAAATGGATGTTTGGATTTGTGTTTTCACACAAAAATTAAGTAGGCAAGAGGTGTCTTGTAACTTCATTGGGTGTGCAATGTTCAAAACCAGGGCATATAAACTTTTTTCACCCATGTTTTTCGTAGCGTACATTCATATCAATTGGGAGAAAAAACTGTAGAAGTTTTTGCACTTGGTGATTCAATTTCTCTTTTCTGGCACCAAAACGTTTAGGATGATGTTTTGGCTGCATTTGCTACATAAGTGACTCTTCCAGAAGAAAAAAATTCCAGTCTGATTTCCATCAGGTGGCACCATCTTCAAAAAATGTGCAAATTGGTAACAATCAGTGGCTTGAACCCGATTTGGCTGAATATGTAGAAGGATCTTTTCGGGGCAATCAATTTTCGAGTGCGAGTGTTTCAGCACAATAAAGGTCAACCTAGTAGGTTTATCCGCAGCAAACTCACTTGCAACTACAACATTAAAGGTTACCTTAAAAGCGACCATAGCGCACTTAAAAGCCGCCATTGCAGTGGGCATTACATTCCCGATTACGGTTTTGTAAGTTAGAACTCTTAATGGCGTCTTTTGTTCAGCAAGGCCTTAAATACCTGAGGACTTTATGTGCGACCCTGGCTAACGTAGCTAAGCCATAAGAATTCAATGGTGTAGGTGATACTACTACGCTAACGGTTCTTGTATCGCGTAAATTTTCATTTCGTCTTCAGCAAAAATGCGATTTACTTATTTGCCTGAGTATCTAAGTATCTGTGTAATTGTAGCTGGTAGCTGTTCCACCATTCGTTGCCTTATATTTTATGGGCAATTAACGGCTCTCAGGATTTTAATCACTGAATGTTTCCTACAGTTCGCTATCGAACTGCTATAATTGTCCGCTAAATACAAGGTTTGTGCTATTTTTCTATCATGGAAAACTTTGCCTTTCCTCGCAATGTTATTTCTGCCGAAAATAAGGACCACATTAGTCCATTAGTCCCACAGTGTTTGTCATAATGCAATCCTTTGAAAGACACAGAATAACAAAAACCCTAATGAACCTCCAGAACGTATGCTCATAATACTCTGTTATTTTGTGAAATTTTTCGTAAATATATACTATTAAAATACAATTTAGGCCGGGACCCTCGACCCGGCTCTCCCGGCTTAATAATTAGTTTCTAGCAACATTATAAAAGATAATGGAGCTTATTTTACCTGATTCAAGTGGCCGTACAAGACAATCTTCTTCAAACCACTTTTGTGTTGCCTTTTTTTAGAGTGTCTTTTAAATGTGTCCATTTACACGCGGATGCGAAACATTAACTGTCTGTTGTGTTACTGTTGCAATTACGCCGAAAATGACGTTTTTCTTAGTTTGGTTTTTGGAAAAAATCGAGTTTTTTGTTGAGAACTGCCATCAAAACAATAAAAATAATCGAATTAATACAGAAAAAAAATCGTGAAAAACCGTCACCAATGTTTAGCGCTGTTAAAACAGTATTTTTGCATAAAACAACGTCGCTGAACGCGTATGAAATTATTAATGTGTAACCATTAGAATCCAGATTTTTGTTCGTACTCAGTACATCCGTGTTCGGCTCGGTATTTCGTACCAAATAAGTATAAAACGAGGCAAAAGTAACCTTTTCTAAACTATTAATTAGCCGATGAAGTAAAAATGAAACACTCATGCAACGCGGACATGCTGAGGAATGCTCAGATGAGAAATACGCACGCCTGTCCGGCTGAATGCATCTAGTTTATCGTCATCTAGCCTGAACTTACATATATTTAGGCTATTATTAAATTTGCTGCAGCGTAATTAGTCCTACTTTCCTTTAGATATGCTGAAATCATGTTTTTTGGTTAGGTATTTTATTCTTCCGCGTAGTATTTAAGCAGTAATTTTTCTTTGGGGCCTGCTCAAAGGTATCTCAGAAGCATGTTTTTGCTTTAAGCAAGTAAAATAATATAAAAAGTCAAATTTTCTTCTAGAACATTGCCAATAATCATTTATTTGAAACTCCATCTACAGGCAAAAGTAAATTGAATCCTTGTAGTTTACCAGCCCTCACGAGTTTTGTAACTTTTGTTCTGGTTTGCTCATGACCATGACCATGACCGTGATCTTGACATACCGATTTGCAATTGAGTTCAATGCAGATTTATCTGCACAGTCATTTAAGCGTACTTTAAATAATAACATCTAGGTTGCTGTTTCAATGGACTTTAAGACAATAGGGTTCAACTTAAATACACGACCTAAAGTGCGATGTTTCGGCTTCAAGTTGTTCCGCATTGCTTCTATCTTCGCTTTGTTCGAATCTGCATAAGTTAAGTGGGAGAATTTGATGGAAGAAAAGTTTTGCATCTGAATTAGAAGATTTTGCTTCATCAGAATGTGATGATTGAGGTGTAGATCTATAAAAGTAATAGGTGAAATCAATAGCTATTTACCAAAGGAAATGAGTCCAGTTAATGATGTAAAATCTAAACAATAACCGCTAACATCAACGTTAACAAACCTATTATGAAATATTTGCCTAAATCGATCAATACTTTTCATCCAAAAATTTATAGAAATTAATTTTTTTGTGTCGCACTTCAAGCTGTCAGAAACTCTGCATTTTATCAAAAAAAAAAAAAAAACAAAAGAGCTTTTTGTTCCTAACTGCATGTAGAATTAGAAGATAATTTTGGTTTGCAGAAAAAGCATTGGTGGACACCGTGTTTTTAATGAAACTTATCATATGAAAATGAAGCGTTAATTTTCTCAAACATTGCGATATTTTTCACCTTTTTCATCTAAAACCGTGCATTTCAGCAGAAAAAACTGAATGTAGAATGCAAAAATAGTTTTTGTTTGCTCTGAAACGATTATTTCTCGAACTGCGGCAACTGCAAACGACGAACGTCACCAACTGCATATTTTAGAAATCAAGCTTTGGGGTGCACCGTTTTTTAAAGAAATCTTTAAACTTTTCTGTTTGCGCTATTTTAGGATCTGATGACCACCATATTGAACTTGAACTCTTCTAAAGTGAAACTAATCATTTGCGATTTATTCCGCCTATTAACTCACCTTCTATTGATGATCATTTGGATTTTTGATGCATTTGGAGCTACTAAAAGTTAACTGCATTTTCGATGTATCCGCAAATGACTAGAACTTTTCATTCCTCATTCAGTAATTTTTATCAAAAATGATTAACAATGATTATTTTATTCTAATTTATTTTAAGCTATGAAATTGGCAAGCATCGCAAATTTAGAGATGATGTTTGCACCCAGTAAACTTTCCTTCAGTATGATTCAACTAAATCAGTTTGTAACTGTAATAATATAATAAAACACTTTAAAACTCTGTGTTTAATCATCTTTTCCAGGACTTCTCTAATTCAAAATCCAATTTGACTTTAATTTAGCACGCCTTACTTAACGCAATATAAATACGTATCTGAGCTTCTTCACTAATGCTTCATACTTTTCATGCTTCCTCAGTGTTTTTACGTAGTTACATTATCTCATTAAGTAAGCTATAATTATTTTCTCATTGTGTGCAACTTTGTCCGTTAGAAATGTGGATTCGAAATGCAATTATTGCCTTATAACTGCCACTGCAAGGTGGTCACCGTGGTCAGTAATCATGACTATTTCAGCTTGTGACTTTTCGAAAATGATACCTTATAGTACAAGGTGGACAGATATTTTTCTCAAGGGGGTGGTGCTTTCAAATGCTTTGCAACGAGTCATTTTCTATTTTATGAGGTTCTATTTAAACCGGGTTGTTCAGCCATCAGCAAAGGAATTAATTGAGGGGCCTTAGATCTGGTGATAGTGCTGGCCAAAAAATTTCACTAAATTTTCCAATCCAACGATCCGGATAATAAAAACGTTTGTGGCTTGGTTACGGTTACGTTCATGTGTTGATTTTATGTGGGTTTTCTTTTAAAATTGCTTCTGTAACACACCCTCCATGGGTGGACAATAACTTATTAAACAAGCTACTTTTAAAATTAATTTGTCTGTGTCATTTCTGTATTTAATGATTGGTTTCATATAATCAGCCTTGCTCTTTTTCGCTTCCACTTCATTTTTGTTTTATTATACTATCGAATGTCTTGCAAAAATTGTCCGCAGATCGTATTGTTTCGGGGCTGTAAAATTTTGGGAAGAGTGCAAGTCATTTCACCTGCTCATGTATATGCAAGTGCATTTGTTGTGCGGAATGGTTTCTGAACGGGCAGGTAGAATTTTGAAGCGTAAAACCAAGGGATACACCTATTCGTCCAAGGGCAGCGCTTGGTTTCTAATTAGTTTTTGTTGGTGGCAAAAAATTGTTTTCGAACAAGCTCGGTTCCACCGATTAAAACTAACTATATGTAGAATTATTGGCTTGTTGAAAGTTGCGCATAATGGGAACGAAGGAAAAAACTCAATTGATTGCAAGCAGTATTTGGGGGTTTGAAATATTGTTATTGGGTTTAATGAGGTTTCGTGGTCTTAAAGGGCTCAACTTTTTACGAGGAACAAATTACATGTGTCGGAAGCCAAGCAGGCAAAGTATTTTTGCAGATTAGTGTCAGTTTCCCTTTGAAGGCCCAGCGTGATTGAGCATCAGCTTCAACCAAGCCTATTATTCTTCAGTCGTAGAACTGAGTGTTAAAAAAGAAGGCTTGTTTGTTCCAGCAACCAAACACTTACACCATACCTGGAACCCTATTAGAGCTTGTTTATGACCAATATTGTCCACTCGTGGTCACGCCCCAAGATCCTTCGTTAAATGTCATTGGTATTGTTGGAAGTAGAGAGCCGCAAACCCACTCGAACAAATTAGCAGACACAATAATAATAATAATTCCGGCGCACGTAATATTTGTTCTTGGGCAACATTAACTCGTAAGTTCATAGGTGAGTTCGTGGGAGAAGAGCGTCTCTCTAATGTTGCTGAAGTGTGAAGTGCAATGGAAAAATGATGCTCGTCGACCATATAGTTCTCGATTGTATTATAGATAGAGAAATATACTGCATTATTTGACCCGAAGACGGCATATGGAGATCTTGATACAACCTGTTCAGCTGTTGCGATTCTCTTGTTCAATGCAAATATTTATGAAAGGGAGATGGCACTTGTTGGACTCGCTTAAGGACATTTGTATTATGTTTCGCCAAAAAGGAGTTTATGTGAAAAAATATATTTTTTTAATTTGTCTCCGGATCTTTTTCAGTTTTTTCGAAATGTTCTTAAACCAGAAGTTTCTTGAGTTTTTTTACTTCAATTGAAAATTCTAGTTTCTGTCTAATTTTTGCATCGATTTGCAATAATAATTTTGTTATGCTTCTTGTCCTTTGACACTTATTATTCGTCAAGCTAAGCAACTTTTAATAATTTAAAGACATATTTCAGTTTCTTAACTGCGGCGTCAACAGCAAATTAAGATTTCCATCAGCAGTTTTCATTTTTGTATGTTTTCGTTATTGAATTATTTTTTTGCTCGTTGAAATTTTCTGCCAATCCCGCGAGGTGAAGAGATCGACTACAGCAAAATGTAACCATTGGGTCTCAGAATTCAAATACCTCGACCTAGTCATCACAGCAGACAACAAAGAAACAAAAAATAACTATAAAGAAGTAAAGAAAGAAGAAAAGAGACCTGTTCCAATCGAGAATAATGTCGCGATCCTCAAAACTAAAATTGTACCATGCCACTATAAGACCGGTAGTCATGAACCCTAACCGAAGCAAACGAAGACGTCCTGCGAAGATTCGAGCGAAAAATAAATTGAAAAATATATGGACCAACCCAGGATCAGTTCTGGGCAATATCGAATAAGAACAAATGCGGAGTTAAAACAATTGTACCAGGGAGATATTGTGAGAGAAGCAAAGTCACAGAGATGGGCAGGAGACATATACAGAGCACCGGATGACAGAATGCTGAAAATTGCATGACAGGAAGCACCGACGAGCAGAAGACCACCGGGAATACCTAAAATGCGATGGAGGGACAATGTTCTATCGGATATGTGGAAGGTGGGCATTGAAAATGGAGAGGAAACAATGCTAGATAGAAGTCGATGGAGGCAAATTGTGCTTGCAGCCAAGACCCACATAGGAAGTGCTACTTGAGAAAGACAACATATGCCAAATTCTTCCACTTTTGAAAGTTTCTCAACATTTCAGTCGATACTTTCTTTGCTATTTTATTACAGAGAATCGTAAATATTTTTTTATTGCATTTTATCTTGCAATTTGCATAGATAAGCAGTTTATTTAATCAGAAGTTCAAAGATTTCTGTTTCTCAATATACGCATTTTAGATAGACTATTTAAATTTTAAATGTTTGTAATTATACACCAATATTAATAATAGTAATAACAATAAAAAGATCTTCAATAATGCGATTTTAGAGTTCGATTAAATTGCGTAATGTACCGTTGCTGGGATAACTGCCATATTTGTGCAATAAAGTTGGCGATCATTTGACATTCCTCAAATTCTGTGATGTGAAATAATGATCATTCTCCAGCTATTGACTGCGTTCTGATATAAATTATTCTCTCAAACGATTCACCGAAATATTTCTTTGTTTTCATATTCTGATTTATGTACATAGGCACGTTCTAATTACTGAGTAATTGGATTGCATCGGTATCTTCATTTTATTTCTTCGCCATCTTCATTTCCTTTGAAACCAGGCAGGTACTGGTTAGGTTAGTTGAGTAGCTTTTATGTTGCTAATACTACTAATAAGCAGTGTCTGAGATTGAATTTGTCATAACTGAGTTGGAAATAAAAATATGGTTTACTCGATGCCGATGGCTTTTAAGTAATTTAATAGATTTCGCATTTGTGAGATCTTGGCCGTATAACGCTGTAGTTCAGTTTGGAATTCTTACAGTAAATAAATTCGTATCAGCCTTACACAAAGAGGGTTTATGTCCAAGTGATACCATAATATATTATCGCGTACTTAAATACTGAATATGTAACGAGACGTTTATTTTTCAGATTGCGTACTTTAATTTATTTGCAATAAATAATCCCTGTAGCCAACAATTATTTCAATCATTTCTGCTTTGCATAAAATAACGTATTTTGCAGCAATGCTTCGTATGAATTTAATTATGACTCTATTGTATAAGTCTGTTAACCTTTAAACGTGATGAATTGCATTAAGCGCATTCACTCTTGAGAAATTAATACTTTCCTAATACCAGGACCGATACGAAATGTTTGTAATAAGTTTTTGTTTTTTTTTTAACTAATGATAAGTCCATGTTTCATTTGCTGGGCGCATTACAGATTCCGAGCGTCTTAAACTGGATGGTTCCTGTTAAGGCGCGCCTATGGTCCAAGTTCGCTAAACCCGGCCCATGTATTTGCAATGATCGAAATATTTTACGTGCCTTGGACCACTTACATTTACGGTTTTCGTAAAAAAACTTGTTGAATATAATTCTGGATTTTTTGGGGGCTTTTTTCAGCCTTCGAGTTCGTGGACAGGTCCTTTTTATTTAATTGAGATTTTATCTCTTTGCCCGTCTCTGCATTATGCATAAACAATCCCGGTAGAAATAAATGGGGTATTTTTCCGAGAGGCCCAGTAATAAGCCATATAAATTATTTAACTCAATTTTCAAATATTTATTTATACGGTGAGCAGACGGAAATTATGTGTGTGATTTCATATACATAGAGGTTTTGCTTGTACATACTCTTTAATGTTTAATTTTTGTTTTTATTAGTTTGTTATGTGTGGTTGGATTCTCGAGGTTGCTGCACTGATACCCTATAATCCTAGATAAAATAACAGTACTGATTCGACCACGTCGCTGTTCAATATTCATATTTATGAACCTAGTAAACATGTCCATGCATCAAATTTATGTACAATATCAATAATAAATTATTTCCTTGAGCAGCAATAATCCACTCACCGATACTGAATAAATTATATGAAAAATTATGCCAAAGCGGCTTTATCAAAACGTTTTTTTTTCTTAATATCCTCCAAGAATGTTGATGAAATAAAAAGTTAATTAGTACTATGGGACAAGCACATGTGTATTATATGTCTTTATTATTGCAGCCATAAAGCCAATTAAATCAATCGATTGTATATGACTCTATTTAACAATAAACTTACGCCTACATAAGTGTACATTTCCAGGGCCACCAGGTGGAGTGGACTATATAATTGATTCTGTACACATGGATTAGTTCACTATGGTCGTTAAAAAAATATAATAAGTCTACTACGCACTGTTAAAGGGTTTACTGGATTGTAACAACAAGACGTGCTTTAGGCGACTTGAGGCCCAGTCAATTGCAGAGTTAATGTGGTTCAATATCGAATTAGTTTTTGCAAGAGTCTTGCTAGACTCTTGTCTCATTCTTGCATGCATAGTCTTGGTCTTGATCTTGCAACCCAAAAGGCAGTCTTGGTCTTACTTTTCTCGCAGGACCAAACCCAAGACTACAAGACTATTTTAATTAATTTTTTTTTCAACCATCATAAATACAAGCCATAGCATAAAATAATTCCTGTATCTTCTACATATCACAAGATGAAAATCAACTTTGAAACTTGAGGCGTAGAATTACGATAAAATAACTATTTAAGATTAAAATGTATAATATTTAGCATTTTTTACTGGAACAAGGTAACAAATAAAAAGCCACACGCCATAAACCTCACATAAAATTTCAAATTATTCTGGGTCTGGAAATATATCGGGAATATAAAAGATAAAACAAGGCATCAACTTGATAACTGAATGACGCCAACAAAATTAGTTTATTGTCATTTATAGTGTATTCTTTGAATGGAACTGATGGAAACTGATACACCGCATTGCAACAACATGACCTGTTTCGGTGTGCACGTTTTGAGACGAAACCATTACGATCACAGGAATGTGCGAATTAAAATTGAGAAGAGCTGACCTGAGGTGAAAAATGCAAGAACTATGTAAAAAGACCTTCGATGCGGAATTTTAACTAAGTACCTATATCGTTTAAATTGCCGCATTGTTTAAGCGCGAAGAACTTGGACGGGCTGTTGACACAGCCATATTTTTGAACTGTTCGTGAAGATCTGATAAAGCCCATCCCCTAAATTCGCCAAGTCAACGCACCTTCTTCTTCTGCTCCTTTGGACTAATAATACGATTTATGCAGAATCGTTCTTGGGCCTGCGATTGTTGCATTTGACTACCAAAGAATGCTCTTTTCCTTGCATTGTATGCCAGTTCGGAGTGCAAGCAATATTTCTAAGAATTCATGTATAATTAATAAAATCCATGCCATGTATTGTGCAAAAGTGGTTCTGGCATTTAGTTTTGCTTGGCTGAAAAGTCCTTATCTTCAATCCAATAGCAATAGATCTTTCTCGGACGTCATTTCCTTATATTGCCTCGTTTCGAATTAGATGCTCATAAAACCACAGTTCAATTAAGCAACGGAAAATTGCAAGGTTTATTCATGTTTTTAACGATAATTGAAGAATTGCATCACGCACATTGACATTCAGTATGAAAACCAACTAATTAGGAATCAATAAAGCTTTGCAAGAACACAATAGTCTCGTGCTGAAACTGATTACCAATCTTTATGATCTTTTGTTCTTTTTTTTCAAACAGGAAGTGCGCAGAGACTACATTTTTGCAATATTCTGTCATAGTTAATAAAACTGACCAAATTATTACCGATAAAAATCCCAAATAAAAAATCAAAATTATCATCACGATAACGTCCAGGCATTTTTAACGTGATGAAAATACTAAAATGGGTCCCATGTCGGCAGGTAGGTTCACACACTTGTGGGCGATTCTCCACAACTTTATACCAATTAATTTTATTTAGCTTTGAATTGAATTACTGTTTCATGATTATTTATTTATTGTGGGTTTTTCCGCAGATTTTATGAAGTGGTTTTCGCTTACAATTTCGATAATTTCTGTATTACGTGTCGAATCGTTTTGGGATTGTTGGAAAAAGTTCGTTTACAAATTAAATTGTTTGTAAAATTTTTTCGCCAAAAAATATCGCCATATAAGTTCACCTTTAGTTTTCCAAATATTAACAAAGTAAACTAACATTGTTGTTTAAAGTAGAAACCCCCCGTGCCTGTTTATAATCTTTTGGTTATCGTTTATGACCATCAGCTCTTAAATCAATCAACTGTGTAACTCAAATAGGGCGATAACCAGCCGATGATAACCTTTTTTTACTCAAATATCGCCTCTTGATAGTCAGAGATGAGATATTGAATACGGAAAAGTATATTCTGATCTGCTCATTGGGTAATCTGTTAAGAGGCTTTTTGAATTGAAATTTAACGTTCTGGAAGCGTTTTTAAAGGCAGACAAATCACTCATAAAACCTCGAAATTTGTCAACATTAATCTGTGAAGCAAATCGGAATCAGTAATGTGATTTCGTGTTTCATGTGATTCACTTAATCTGAAAAATAGTAAAGAATGAACATAGTGAAGCTGGAAAACCATTTGCGAGCAAATAATAAATAGATGAGCAGCATTTATTTCATTTAATAAAGAAAAGGAAACTAATACTAAAGATGCAAAGAGCGATTGATTGGATAAAATATCGTCCATTCTTCATAAAATATTTCTTTGTCCCAAAAATGAAACGTTTTTCGTGTTGTTTATTTGTCTTTTACTTGGCTAAAATTTAGTATGGTTAGCAAACAACACGAATATTTAAATGAAAAAAATTGCAATTTACCTAACAACTCTTCTAGGTGTTTAATTTTCAACTAACATGTATTTTTTCTGATTTCAGGTATGTGGAAGATTACTATTTTCTAAAGATAAGGTAAGTGTGCCCTCATGGCGGAGAATAACCCGCAGTTCAAAAATACCATAGGTAGGTGTTTTAGAATTTTACCTGGCTTCTTTAACACCATTCAGGTTTTAAATAAGATCACAGTGAAGACTAGATGACAAAACAAAACAACCGTGCGGTCAGTCTAGGCCACATCAAAATAATTCACCGTTTCCACTTGGAAGATTCGAATCAAAGCAGTTTTTCGCATTGAAAGTAAAAGACGATTTTTTTCTGGAAAGTTTTCAAAGCTGTTTCATTTGTGATCCGAATCGAGCTCATGCTTGTTGATGTTTAAGAGCGCGATCGGAGTTATTAGGTTTTACAGTACGAAAAATGCTTTCATTGCACAGAACAAACGCGTCTCAATAAAGAAACAAGAATAAGTGTACCGAGAATAAGTAAACGTGTTTTCACATTTGCTCGGCACCGTGGTAACATCTTTGTGGGGACGAATCTTATACTTCTCGCCGTATCTTATTACGGGAGGCATTGCCGTTAATACCTATCCACACTTTCGCGATATACGATCCTGGAATATTAGTTACCTGCACAGGACCGTAATTAGGCGTCTGCACACCGCGTAATTTCATTATAATTAGAGTGACCTCTTAGATCAGGTTTGCCTGCGCGAAAATAAGTTGCAGGTTTTGTGTTTTATTACTTCCCGTCACTGAGAATAAGTTACTAATGCTCGGTAAACATTCACCACTTCCTAACTATTTGCAGTTGAAATATTGTTAATTGCGTTAATGTGTTGTAAATAATACAAGACTTTGCTGAATGGGAGCGGATTTATTGTGTTTATTTCTCGAATACATTTGCGCAAAATCTTTATCATCTTGCATCAAAAGCGTCCCATTTTTAACCTGAAACTCACTTAACAAAAATATAAACTTCTCATATAAATTGTTAGCCACATAGTTTTAGTTCTAGTACTTTTTTTTGATTATATGTTTATTATACTTAATTATTTCGTCGCTTTTTTTGTATACGATTTCATGGCCGATAAATATTGCAATGCCGATTCTTTCAATAGCTTTCTTACAGATTAAGCACATCGAAAATTAAGCTTGAAAATTATGATATTTTTATATTTAGCTAACAACTATTGGTAATATTAATGAACTGGGGAAATAAATGGATTATAATGTAGTTACAAAACTAGCTTTTTGCCCGGTGGTTCAAATCAGTTTAATTTAATGTTTACAACAACATATTTTAATTATCACTTGCTTCTATATTATTCTGTTAAAATTGAAAACGAACCACAAACAATTAATGAACACAAAATACATTTTATCATACCTAATACATAGCCTGTTATGTCCATATACAAAACGAAGCCGACAATCATTCGTCCGTTCCCCACTTTCAGATTTAGCAAAAAGATAAGCTTTTAAATTAATTAAATAGTATTTTCGATATATGGCTTCGGATATTTCGCGTTTAAGCCGCTTAGAGGGACATGTTTATGCCCAAAAGTGTCGTTGTTTTATTTGAACACTTTCGATATTTAACACCTCGCGTTGCCACGCAATAAGCCGCCCAATGAAAAAAAACTGTCGACATGGTGGAAGGGCATTCGCATTCGGTTTTATGAATCTTGCCAACTTGGTCTATGCATGTGGTTTAATCTTGCTTGACAGTTTAAAGTGCCTGCAGTTTTTGCAGCTATTTTAATTTAAGGTTTTTCAGATTTTCCTATGTTAAATTAAAATTTAAACAGTTTTCCTACGCAGCGATTTTTCGTTAAATGTTCTTTGCTGGTGACAAAACACCATGACAAAAAAGAATATTTTTAATGTTGAGCATTCGGAAGATTTTGGCAAATAGTAGAAGGATTTCGCATGTTCAAGCCACGTAACGCTAATTCAACAAAACTGCAGGTTTAAAATGACGATATGACAAAGTAATAAAAATAAATAATAATTGTGAAACTAAGTGAAACCGTAGCATATCTTCGTTCGATGCCTATTCATTACGCGTTCACAATGAAATATGTTCATTTCATAGTACTTGAGTACGATTTATAATTGATACTTAAGTATAAAGATAAGGGGCAAGAGAAAAGGCAAACACAGCAAGTGAAGTAGAAATTAATACCCGACACTTTTATATGAAGCACAGTTGAAGAACAACAATAAGCATAATTATTTATATCCATTACTGTCGATTGAAAAGTTGAAAAACTGTGTTACCTAAAGGGCTAAGAGAGTCTGAAACAGAAATGTAAATGTTAATTAATCAATATTGAACCCACATTTTCAGTATTGCAAAAAAGTGGAAAGAAGAAAATGCTCCGAAATGGAGTAGGACTTGTACGAAGCACGAAAGATGCTTATGCGGAAGGTCATTTGAAAATAGCTTCTGATGAAATAAAGCATTGACGAGAAGATGAAGCTGAAAAATGATAGAAATACACCGAAGAACTGTTAATGACAAAACTTACATGGTGTTTTCACAAAATGATATCAAACCAAAGAATGGAAAAAAGGGGAGAAGCAAAGCATTAGCCATGAAGAAACTCGGAGAATAATAGAATCGAAGCGAGCATTTAAATACATTGCCACATAAAATATATGAAAACGTCGAAAACAAATTATTGTTGAAGCAAGGCGCTTGGATGGAAGGAAAGCGACATATTATTTCATATTGAAAAAAGTCTGAAAAATCATATGAAAAAGTAAAAGTAGATAGTTTTGGAAGATGAATGTCGTGAAAAACTAAACTCTCGCAGACAGTGTTGAGGAATAAATGATTTTTTTGAATGCAACTAGACAATGAGTAGTCGATGAAGATTCAACGTAAAAAAGACAACTAACAAAAACTTGAACCTTTTGGAACTTTATTCCAATACTTGATTACATACAAGATACGTGAGCTTTATTTAGGAAGGCGATATCCGCGAAAGAAACTTTTTTCCTTGCAAATGAACATTTTTCATTCACTATCTCTCGTTTCGAAAATAATGCTCTCTAATGAACAACAATTCATACGGTGAAGGAAACAAACGTTTGTGAACAAAAACCGAACATTTGTGTAATTTCTGAAACTCGAATTAGGATTAATAGAGAACGTTTCCAGATAATTAAACCATCAGCCTACATGGGCGTGTAGCTGCGATGCTTTCCTATTGAAGAAGCTTTTTGCTTAGATAAATAAGACGATTCACAATGAGTAGGTGATTCCGAGCGAATGCAAATTGTAAAACCACTAAAACCAGAATATTTCCGAACATATTACCTTTTATAAAAATCAGTTCTATTAACCGTTAGCTAAAAATTCACAAAAAGTGCTATGTAATTGGTTGTGCTCCAGTTGCTTCTTGTATGGCAGCGAATCAACCTAGGAAAATTACCTATAATAAGAACTGAATTGAGGAAGGTGCTTTTGTGCTAAATTGTTTGGAAAACATGCATTATATGGGTAAATATTCAATTATCTCGGAACCAATCCTGTTTCTATCGCCAGTGTTACTATTTAATAATCAATTTACTGTGAATAAACAACACAGCAATTCTATCAAACAATATGCGGCGAAAAGTTCAGGAATATTGACTTGATAATGTAGTCCTAGAGCTCACACCTATCAAATAATCCCATACAGGTGTCTTAATTAAAATTCCAAAATCACTTGTGAGTGAAAGTGAACGCTGTTTTAATTTATTAAAACCATGGCCAGCATGCATGTGCGAACAATTAATGGATTGCTCGTTTAATGAATTTGAAGATTTCTTGCGTAACTTATGTCTTCAGATTAGGTACATTGCAAAACGAGTAAGTAGTTTTTAGTTGAGCGTCAATTATAATCGGCTATATCAGCAGGTGCTTCGGCTTTTATAGCTAATTTAATTACTGTAAAGTTATTTAATGCAGTAGTTTATTAGAGAAGTAGTAACTGGTTTCAATTGCAAAACATGCAAGGTAGTTAAATAATATTTCAACAAATTGCCAGCGATTTGAGAGAATCCTGCGATAAAAATCAGCAGATCAAAAGTTCAGGATTCTCCAGAGTTATTAAAAATGAAGTAACATAATAATCTCATCTTCAGACACTCAATAATTATACAAGGAAAAACTCTGGCTCACTTAACCTGAATGCCATGTTGTATGAACTATCTGCTTTAAAACTAGTTTAGCACATAATGACTGACGAAAAATAGAATATACGTTGCAAAGTTATGACTGACATGTTAGTGTTACTTGGAAATGCCAAAAACAATTGGTACCGGGAAATATTTCTGGTAATAACTGCGTTTAAACTTCCTTTTGGTTCTGATGCTCCCAGATTTATGGGGCAGTTGGCTTTTGTTTAGCATTTGGCAACAACATGCAGTTATATGCGACGACAACTTACTTTTAAGCAATTGCTATAATTATTGGGTGTTGCGAGTTAATGATTCCATTAAGCTGAACACTTGAACCGAAAATACCTCTAAAGGGCATGGGATTAGAAAAATTCAGCCTAGCTAGTTATGCGGCCACTTTACAACCCATAAAAGCACGATACCTATTTTCTGTGCCATTAAACGGATGGAACTGATGCAACCATGAATAAGTGTTCGAGTAAAAAATTAAAACGATGCAAAGTATAAATTAAGTAGTAAAAATGTGTTGTGTTGAAGACATAAAAGCATGATGGCCGGGTTACTTTTAAGTGTTCCGAGAGGCACTGTAAAAGTATAGTTAATTTCGCGGTCTCGAAGATTCACTTGCAAATAACTCTACTATTATACGTAATTAGGACTAATTTGGCCGAATTGCGTTCCGAAATGCAAAGCAATATAATGTTGCCGAAATTGTTCTGCCTTGGAAACATTCGATTAATTTTCTACACCCTATTTTCTTTTGTGCGCGGGATAATATGCTATAAAGGTTTTTTGGTCTTATCGTATAATAACATCAGAATTCTCTCAGCAATTTGTCTGGCCTTTTTCTAATGGTTTGTATTTTCATTTATTTATTTTCGCATTGTTCTATTTGTATGGGAATCAATTAGATTTGCTGAATTGTTTTGTATATTTGTTGCTTTTTAAGACGTTGTTATGACCCAAAGTCTTGGAGCTTTGCATTGAAGTGAATGAAAAAAAACGGGGAAATAACGAGGAAAAAGCACGTTTGTTTCAAAAATATGTTAATATACAGGGTGTCCGACCAGGTATTTTGGTAATTTAATAGTTAGCCACTGGGACCTACAGACATAGACAGTCATACAATTTATATGCGAAGTATCTTACAGTAGTAGTAAACATCTTTATTTGTAAAAAAAGGCTATCGACCTATCGGTCTTTCTGCCCTTGTTTAATACATGCAGTCTTAATCTAAACAAACAAATAAAGGTAAAAATTATCTTATTCTAGGTTACTAATTGAATAATTTTAATTCTGGCAAACAGAGATCTTGGGTTTATTGCCCAGTAGTCAGTTACTATTGTAAGCGTTCGAGTAGCGTTGATGTAGGGAAACGGAAACGGGATTGTCTGGTTGGTCTTGTAAGACAAAGGGGATTCAGTATGGTCCAGTTGTAGGGGTTGTTTGTCCATTTTGTCTGTAGATGTATGAGTCTTTCCGAGATCTTTGTCATGTTTGTGCGTTCGTATAGTAGTTGGGTGGGGGGTTGTGTAGTGGGTTGTGGGGGTGTCTTATTCGTGTTATTAGTCTTAGTACAATTTGTTCTGTTAATTTGTATATAACATTTTGTCCTTTCTGTTCCGTTGGTCATGAGTATATGTCCATAGTCTAGCAAGGGTCTACAGATAGCTTTATATATTTTGGTGGCGGTATTTGTGCTAATTCCTCTGTCTTTGTAGGTTAGTGATTGGAAGTGTTTTGTTCTCTTTATTGTTTCTGTCCTGATGTTTCGTATGTGTTTAGTGAATTTAAGTTTGTGTCGTTTGTGTCAAGGTATTTTACGTCGTTTTTTGGTTGTGAAGTATCTTACATATTTGGAGGAAACCATGTATAAGGACTGCCATTGGGAATGGAGACCGTATTTTTGGGATACCATGTAAAGAAGTGGAAGGAAGAGTAGTGAGCAAGAAATTAACCGCTTTACTAGTAAATTTTAATATTAAAGGATTAGCGTAATTTTATGACAATGGCTAACAAAAGCTCGCTTTTATTTGCAAGTTTGTTGTTTGCGGGACTTCGCTCTTCTGATCGAAGAGTGATAAGGTGGCCATTATTCATTTTGGAAAATTTCACTTCTTTGTATTCTGTTTTTAAAATAAATGGCCGCAGAGAACGAAAACGAGCCCGTTAAAATCCCGCATAACCCCTGCTGAAAGCCCAAATTATTATTTGATTGGTTCGAAAGCTGAGAACTTGGGAACCATTCTTGAAAATGACGGTGTTACGTCACGGACATCTATCATTGACAATGATGATTCCAGGACCGGGATTATCGGGAGCACGAAAAACTGATGAAAAATTTGCTCTTACAGTAGCTCGAATCTTCAAGACTCAAATGTTTTGAATTTGAAATGAAAAAAAATCAACTGAAGAAACGACTTTTTTGAACACGAAAATACATTGAAAATAGTGTCCCAATTATCACCCTAGTAGTATAGTCAAACATTTCGTCCTCCTTTCTGTTAAGAGCTTTCAGTTAATGAGAAAAATGTAAGGTTTTTTAGCGACAACATTTGGGATTTTTTTAAAAATTTATCAAGCACTGTCTCAGTAAAGGATACAGACCAAGACAATATTAGAATCGTAACTGCTAGTTGTTAGTGTTTTATCACATCTGTACATATTCCAAACAGTTTTGGGTCACAAATTAGGGACAGTTATTTTTTTTGGCAAAGCATTACTTGCAGGTACTGAGTTGAAAAAACTGCCAATCTTTGCTCCTGTAGCTGACCATTAAATTGTGGTGTCGAAAGGCAAAAATCATCATAATCTTCATCTTCACCTTGCTCGATCCGGCACTGATCAATCGTCTTAAAACACATTACAGGACATTTAGCCTGATGGCATCTCCGACAGATCGAGCTCTTAGTTGTTCGGTCTCGATTTTTAGTTAGCACTTTGTCTACGTCATCCTGGTCAACAGTTGCTATGTAATTCGCAGTTCATTTTATTTATCGCTTAAAGTGTTTGGTACTGTTTACAACAGCTGATCGATCGCAATCATTAGTCCTCTACACTTCGACAAACATAATTTATTTACGCCGCCACTCTTAAATTAGTTCTCGGTTTGTTACCGTTTTTTTTATATTCTGCAGGACAAGATTCGGCATACACGTGTGATATTTTTCGTTTAGCATGTAAGAATTCACTGTGCGATTCATACGTGCAATGGAAGGAACTGGACTGGAATGGAAGAAAAATAGCTAAAACGCAAAAAAGTAGGGAACAGGATTCGAAGAAACATGACAATCGGAAATGAAAAATGACGCCCTAATCAATATGAGGCGAATATGCAGAGTTTCCAGCAACTGTCAGAGATTTTTTGGATTTAGTCAAAGTCTTTTTCACAAAATTTCCTCAGAGAAGAAGAATCGACTTTGGAACAAATAGAAATTTTAAATTACACATCTTTTACGTTAGGAGTTTTGTTCCATGCCAAAATCAAAGCCCTCAGGTTTCTCTACGAGAGGAAAATTAGTCACAAGTTATTTTATGCATTCCAGGCAATTACATCTTTTTATTATTTAAAATTTTAGTTGCTTTTGTTAATTGTGGAACACGATAATTCGCAAAATTATCATTTCATTCAACAATTTTTTTGTTTACTCTCTGTTTTCGTTCTCCTCTGTCATCCATTGTTTCTTTTTGTGTCGTTTTGGTGTTAATACTCCCTTTTCACTCCTAGTTATTTCTGTACTCATTAGAAGTTTAAATTCATTTTAAATTTGCACAAAACTCTTCGTGTGATTTTTTCAACTCAGCGTCATCGTTCATTTTATCGAACAGTAAAAAGAATGTTGCACGTTTCAAATTAGTGAAACATGCAAGTGCCTGCCCAGTTTCTCAAGGAAACCGATAGACACACATGAATCCATCTCCGTAAAATGTTTCTTATACAGCGTGTTCAAAGATATGGAGGTAAAACGTTTGAAGATTTTGTATCTCCACTAAAGCCACTTAGCGTTCGTACGTTCACCATTGATATGTCAATTACCAGGGAACCTGTTTAAATAACCTTAGCAAAGGCGTATTGCATCAGAAAGTGTCACGAACTCTGAACCACATTACATACTGTTATAAACCTGTGGCTTTGTAAATGTTTGCGAACTGATTCTAGGTAGACCCGGTTCCGTCTAAGATGGATAATAAGGTCAGACACCTGCAATTGCTTTCTCGATTTATGGAAATTAAGTTATAATTGCCATGACCTCACTAATAACACCGCTATTAATAAAGATTAGTTAGTGGAATTAATTGGTTCCATTAAGGGAATCACTTTCGCTGCCTGATATTTTGGAAGTAGCTGCTCATACGCGACCATATGGGAGTTTTGATTCTGCATTCATATGATGCAACTGTGACGTGAATAATTTCGCACTGAAACTGGTTTGCATTGCACACTCACCTCATTTATACCCAGCATGTATCTAGTTTGATTTGTGTTTGTGGAATTTTAAAGTCAGGTTCATTTTTCTCAGGATCGATTTTACGATATTGTTTGTTTTGGTATACTATTCAGGGGTCGTTAAATGTCCCCCATAACAATCATTTTTTCCAAATATGTTTTAGTGATAATATGCATCACGTTATACAAAAACTGTATTGATGGAAGTCCTCATGCACTTTGAGTCCATTAGAACCAGTTCATGATTCTGTTAAGGATATTTGTTGTACAGCATCTTCTAGTACATCGTTAAAAAAATGAGCACAGCCAATTCAAGGTCTTTCAAAGGTTCTTTGTCTGCTTTCAACTTATTGCACTTGGTAAATTTATTTTCAGGTCAAAGCCCTTAAGATGGATTTGTTCATCAGTACGAGGGAAACTTGATAACCTTTCCCCCCCGACATTCCGTAAAGATGTTCATAATATAATCGCCAATAATCAATTTTTGCCCGTTTTCCCTGACGCTGTATGCCAGCAGTCATCCAATCTGGCAGATTGCCAAATGTTGTGCCCAACATACGGCCATTAGTCTTGGCCAATATTCTTTAGTATTCGCTGCCGAGCGGCCATGATTTCAATAAAGATAAATAAGTAGTAATAACACGATGCGAGCCACCATTTTCGCCGCTAAATTAAGTCAAATTCCATTTTCGACGCCACACACTAATGACTCTTTATGATACTATTGGCTGTTGGGCAGATGCTTTGAAACCGATATAAAAATTATGATCGCTTTCGTTTCGGCCACGTCACACTTTATGCCAATCCTAATTAAAGGTTTTTTTTCGGGTATGTTTTTTTCTTAGGCATAACAATCACAAAATAAAATTTGGGTTTTATTTATATCAATCTAACTTCTTTCTTTGCTGTCATACGGTCTATAAATAAAACGAGAGAGTGCAAATATGATCATGAAGCGAGCACCTCAAAGGTGATCTAATGTTAAAGACCTGGGTACTTTTAGGTGATACGGGGTACTGGGTACGTAAAATTATGTACTTTTCAAAGCCACTGATACAAACTTTGCGTTTAAAACTAGCTGAAAATTCAGGAATTTCGAACAATTTTGGATCGAGAAATCATTAGGAATTAAGTAGCTTTAAAATAACCAATTATGAACAAAATATGTTTCTAACAACAAACTTTTTGTTTCAGGTAAGGGAAATCATTGTCTGTATTCTCGGATCATTTCTCTATTGGTAAGTGTTAACTAACGAAATCGTACATTTCTGCAAAAGACGAGATCAAATTGCTTTTGCAAGCAGTTTTTTTTTATATACTTTTATATTTTATTTTAAATGCCAATCTTCATTTTTGAAAATCTAAGAAAAGTAAAAGCTTGTACCGAAAAACGCCATTTTCCACTGCATTAAGGAGCAGTTTTAAATGTTGTTTTCATTCAACATGCATAATGTTAATTCGAAAAATAGTCCAAACTAGACGCATTACATTTTTTTGTCTGTTGTCGTGTTCATAATTTAAAGCATTACCAGTGTTTCTACTACTCGCGCAATATCTTCATTTTAACGTTTTTTCTACTAAAAGTGGAAAAATATGCAAAAGTTGCCGTGCTTTTATCTAAAGCTAGAACGACCAAGTACGGGATTAGAGTGTCGACGTGTTAATTTGAGATTCTATTACCTGTTTCAAAGGAAAACAGTTATTACCACGCCAATATATTCTTTGCAATTAATTACCGATGGTGTTTCTTGGATTGGTAATGAAACTATTTGAGTTTAATTTGGAAAAATCACAAGTTGAAACTCGAACATTTATTGCAGCATTTGAATAATTGAATCGACAATAGTTTGTCGATTTTAATTACTATTTGGTGGGAGCGATCGAAACTTACGATCGATCGATAACTGATTTCCACCCACCAACTCCTATAACACATAATCAGTACCAGTGAACGACCCTATTATTAAAAATCGCGGTGTGCATAAATTTTAAATTCAAGCCTATAAATCGCTTAAACGGCGATTTCGGGACATTTTCTTAAAATAAACAAAGACCGACCAAAACGAGAAAATCGAGCGAATTTTAAAATGCATTTTGTCCGCTTTCGTGTATTTAGATTTCTGCATTTAATTTGGTTCTTGAGAAATGCCGAATTTACATGTAAGAGTAGCTGTACGCCATAAATCGGAATTGGGCTGAGACAAGAGACAGTGAAGAAGAATAGTCTGTTATAAAAAGATAAGTTGCGCTGATTCACGAGTGCGACATTGGCCGGGCCCCGATTCCAGGAATGGACTCGATACACACAATGTGGGGATCGAGATGTTTGTTTTCCTTCAGTAAGTGTAAAGATAACCAAGAGATATTGCCGATTAAACAGCTATTTGAGGACTTTATAATCGTCCAGACAATAAGCATATCTTTACTAATCAGTAAGGAAGGTTAAGGAAAATAAAGGCCACATTCGGTTCACATTATGAGAACACGGAACAAAACAAATTTGTAAAAGACTTTCGTGGGTTTGGAAAATGTTTGGTTTGTTTTGCCCCAAGCAGGTTCAGAGTGTTTTTTGTTACGTTTTCTTTCAGTATTCGAGTCCTTTTATTGAAGACTTTGTCGCTCTCTGACAGTTCACCTGAGTGTCCTCCAACTCCACCACTAAACACAAAGTACCAAAATCAAATACATCTAGTTGTAGTGTTAAGTCGGACATTTTAAGGTTCCATATTATATCACATGCTTCATCATTAATTAGATGAAGCATTTAACTTGTCAAGCAACACTCACTTTGTCTTCGAAATGGTGTTCCATAATATTTCAGCAAGTGAATAACTTGGTACTAATTGAAACTCTTAAAGCTCATAACGTAGCAGGTCTTAAACTGTTTGCACCTTTTTTAATGGCTTTCAATCGAATATGTTTCATAACGGTTTAGCAGTGCCAGGGATCAGGCGCTGCTACGTTTTTTCATTTATTATGTGGATGTTTGTTGAATCTGTTCCGCACACCGAGGGTCTTCTATATGCAGATGATCCCAAGGTGGTCTCCTCATCAACTGAGCGGCTCCTGCTGAAAGGAGACTGACATAGAATTATACCACACGAAACTACTGTAAATGCCACAGATGGTGCTGGGAACAAATTTTATAGAATATCATTTAGTTTCTTTCTTGGTTATTTAATGATTTGGTTTGGTTTGGTAGTTTTGCGGCTATTTTTCTTAATAATTTCATATGCATACATGTATGTCTGTCAGTTTTGTTAGCTTTCACTGAGTGCGAACAAATAAGCCGAATTGAAGCACTAGAATTGCTCTGACTGAAGTTTCAATTGTTGGAAGTTTTTACGAAGTTAAGGGTGGATCTTTTATGGTTGGGAGTAGTTTGAAATAAATTGAATCGGTTCCGTCCGTCCCTGGATTTTGTCCGATTGAAAATCCGAAAAGCGGGTATTATAAGTAAACTAAAACAAAACGACATTGGCCGCAGTTTTCGACAATCCGAGAAGAGCGAACTTGCTACGGTGACGGCTCAGCGGTACCACCAAGGGGACGGGGTTCCGGCCGGGGGGACCTGCTACATTTTTGGTTGTCTCTTTGCAAATTTACTGCGACTGATAGAAATCTGCAGGCCGAGGACCGGGCTGCTCCCCTTTATTCTGGCGTTGATGGACAAGCTGAATTTCCTTTGGGAGCTACAATTTATTGCCGGATTACCGGAAAAACGATTGTCGGCTTGAAACCGATCCGATATGAACCTTATTTATAACCGTACCCTCTACACACGGAAACATGTTAGAATAGAAGACGTTTTAACTGTAATTATTGCCTAACATTTGCTAAACCTTTCGATTTTAATATTGTCCAGACATGCGATAGACAATCAAGATTAGCCGCGTGTAACAGGATTTTGAATAATGACCTTAATGGAATTACAACTTGAATGTACGAAACTCACATGCATACATACACTTGTTTGAATAGAAGAAGCCTCAATTGTAATTATGGTTTAACATCTGCTAAACCTTTCCATTTTAGTATTGTCTAAGCATGCGATAGGCCATCGAGATAAGCTGTTTGTATACGACTTTTGAGTAATCGCTTGAATGGAACTACAACGTGAAAAGTGCAAAATATCAACTTTCACTTTTCAATTATAAATTCAATAAGTTAACGATCAGGAAAATGTTATTAAATCAATTTAAACGATCTGAAGGGTTTCGTGTAAAAACCAAATGCCACTAAGGTGGTTTTTCTTAGATAATACCACAAGAATTCATATCAGATGGATCAGGCATAGTGTCATTATTATTCATTCAGGAGGCGAGATCGTTGATAAAAATTGGTTGTGGTCGGTTGATATCTTTTTGTGGTTGTTCAATTGTGATTGCTCTGAAAGCCAAATGTGCAGAAAAATAAATGCATTTGTGTGGCGATTTTATTAAATTATTACTTTTATTTCATTTTTTCTTCAAAGGAAAAATGTGCTTTTAAATGACATCAACAAGATTATTTCTCTGTCGGGATTCGGAGTCAAAGATATAGTATATTTTTCGATGAATAAATATCACAATTGTTAGTTGGATTTCCATTCAGTTTTCTTAGTAATTTTCTAAGTAATTTTGTAGAAGATGCGAAGGAATCCTGGTCAGTTCTTTTGAATAAAAAGCGCTGTATAATAATTCGATGAATTTGTTTTTAACGAAGAGAATGTGGAAAGGAACATTAGGTAATGAAACGAATTATAGACAAAGCTAATGAACACTTGAGGGAAGGAACAAATGCACAAATCAAAGCCGGGGCATTCAGTAATAATAATTTCCATATGAATTATTTAGGTGATTTTTTTTAAAAGAGAAAACGTGAGCAGCTGATCAAAAAGCAAAATATTCAAATATCAATTTAAGAATAGTTTTTCAATAAGATCTCAACAAGAGAAGACTTGTCTATATTTCCCATTATCTCCTCAATAGGGAATCAATTTATTTTATGTTATTCATTTTATTTATATTTTATAATTGTTCTTTATTTATTAGAATTTTGTTCCCTCATTTGAATTTCTCTTATAAAAACTAAAGTGTCGAGTTTGTCTCTTGACGAGGCTTCTGTTGTGGATATTTTTATAAATGATATTCTCAAGAGAAAAACAGCGACTTGAATCTGATCTAAACTGCTCAACAAAATCAACGTTACACTGACAAATTTGGACTAATTTTGGAACTGGATAAATTCTGACCGAGAGCAGAAAAGTTATGCAAGATCAAAAAGTTGATTTTTTGAAACAAGCCTGTAACCTAAATAGAAGTTTATATTTAAACTTTTGGTGTTGCAATCCTAAAAGATTTTTTGTAGTTACACGCATACCAAACTTTCTAAAATTTTGCATTTTTTCATTTGCCACCCTGCAGAATTTTTATCTGAGGTGCTTAATTTTCACAAAATCATTGACTAACAGAAAGCAAATGGTGCTAAATATCGCTTCAAACAGAAACCAAATCGCTCCAAGCAATCAGAATTTATCCAGCTCCAATTCAGAGTAAATTTGGCTGTATACAGTTCATTTTGTTGAGCAGTTTAGTTGAAAACTAGAGCATTTGTCATGTAGGCCAATTAAACAATTTTTGACTATCGTTTACGTCATTATCAATCACAAACTGTTGTTATTATTAATTATTTCTGCCGCGAACATAATCAGTTACCCATCATCGTAAACCTGCCAAACTCCAATTTTTGCACAGTTTATAAATAAAGCATTGTTAATGAGTTTCTTAATTACAGGCTTGGTGTTTTAAGTTAACCTGGTATATATAAACGCATACTCCAGATCTCAGCATTGTAATTAATGGCTGGCTTTGTTATTATTATCCCACAAGAGCTAGAGAAAATTGCTGATCGAGTTTTGATTGGTTTTCTTAAGAGCTTTACTGCTCGTTCTTTGTCGCGCCCATTCCGCCAGACAGAAACAGACCGATACGGTTTCGACTCGCAAGAAGGACGGCCTCATAAAAACTAATGAACAGATCGAGAGTTTTTGTCTTTTTTAATTTTATTTTTTATTCGTCGTTATTAATATTTTAACTCATTTTGAACCGTTTAGGCCCGGTGTACGCCTGCGTGTCTTACTGTAGATCCCTATCGGTTGCCCATAAGACTTACACTTTAATATTTTTGGCCCAGCGAATTATTTTGAGAACTTATCTTTGGGCCTGGTCAATAATTAATATGGAGCTAATTATTGTTATTATTCGTAATGACGATATCTTTATGATTCGTTTTCGATTTTTTTCAATTTACTTTGTTTTTTCAGTTTAATGCAGTTTGCATTGCTCGGCATTTAATTGCTTGCAAAAAATTAGTGCGCATTTTTTAAACTTAACCCAAACGGATGCGATGGCTGTTTTAAGCCCGTAGAACCGCTTCTCTTTCTTCGGACTACTTGCTATTGAATAGACCCATAAAGTGCACACACAACTCTCACCTATTTGTAGTGTGTTGACATAATGGGCAATTTTAAGTCCAAATCATCACTTGCATTGTGCCTCCCATACCTGTTTCCTGATTTCGAAATTGCCCATTGTCTTGGACTAAACCGCGTTCAAGCAAATTAGAAGGAAGCTATAATTGCCTATTAAAGTTAACAATGCTAGTAAACAGACATTTTTCTCTCAACCCTGAATGCAACTTTTAGTGTTGGCAATGACGCAGTCGAATCTCGGCTCTTAATTCAATTTCTTTGAGGCAATACCTGGAGGACACTGGCCTATTTAAATAAAGAAAGACTTGTTTGTTAGCTGCAGCCTGGCTGTATGCAAATTACCAAGAAATAACTAACTGGTAATGGTACGATTTGCTTTACAATGCTCTAAGATTGTTGCATTTCGAAAATGCCCAAGTCTCAAGTATGAGTAGGTGTCTTTCGAGTTGGATGAAAAAAATTGCGATAAGAAAAGGGTGCGCTTCTTATAGAATGCGCACCAAACAATTGATGGATGACAATGTTGTGTTGTATGTTAATATTTACCAGGCTCTGGATTTAGTAGAAAAGTAATATGAATTTGCAGAAGAGCAAATTGCAGCAACGGTGTCAATTGAAATGTGCCCCAAGAAATTAGATCAAAAACCAAATAGATGAAAGTGACTGTTTCGAATTTGCAGGAACAAGTAAAAAAGACAGATTTGCAGTAAAACGTTTCAGTCTTAATTACAAACAAGGAATTAAGAACACTTGAGGGATTGCAGGAAAGAACGTAAAAAAAATATATGCACATTTTAGTTTTAATCTCAATTTGAAATTCAAAGACAGTTTTGTAGCTGAAATGCAGTAGCTTTTTTCGCGCTTGAAAATAAAGAGAAAAATACTAAAGAAGTGAAATCTACAAATGTAGATGGACAAAACCGACATGACAAGAAATAATTGTGATCTAATTTTAAAGGTTTTTTTATTTGAATATTTCAAGAAATCTTGTTAACATTTCATTGAACATCGATTTTACAAGAGATTTTACGAGAGAGGATTAATATGTAGGAAAACCAATAAAACAAATGAAATAAACAGGAAAAATGTGAATTGCAATTGATAGGAGCATAGAATATCAAGATGTTGAAAGGGCCTGTTTTGTCCAGGCCATTATTTTTTGTAACACGCAATATCAATAAACTTTTGTGGCTGCAAAATGTATATGCCCCCAAATCAACTTTGAACATTCCAGTGGATGGCACAGTATCAGGTGAGTTTCAGGTTGGAAGCTTGCAATTTTGTTATTCATCACAATAATTTTCTTATGTGTTCGCGTTCTCCTTTCAACGCCCAAACCAGAAGCTCAATTTTTAGCATTGAACTAATTCATAAATTCAGTAACCTGGTTTCAAGTTGTTCAAAGTCTCACCAAAGTTCTTCCGAGTATAGATAAGAAACGCCACTGGGAACGTTCAGTTTTACCTTGTTACTTGAAAATTTGGGCAAAGCTGCCGCACACAAGAATTTCAAATTTAAATATTTCGAACGATTTAAGATACTTTTGTGACTGTATTCAACGACAGGCCAATTACTGCTATTTTCTTCTCTCGATGTCACCGAAATGTCGTGCGGGTTCCATCTCGAGGAACCGTCTACCTGTGAGATGTGAATTGATTATTTAAAGCTTGCCGAGAAGCTCCGGAATTGCGAGGGGGCTCTCGTCACTTGTGGCGGTGTTGGCGTTTAAAACACTGTCTTGGTCTAATTAGAGTCCAAAATACTTGACATTGGCGAGGAAAAAGGCTCGAACGTTTTTTTGACATCGCGATAGCGAGATCAATCTTCTGAATAAGCGATTTGGTTAGATTTACAAAAGATATTTTAATTGCAGATATTTTTTCTGCCCGAAACACACTTAAAGTGAACACGAACGTTGGAAGCAATTACGCCCTCAGATTGATGTTGATTTTGTCATGGTCAAGATGGTTATAGGAAACACTGACTTCTAAGCTCAATAATCCCTGCAAGGGATGCAAGTTGTGGGTTGTTTGTTGCCTGTGCACTATTGCAGTGCTAGTGTTTAGGTTGCGCTTCATTCAGCAGACAAAAACAGCTCAAGTTCCTTCAAGTTCAGTGGAAATTAATAACAATTCCTATATCCGATCTATAAAATTTTTTCATTAAAGGAAAATTTATGTTTAAAAAGTAAAAGTTTGGAAGAAACATTCCGGTTGAACGAAAAATTAATTCTGTTTTGAAACAATCTGATTGTTATTTGACGACTGTGCTGTAACATTAAATCAGATTTAATGGCCTATTTAAGGGTTCGCGACCGTAATTAATAAGCAAAAAAGATTTTTGTGTGTGGTTTTCGTTAAAAGCAATTATAAATGCAACTTACTTTTTTTCTCATGATCGAAACGGAGACCGAGTAAATTATCGGGTTGGCCAAAAAAAACCACAACTTAAATATTGACTTAATGGTTCCTGCAAGCGTTGTCGTCATCGTTGGAAGAGGCGCGAACAAACTTGTTTTTGGTGTCATTAAGAGTAAACTACAGCCATTTTTCAATGGTGTAATTAATAAATTTAAATATAAAATGTATTTATCGACAACTGTCGAAAGTTGAGCAATCTATTATCGTATGATGGGCGCTTACAGGGTGGGATGCACTTTCAAAGTGAAGAGCTGTTAAGTAATCAGCAAAAACTCTTTGGCTGATCCTGATACGGATCTTACACATACATAATTTCTATGCAGTGGATTATCAACAGTAATTAAGATGGCATATTTGGGATGTAACAGCAATTTATTCTATTTAAGATTAAATTACTTGATAATCGCGAATTTTTCGTTATGAGATCTGCCGGATTCCATTTGGGTTTTAATCACGTTCATTAATCAAGAATATCGCGGCTAAATACATGAGGTAATTTGTACGTATTTGGCAAATTGGGGAGAACATATGCCTTTGCACATCCGTTTTCGAATACGTTTTTCTCTTAATAAACTAGCGCCGCTAATATCGCGTGTTGAAAATCACATTCGGCTACATAGAAATTTCTGTAATTGCAATCGTCTAATTTGAGGTTGCGATCTGGCCGCGTCCAAACACCACCAGACCTAGTCGAAAATTTGCAAAAAACTTCGAAATTTTTTACAGCTTGACGAACAGGTTTATTGGTGAAGTGGCGGGTTCTCAACTTCAATTAAGATTCAAGTGAAATCTATACTTCTACTTCTTTAAACTGTCATATGTTGCGGTACTTGGAAAGTTTTTTTGTGTAGCTACTCTTTGTCGATTTTATCGCACTTTCATTTTATAAACATTTCCTATGAGCCTAATTAAACTCCTATCAATCTACAGGAAAAACATGAAGAATGAAAATTTAGTTGCTGTTTTTTGCAAAACTTGGAATTTTTTTTTCGAAAACGCAACAACCTGAACTTTAGCATCAAAATTTCCTTCAACTTACATTTAAATTGCAAAATGTGGCCAGTATTTAGGAACTTCCCTCGTTTGCAAGTAACATTTTAACTTTTTCAGGCAGTTAAGTCACGACAAAGTTGCCAAAAATTTTTGCAAATTAAACAACTAATTTTGAGTTTTCTGAGTTATCTTTTGATCTGAGTCATCTCAGGTTTAAACTCTTCTGGAAATCGAACTGAATTGAACAGTCTTTCCATTGGCTCTTCCAGTTGCAATAACATCTTGTACATGACGCAATAATACCCTCAATAATTTTGAGTATGGTTCTGGTAATTAATGAACTGGTTGTTTATGGAAGTCGAAGAATCTTCTCCAAACATGATAAATAATTGACGCAAAACTTGAAACATTTCTTAGTTCTTTTTTTTAAATACAGCATAGATTGAAAAAAAGCTGGAAAGAATGATTCAAAAACGAGTGCATTTAACACAGGCAATTTCCATTAAAATGATTTCGGCAATTCGAAACCGTTGGACGAGTTCGGTTCGAACCTTTGCAATTATATTTCGTTCTTTCTGACAAAGATTGTCTTTGATATTTGGGCGAATGTTTTGTTTGGTTCGTTTTTTTTTCGGCAACGTGAAACACAAGATCGGTAATAACAGGGTAACCAGTTTGGGTTGCGATTTTCTTAGTCGTTTTTTGTCTAGCGAAATCCAATACATTATAATAGCGCGTTTGGGGGCAAAAGTGCATCCGAGCAGAACAAATTCCTGAGTTACCTGAGCTGGGCTAATCAAATATTTGGCAGTCGCTGTTCTAATTAGATTAGCAGTGTAATCCGGTGAGTTTTGACGGTTTGCTAATTAGGACCGTTCAAAATTCCAGAAGGAATCCTGAGCTAATTTATCAGCGGATGTCTCATGGTTGTTTGAGATTTGATACCGTTTGCATAGGTTTCAATGGTAGAGCATCCGGTAAATTTTCATCGGGGAAATGCCTACGTAAAATTAAAATCGTTGTTTAACTGAAGGTTTATATTCCTCTGGCTATTAGGACAAAATCTGGTTTCTGGTTTATTTGGAAAAAAGTCTTCTATTTTGGAATCGACAGTTATTATTTACGGTAAGGCGAACCGTAGCAGTAGCCTAGATCTATTCAAACCATTTCCATAAAATACCATAAAATATTAATCAATGGCCTAGTTATGGCTTAAGTAATGTGTTTAACTACCCCTCAAACTGCACTTATTGCCCATTTATTTTCAGCCTACATGTACTGAATAAGAATGTTGTGGGTTATTTAAGACTGAAAAGCTTAAAACCATTTAGCTCCAATAAAGACTGTTTTATATGGCTTTATATACGGACCCAGCTCGACTACAAATACAGTTAGCCTTATTTAAATTTATTACCTTAAGGAATTCATCAGAAAAGCAATAATGTGAGTTTTGCTAATAATTACATACTCGTTTACTATTTAATACAATATCGGCGAATAGCTCCATTTTCGTATACTGCCACTGGACATTGAAGGTCTAATGAATGAATGTGTTTATTAACAATTTTATAGTTGATTTGAACAGTTTTCTATCAGCTTTAATAGCACATTAATGACGCCAATTAAGTTTTGCAATGTGCGTTTTTATTGCATTTTAAAACTGTGTTTTTTGGTTGAACTTTTTATAACAATCAGGACTATGCTAGATATTTCTCAGCGGAATAGATAATTTTCAACATTAATTTTCCTTAATAAATGTAATAAATTAATTTTCATTAAAAAAATGCTATAAAGAACAGAATTTATTCATAAACACTTCACTTTGAAACTAAATGGTGGAAACTGATTTTTTTAAAGTATTTTTTTACTGTTTATTGACACATTGGTGTACAACTTTTGTGGAACGCTCTACTCAAAAGTATATTATTTCTTCTATTTTATTCAAGTCTTCTGAATATATTTTACATATGAAATATTCAGATAAAGACAAAATATAAATAATAATGAAATTCCCTGTTGGGATCTCTTCGATGTCAAGAGGTCGATTTATATATTCCAAGCATTATTTATTCGATGAGAATTCAAGATCTGCAGGGAAATTTTATTAATTATGCGATATGCGCTGTTGAGATTCATGCGAGTTTCATGTGATTTATTTCTAGCACTATTGCGCGATGTAGTTACTTATGATCAGACTCAAAATTGCGAATTCATTTGGAAACTTTGTGACAACGCAAATGTTCCAATCTGGTCGTTCTGTTGCACAATTGCTTCTGAATGTCAGAAAAGGGATTTATCGTTCATTTTTTAAACAACGGCGTTCTCAAAATAGATTCAATGTTTCTTAGAACAGTTAATAATTTTGTAATTTTTTTTTTTGGAAAAACAAAATTTGTACTTTCTGCTCCCGACAAAATGTTTAGGTACTTATTTTGTATCTTTGATAAAAAATAGAAATTGCCCAAAAGCGTTGCAGGTAGTTTCGGATTCGAGAGTCTTTTTTTCAATATAATGTGCTTAATGTGGCTGAAAAATCTACATAATAATAAATTGTATAATTTTTTAAATTTAAATCCTAGCGCGATTTTTGTTAGATCCTGTGTACGAAGTACTTTCTTCATAGTACGTTTGCAGAGCTACTTTTGTTTTAAAGAAATGGACAAACTGGCAGTTAAAATATGGTATATGTGAAAGAGTTGGAGACAGCTGGAAACAGCTCACTGCACTAAGACTAGTGGAGTTTTCAAATTTTTAAAACTTTGAAACAGAACATCCTGCCCTTAAAGGAGCTTAACGTTTTCCGAAATTTTGTGCTGAAAATGGTTGGAAATATCTGTCCTACGTTTTCATTTATTTAGTTCCTGTTACTTAAAGCCGACGACTTGGGCAATATTTTAATCTGGGAAACTTCAACTTTACTCTTATTGAGTCCAAAATAATTCAGAATTCTTTCGTGAACGAAATGCAAGAATGTACAAGGTGAACTGAACAGAATCGCTGAGCATAAAAATGTACTTCCTTTTTTGATTTATTTCGAAAATAAAATCGCTCTAAATTTGAATGGCAATAAAAAAATTTAAACAACCGTTTGTGTCATGGCTTTCCTCCAACAAAATTTATGTGTATTTCTAGTAGTACATTAAAGGTGCTTGGGCACAATTTTCAACTAAGGATATAGGTTTTACTCAGAAGCCAACCTTACACTTTCTTGAGTTGGCTCTTTGAATATTTCTACATAATTTCAAAAAAATTGCTAATTTTCGAAAAAATCTCTGATGTATTTTAGTTGTTTTACTATGAATGTTGAGGTAATTTTTAGGCAATATGAAGCATGCAATATTGCAGTGCAAACAGCGTGATTCGAGATGAAGGAAATCTACCTGCATGCTTCCTCCAGTATCAAAAGCGCAATAATCCAGACTTGGTAATTACATCCGAAAGTTGCGGTCGGGCATGATTTGCCCCCGGCTTTTCGGCAGGTCACAATGACAGTTGGAACCATATCATTAAGTACCGTCAGCGCCCGTCTGAAATTATACGCCCTGGTCGCGGTTTTGTCATAATTATTATTTGAATTGTATAGAACACATAGTATACGGGGAACGCAAAAACTAATAATGCCCAATCTCCGAATTTTCCATCTACTCTGTAATATACGAACTATGTCCGAACCGCAGCCGGGGACGTGTTCTTCATCTGCCCGGTTTTTATTATCTTGTTTATGGTTTTGCGGAAGGTTCGATCATTATATTTTGGCCGGCCTGTAAAAGAAATATGCGAAAAATGATTTAACGAAAATTGGACACTTTATATTGGCCCTTCTATGTGAAACCATCCATATTTATATACGAACTCGCTCGCTTGATAATGCCGACAAATCAAACTGATCAAATAAAAAATTAGCTTACACTATTTTCGTAAGCAAATGGAGATAATGAAAATATTAACATGGATAATTTTGTAACAAAGTTGCAAATTTCTACTACAATGGTGGTTTCGAAGAAATGGTAATGTGAAAACCAAATCAGCAGACGCATAATGTTCTTAGCTCTTTGTATAACAATTTTCTGACGGAGTTGAGTTGATCTTAGAGAAATTGAACAACAAACTCATGATAATCTACAAAAATGGTCAAAGTATTTAAAGATGATATAAATCACCAGAAGCCTTTGCAAATTTAATTCAGAAATATATTTTTTTTTGTTGAAAAACAAAACACAATGTATGCGGATTTGGACAGAATCTTTAGTTTAGGCTCCAAGAAGCACTTTAGAAGACAGCCAATCACACTAACATACGCTTAACAATTTATAATTATACGTTTTTTTACGATTAAAAAGAGCGTCTTCCAGCAAGAGTTTCCTTATTTTTCACAAAAAAATTTCATATTTTTCTTGTAGAAGCTCGATTCATTTTGGTGGCGTTATTGATGCGATATTAGTAATCCCAAGCCCAAAATCATCAACCTAATGGTAACGTTGTGAAGTAGTCGATTTCCACTAATATTGATAAATGGAAAGCCATCGAACAAGGACAAAAATATGTAAATTAAATCGAGGCCGAAGTACCATACCATCGAAAATACGCGCATCCTCCGTTACATGCAAATAACAATATATGATGACAGAAAGGTACTTATTACGTTTAAAGCCTTTAGTACCACTTTGTTAAGCAGCAGTTATTTTTAGGATTAAATCGTGCCGGCTCAGGAGTGGAGCCAAAAAATCGGCTATTTATGATCTCATTTAATAATTAAAACACGTTTTAAAATCTGAAAATTATTGTTCCCGCATTATTTCAGTTATTTGTCCTCGGTTACTGAATTATTTGTGAAGATGGAATCCGAATTTCGTTCGGTAACCGTAATCGACATGTGATTTGGAGACTTTTCTTTTTAATTCCTTAAATTATTGCATGCTTTTCACGTGTTTTTTTAATCTTTTCCCAGACACGTCTGGTATAAAGTGGAACGTATTTAATTTAATAATTATCAAGCTTATTCAGGTTATTTCAATTTACATCTACGGTGGTGTCGAATAATCCGCGTTTTATTTTGTTGAAGGTGTACTTCATATAAATCTGGCAGAACATTATATTATAAAACATCTGGAAAACAGTTTACAAGCTTATACAAAGTTAAGGACATTTTGTATCAGACTAGCTATTGTCTTATGACAAATAATACATTTTCTAGAATTATTTAGATTCTTAATTTTTAATGCATTTTCTCCGTATTTAAGCTTAGTGAAGCTTAAACTTTTGCAATTCGCCTGTCAAGATCATCAATATCAGCAGGGTGTGCCTTATAAACAATGGACTTTAAATGTCCCCAAAGAAGGAAGTCTAAGGGTGTTAAATCAGGTGATCTTGGAGGCCATTCAATTGGTCCCCGTCTGCCAATCCATCTATTCTTCTTATTTATGGGCGAGAAATCATTATTATACTGAGCATCTACTCTACTCTACTTAGAGTTTTCAAAATCGATAAAAAACCCTTCATCAAGCACTAAAATCTGTAATTTACGACACTGTCCTAAGTTGTTTGTTCAATTTCATCTATTAACTTACGGAAAAGTTGTAGCTTCCAACTTCCAAATTAAGTGAAGGTTGAAGAGAAATTCTTCCTGACGTTTTGCAAGCACGAAAGGCTTGCATCTTCAGGGGTGGTTGCTACGCCGAGTTAGGAAGATAACTTTTTCCACTTCGGTCTAAAAGCCCAAAAAACTCGCCAGTTTCAACCAGGGGCCGCGACATCGTAACTCTTTTAACAGTTTTGTTTGCGATAATTACAGATCCTTTGAAGCTCGGGATAAAGCAAAAAACCCGGAAGAACGTGCAATAATAATAATTTTACTGCGCCAATCTTTGAAGTTGCCGCGGTATCCTGGATGCCTCCAACATCCTCACCTATATCAATTTTATTAATCTGCGCTAACTTTTCAGCGAAAAAGTCATCTAATTGGCATCAGCTACATACATATCCAGCATTAGTATTCATCAAGACCATCAAAGCCTCTTTTTGAATAGCTGATTTGTGACCAATAAAACTGGTCTCGGTAATAGCTTTCATCTATAAATGGGGCAGTTACCTATCGGAATATTTATGCAAAATTTAATAACGGCTGGCTATTGGCAATTAATTCACTTAATCTTGATTGGAAAAATCGGAAAAAGCGAATATGTACTGTAAAGAACTTATTATTATGCATTGCCTTCTAGGCGACACGTCCGAATCAAAAGTCGGCTTTAATTGCGCCCAACCCTTTCAATTCATTCGAATTGGAATTTTCATAAATGTAATTTGTTTTTCGCATGATTTACTAGTTTTCCTTTATTCCCACACCACTCGTTTCGCTATGGGCAATAAATAGGGTTTTTTTAGTTTCAAGTAAGCAACTGTTCCCTTATCCTCATATAATTCCAGTAATTCATCTTACTTAAGCTGTTTCAAAGGTGATTTAGTTTGTTGCGACAAGCATGAAGATCAGCTCAGCTAGTTCAAAAACCAGTGCAGATGTTTCGATTTACCTTTAAAGTACCTTCATTTACGGCGTTGCTCTTATCCGCTTCGTCTCAAACAAACCATTCGACTAATGAATATTACCATTTTAATATATCTTAATTTATTTCATTTCGAACATTAGGCCATAAATTATAGTTTTTTGAACATACATTAACGGCCACTTAGATAATATACCGAACGCAATAAAAGTCACGCTTATCTATGAAATTTAGGTTGATAGTAACGAAAACCTGCTGCCAAGGTGTTTATTAATATATTCTTCTACACTTAGATATTCAAGGTACCGCACTTAAACATTAATGGAATACACTGATTTATAATGACAAATTTATTTTATCGTATTTTTAATATAATAATAATGTGTCTCTCGCGTCCTCCGGTTTACCTCGCGTATTTACTTTCGAGCTTTCTTAATATACTTATTGATATATGTCCCAGTAGGTACTTGCAGGCTTGGTAATAATTGGAGCCACTTAGAAAGCGGCCAATATTAGCGATCAGAAGCTTTGGACTTAATGCTCACGCTAATTAGGAACAGATTATAGGTAGTTAGAGCGTCCAAGAATTAAGAGCCATCACTATCTATCAAAACATGATCAAGTTCATGGAATAGTAATCAATGAATGAACTTTGGGAATGGTAATGACCAAATTAAATTAACTGGAGTTTTGCCGTTGCTTTATTGATATTAATTGAAATTAATTACAATCCGTACGGTAGTGACCTGTCCAAGAATTTTTAATGAACGCATTTTTCTGCGACCGAGCCTTTAACAAGTACCCGGGTGGGCGGAACCTGAGCCATTTTTGTTGTGCATTCAGCAATTTACTTCAAATTGCTTAAATTATCTATAAATAAAATCATTGTAATTAAGAATCTGCTTAAAAAAAGATACGTTAACGACAGGAAACTGGTCTAACACATCGCGCGGTATGTTATTAATACGTTAATTTCTCTTAAAATTTTAATAAATACTCGGAGATATTTTAATTAAATACACAAGTGGTTGGGAAAAATTCAGTTGCGACAGCCCGCTTTACAAATAACAGCTTCTTTTTGGTACCGTTACAGCTTGACACTGAAGTTGTGGAGAAAAAGGCGGAAGTTTGATAAAATCCTTGTAATGATGGCTATGTTGGTAAAAGTATGAAATTACAGCTGATGGAAATGTTAAGTCATCTGTAGGTGTTAATGATAAGGAACGTTTGAAGTCTCGATTATGCGCATGTTCATCAAGTAACTGAACATGAAAGCCAACGTCCTTTCCTGCTATAAAAAAGCGAATAGATGGTATTTTTGTAGAAAATTAAACTTTTGCAAACTCCGACTGAAGCATTTCATTCATGAATTCATTCTCTTTTGTATGCTACTTCAGTTGTTGATACTTCTTCTACTGGGCGGTGAAACTTTTCATGTTACTTTTGTGTTCAGTCACGTAAGCTGATCACTAACTTCTTCTTCATCTTCTTCTTTATTATAGGCGTTTATTATCCGCGTTGGCTCTATCCACATGTTCGTTCCAGTATAGACGCCCATCTTTTGTCCATTTGATGACATCTTGGATCTAACTCTCCTCTCTAATGTATTTGCTCCTTATTTTGCCCCATATAGTTAGACCCAGTATAGCACCAGCGTCTTTATTTCCGTTGATTTTAATAGCTGCTCTGTTTTTGTTGTGTCTCAGAGCTGCTTTGTAGATCTTTAGGCTTCCGTGCTCATGCACTTGTTCCTCCAGACAATTCAGATAAAGCACCTCTGATTCCTGGTACTTAACTTCATTTTAGAGGTTGCAATCGCAGACATTGCATCCAGGAGATTTGAATGCTGTTGAACCTGTTCAATCATTATATTTCTGAACTCAAGTTTTCAGCGAGTTGGTTCTTTTGAAATGTTAAGCGATTTTGTTCTCTCAACAGAAAGCTGCATGTTAAGTTTCTCCGAAATCTCCCCGAATCGGCGCAGCAGTTTCTGTAGATCGTCTTCAGATTCAGCGATAAGGACGGCGTCATCAGCAAACAATATTAAAATCTTTTTCTCCCAGGTTGTAGCCTCGCATTCCTTTAAAGTGTGAAATTAATTCATACATGATCAGATTAAAGGTGTTGCCGTTGCTGTTGTTGGCGTTTTCTTGATTTGTATTGTGCAGTTCGCAGTTGCGAACGTTCAAATTTGATTGGAACGACATACGACGAACCACACCAACTGCAGAGTTTATAAATCCAGCTTATTTCCCGAACTGCAGCAACTGCGAACGACGAACGGCACCAACTGCAGAGTTTATAAATCCAGCTAATTTCTCGAACTGCAGCAACTGCGAACGACGAACGGCACCAACTGCAGAGTTTATAAATCCAGCTTATTTCCCGAACTGCAGCAACTGCGAACGACGAACGGCACCAACTGCAGAGTTTATAAATCCAGCTAATTTCTCGAACTGCAGCAACTGCGAACGACGAACGGCAACAACTGCAGAGCTTATAAATCCAGCTTAGAGCGAGCAGAGTAGATGCAGTTCTTATAGGTTCGCTGAGACCGTCATTCAGTCATAATTTTAGTTTCGATGTTAAAATGTACATGTCTAATCAGGGCTATAAGATCTGGCGACGTTCATTGTTCTTAGGATAGCTAATACATCTTCCAGACGCACTCTGTCGAAGGCTCTCGTCAAATCCACGAAGCACATCTTTCCATATTTTTGGTGAGTCCTACTAACTTCTGCTGATGGTAATGAAAGTTCTCCTTAGAATAGTGGTTTATTGCTATCACTACATGACGTTTCGATTGCATCAGCGGCAACCATTCTGAAACGCGATTGGACAATCGAACCCTCAGAAGCAATTACTGTATCCATTTCCCTGGACAATTATTCCTTAATAACAGGCAATGAGATATCTGAATACCACCGTAAAATCTAGAATTTTTGAATACACGCGAACTTATCTACTGTGTTTATCTATGGTCTATGCTCTGTTGGGTTCCCATTGAACATAGTTCAGGTGCGACTGTTTAAGATGCGCTTCAGTAAATTGAACGATTTATTTAAATATTTCAGCAAGTTTGTGAATAAATATTTGTGGGAAATTGTTTGAAATGTTTCAATCGTTTCAGTATGGAATTGCCTAATTATTTATTTAATTATGGGTAGTATTAAGTTACACCTGGCTTTGGCATTTGCATTACTGGGGCAAAAAGCGAATTGGAAAGCTTATAAAACGGAAGACAGATAGTACTGTAAAACTAATTAAAATGTTTTTATCCATGAAAGTCATGTAAAGCTGCAACAAAACCTCCGATTATTTGTTTGTTGTTTGAAATAAAATGCATTTCAATCGCTAATTGGAAATAGTAATTCTTTCGTATAATTAAGACGTATTTTTGAAATAAAACCCATTTCAACCGCTTGATTAGAGAAAGGTTGAGTGTTTAATCCATTTATTTAAAATTTGCACTAAGCCTCCAACCTGTACGACTAGAATTGAGTTTTTATGTGCTTAATTTTTGTTCATCATTTCCAACTCTTTGGCTGTGATAAAAATATCCGTAATCATCAGACTTGATGAGCAAAATCTAACGGAAGTTGTTGCCACGGTGAATTCATATTAATTATCATGAAATTTCCCAACTTACTGACAGTAATTTATGGTTCTTTGAGTTCAAAGGTTGTAAAATGGTGCTCTGTTGTGGGCAAATCACAATTTAATGTTTATTTTCCTTTCGACTATTTCCATTCATTATTCATCACTTTTACCAACTGAGATTAATTTGCAACTAATTTCGACATGAATCAGAATCTAATCGAATTGTTTGGCTAAAATAAAAGCCAGCGGTAATTAAATTTTTATTCAGTTTTTAATTGAATAAACTTTGTTATTAATTGCTTTTCTTCTGTTGCAGGTATGTGAAGCTTTTGGAAAATGGAGTTACCGTTGCATGTATGTATTGTTTGATTAATTTTTTGTTTAATGTTGCGATATGGAATCGTTGAAATTTCACAAAACCGGTTTTTAGCTCAGATTTTGTTTTCTAAAGCCGTCAATGGGAGATAAGTTCAGAAATTTTCCAGAGGTCAGTTTGGGAATGAAAACCGAAACTTTTTATATCCCGTTTTTGATTGTTTTATATTCATTTTTATCAATGTATGATCACCTTTAGCCTCTTCTATCCGTCAATATTCTCTTTAAGTAATTTAACTGCTCATTTTTAGTTGTTCTGGTTTCTTGCCTTTTTTGTAAGTTTGTTGATGTTTCCTTCTCTTATATCTAATGGAGTCTTGCAGTACATAATCAGCTCTTTAAATGCTCATTGAAACACTTTGCTTTATTAAGAATCAGGAACATTAACGATTTGTTTTCCATCCAATGAGCATTAACTTGGTTTGGCGAATTCATAGAAAGTTGCGACGTTTCGAAATATTGTCCGTGTTCCTCCTCATGTGGATTTCCTCCATTAGGAAAATAGTTTTTTGTGTTGTACTTCAAGTCTCATGGGAAATACTGAAATTAAATCCATGAGCGGTTGGGCTAAATGAATATTTAGAAACTACCCAGCCGTTAACAAATCAAAGCTTCGAAAGTTCCCTAATTGTTTTGGGTGATGTTATCAATTACTGTAAGTTTATGGAAAGTGTGCCCTTTGAAACGTAACCGTATTCTGTTGAATCATACTTAAAATGTTACCTGTGAACGCTTAGAGCCACACCATGAATAATCTATAATTTTTCGACGTCCATAGACGGCTTCATGGTTTAGTAATTATTAGAAATGGGGTGGTATCGTCAAGGTACGCCCAACCATGAGGTTAAGGTAATAATATAACGACTTATATACGCGGTGGGAAGTCGCTACTGAATTTGATACTTGATTGTATGGGATTTTTGCTTATTTAAATTCGTTTTTAGCTGGCCATTAAAGGAACAGCCAGCCTATCGACTGTGCCGCTTTTTTATGTCTTCATCCTAGCAACACATAAACGCACATAAATCTGCCGAGTATTATCTCAAATGATATCGATTACACTTTAATAATACATTCGGCTGACGTAGTAAATTAAAAATAATTAAACAGTGCGTAAGAAGCCTCTCTTCGACATCCTATATTTTATAGTACTTCTCAGGATATTATGGGTACCCTTTCCTTTGTGATTATGTCGTGGTACTACCAATCGGCTTGGGGCTGTTTTAAGCTGCGGTTTGGAGAGTGCAGACATACATACCTTTGGTGCATGTGATTCCGATCGTTCTCAGTCTAATTTTTATGTATGCAATCTGCCATTACGCGCATAAAAACCTATAAATGAATAATTAATGATTATCGAAGAATAAAATATTTGCAATAATTACCAATTAAATATTATCTGCAGTTTATTGCCGGAAGCGCAAAGTTTACCATTATCAGTTTTATAGTTGTGAATTAATTAGTGTGGAAGCTGCTAAACTGGTAGAGTATGCAAAATGGGATTTTAATGTCAAAAGTGTTAAGAAAAAATGCATGTTAATAGCATGGATTAATCAAGCCATAGACCAGGAATATATTCAAAATGGGTTTCACATGTACGTCTCAAACGCTAATCATCGAATCATTGCAAAGAACACCAGAATGATAAACATAATTAATTTCAACGACAGAATGAAGTGGTGATCAATCAGATATTGAGTGCCCATTTTTATTAAATTTCACGTTTTATTCAGAGGCCGATATTAGTCAACGTGACTAATATGTCTTCTTACTTATGCTCGCATCAGACCTTACTATTTCATTTTTATGTTTTTTTAACCGGAATAATTTCGCAAAAATTTAGAAACACTATTTTTACCTTTCATAGTTGCATTTTGCGATTATTCCCTGCTTCGGTTACATTCATTAAAAAAACTGTTTTTTTATCAATAACAATTGAAATTTTACCAAAAGAATTAGGCTTGAGTTGAGTTTCAAGTTGTAATCAAGCAGTAGCTACAGCAAATGAAAAACAAATAGATCAACAAAACCCTATTTGCAGTCATTTCATGTCATCTTTGAACAAGTTATTATCCAAACATGATATGTTTATTCTAGTTCCTTTATTTAATTGTCCGTCTTCATTTATATGGAAGCTTGACGTCAGCTCTATGAGCCATCAAACTTAGATTCAATGTTGTCCGCTTGGTGGGCACTATATGATCAAAGGATTAAGAATTAATTGCTTTCAAAGGAAGTTAGTTGAACTTCGTAATCGGAAATTTTTCTCATAAGCTTATCTTAATCCCCGATGTCATTAAAGTCGTTATTAACTTCCTCAGAACTAGCGCTATTTCTTTAATGTATGTTTAAATACCCGACGTACACTCGGTAGATAAGTCGAAATTAGATGGATGAAATTAGCATTCTATAATAAACAGTGCCGTATTGACTGAAAGGCGATTTCGACCCAAAAATCAGTTACCTTTGTTTCTTATTCAGTCATTGGTTTCTGGCTGTAATCCGAAACCGCCGTGTCCTAAACGGAATATGACCTGAAAATTTTTGAATCTTCGACGAATTAAACTTGATCTACAGGCGATGACAAACGAAATAAATTAAGCCAAGCGTAAACTAGAGCCGTTCATTGAAAACACCATTTTATAGCAACAAAAATATAATACCTACAGTGCGGTAGCACCTAAATAGTGTCAAATAAAAACAACGCCCGTGGATAATTTGGCGGTACTTTACAAGTTTAAATCGCTTTTAAAAAGCCTCTAAAAATCAAGTCTTGGTTAACCGAAAGTTCAACGAAACCTTTCCTGGTTTTGGTCATGCATTTCGTCGCTGTTAGGGTACGTTCGATCTTGGATTGTTTAATGTTTTAGAAATTTTAAGTAACGCAATGGACCATTCTATTGGTCTTAAGCAAACGAATATTAGGAACATTCGTTGGAATTTATCTTCGTCGTGTTCTGTCTTGTGCTTATCTTTCTAATAGTTTGCTCATCGGTTTTATGTGAATTCCATTGGGGTTCAAAGCTGTTTCTTGAAATAATTCGGATTTTGATGAAATGGAAAGCTATTTGAAAATGGGTCAATATTTTCCAAATAAAGAGGTTTTAGATTGCAAAGTTACAAACGATTTTAAAGTAATTTCTGAAAATGACACCGTTTCCATTATTTAAGCTGGATTTATGAACTCTGCAGTTGGGGCCGTTCGTCGTTCATGCAGTTCGCAGTTGTCAACGTTGGAATTTGATTGGTTGTTGGCTACTACATTTTCGCATTCTTGTATACACACACTAATATTGAGGATTCGTTTATCATAGTTATTTGTGCATAAAACAAAAGTTTAATATTAATATTGTTTTTTCGCGTTTGCACTTATCGGCAAGCACAACTGTTTTTGGTTTATTGTGAAAAGTGTAAATGAAAAACCTTTTAATCTCGAGTCGATGACATTTTCGAGTGAGAATCTTTTCAATGAAAAATTCCTTTTATATATGAGCGAATTGGTTGACGGGGCTTTCGAGAGCTATGTTTTAATAATTCTCCGGATGAGACGATCAAAAAATAATTCCAACGGGTGGGTTTAGGCCAACCGACCTGGTGCAAGTGGACGAAAAAACGCCTCTTTCTAAATTACAGGCTCACGTTTCTATCATTCCTTCTTTGTTCGTCCTGTGCCTCAGCATACCGAAGATAGAGAACTATGGAGCAGCTTTTTTGTTACAGTCAACGATAAATTGGATATTTGTAGCACGTTCTTTTTCGAAAGCTAATGCACTTTCAGTTAGACTGCGACTGATTGAAAATGTAATTTTTGAGGGTTTTTCTGTGTGGATTAATATGTTTGAAAGGTTATATTTATTTCTTCAAGTTGCATTTGTAGTTAGCGCATCTGTTATGAATTTTTATACATTTTGATTCTTGAATTTTGATTCAAGTTTATGTTTAAGTTTCCATTCTTTAACTTGTTTTAACTTTCCTGTCTTGATTCTGAAATCACTATAATCAAATAATATATGTACCTACTTTTCCGATATTAAAACTCTAAAAATTGGCAAAAACGTACAAAAAAAAACTGGATCCTTTTGTTTCAAATTGTTTGTGTGTACATCAATTACATAAAATCCATGCATTACAGCCATATGTTCGTTTTTTATCCGATTTGATCAGTAACTAAAATCGTCGAAGAACTAAAAGGTAACGTTGCCTATCCACGTTCCGGTTGATGGAAGTTAGTGTTCGAGGGTAGTCGTTTGTATCTGTTCAGCATCGGCTTTGTATCAATACTTTATATTTAAGCACGTTTAAATTCCGAGTTAAAACATCTCTGCAAGAATTCTGAATCTCTTGATCTTGATTGATTAGACTATTACCACCATCTGTACTCTCGGTACTAATTACAATTACCACCACAGGATAGTTAGAGCGAATTGCATATGGATGCGATGCATTTCAAGTATATGTAGGCATTTCATTGGTTTTTATGTCGTAGGAGTCAATTACCTTCTTTGGCCTTCGTCGTGACTTCTTGGTTCGTTTAATGCTTATCGTCGATCTAAATTTCCAACAAATTAGAGCAGTATTTCCGATATGGACCATATCAAAAACAATAACACCTCAATGTTTTTTTCGACTTTTTTTGCCCACATAATTAGCTGCCCGACTTTAATTGTACGCTTTAATGCCTTGGCGCGTAATTGATGATACTCGAATTAGGGCTATGCTGCCATAACATCCACTGAACATACGTTAACGTTAAAAATCGGGGTTCAACCAACCGGCATACATACACTCGACTAATGCGCTTTTCAAGTTTTTCTCCTCTTTTTATTAAATGTTATGAACTGCCCATTGAAGAACCACAAAAGTGAAAAAGTAATGGCAGACAAGCAATTAACAATTTTCAATTTGAAAACAAGTAAGCTTAGTTCACTAATTTACAATTTAATATTCCTATTTTTAATTCTTTGTTTTTATGTCGCGTATTTTAAGTAATTCGAATTCGCAAATTATCATCTATTTTATTTGATTTTACATGATTTATATGTTTTCTTTTTTAGCAATTCTCCACTAAAATGCCTTATTTAATTCCTAAATTATTGATTAAAAAGTGTTCTCAAAATACGGAATAAGCATTAAATGATCGTTGACATGTTTTATCAAACTTAATTAAATTCCTGTTCAATTTTAGACTATTTGAAGACATGAGAGGTACATTTGGTGAAAATCTCTGGAAGAAAACTACCCAAACCATTGTAGGTAGGCACAGCAGCCAGCAGGGCCTATAATAAAACCCAAACGAAAGTAAAAAAAGCGTCTTCATATAAGTGTATTAAGTGTAATAATTTTAGGTTGTCATGGGAAAGAAAAAAAAAAATACTCTCACCCTAAACGCATATTTAAATCGGGTACGCGATCGTTTCCAAAACCCAGGTACTACACAAACATGAAAAAACCTGTTCGGGAAACATTATCAACAAAATTCCAGATTAATCAATTCCATCGTTTTTATTAAAAGAAGTGATCAGTCAATATATTTCATAGACCAATTATTTCAGTATTACAGTAATTAGGTATTAAAAAATAAATAAAACACCTCAAGAGCGACGGAGCCGTCTTAAGGAACACATTAACAGGTATATATCATTGCATCACCTTGAGTGTAGATTGTAATCAAAATAAATTGTCGACTAAATTTCATTTCGTATAAATAACTTTAATGTATAATTTAATAACAAAGCCCGCGTTAGTGGTCCGGAATCTTAAGAGGCCTAAAACGTACAGTGCAGGTGTTGCAATTATTGGATATACTTCTTATCGTAACACATTTTAGTTGTTCTTTCGCACTTTATCCTTTCCACCGATTTCCATCGGCTTTTAGTCATAAAAACCATTAAAAATATTCCAATAAACCAGGAATATGTTCAAATAAATAAAGGTGCCATATATTGTAGGAAAAACAGTAGATTTACTTTTAAGCTTAGTATTAACTGAATCCCGGCAGTAAACTTCGCCCATTCAACCAGATCTTATCGGCAGCATGTGTTAATTGAAAGTTCAAATTATCTTGGAGTTATATGAAAAAAGCGTTTTATATTTTAGACCTAAGCAAACACACTTTCCGTCTAATCAAACAACGTCGCCTTTGTAAATTTGTTTAGCCATCTCTATACATCGGGGCTTTGGTTCGAGGGCAATTAAATACATTATTTTCAACAAATCTGTTTGGATTTTAAAAATGTTAATGTAAACCTACATAGCTTTAGGAATCGACTAAGCACGTATATATAGATTTAAAGTGCAGTTTGTGTTCTATGGAAATTTTTTCCGAAAGAAAAACCATTCTACATGCCAATGGAGCTTTATGTAGGAATTTTGTAATTCATAGAATTATTGTTGAACATGAAGCATACAGTTAAGGAAGTAATGCATTTAATGAAGTTTCATTGCGTTTATTATTTGATTGAAATATGAAAACGGTGAACTGTTGCGCTGATAGTCAGTCAATTTTATTGCATGAATATGTTGAAATTGGTTATTTTAACCGCTGTTTGAGAGTTTTTATTTGGATAAATATGAATTTTAACCGTTATCAACACAATTTAGTTGAAAACGTATAATGAAAAATAATTATTAAAGCGAGAAAAAGGGCAGTGTAATGACACATTGATAAAATACCGCAGTTGATTGAAAAAACCTCAATTTAACTAAAATTGAATATGGATTGGTTGAGTCATTGCTTGGAGGGTTAGTGCTTCTTGAATAGCGAATTTAAGTTCTTTCAAAATGTGTTCTTTTGGCCTTCTTCTATCTTTGCGGGATATTTGCCAGCATAATGTTGACCTGTTAGAACGTGGATTAGTTCTATTGCATTATTTGACATTCTAGTGTAGTTGCGATTGCATTTTCTTTTGTTGTGTGTTTGTGTATCTACACAATTTTATAGTATCAATTTTTTATCAATTATGAAGAGATTTCGCTGCCAACCGAGTAATTGGTTAGTATATTAGTATCGGTTGTTTCAGTCTGTATAAATTTTTACGCGACTGTCCAGTTCACCACGCGATGAGTCCAACGTGAGCAAGAATAATAATAATAATAATAATAATAATAATATAGCGTGTTTGATAGAAAATTAAATTTTAGTTTGCACGGGTTTTACTAAATTGGCCCTTCGGTTCAAACATAACGTCGTCTTTTTGGTCATGTTTTAAGAAAGATTTGAGCCTCCGAGCCCGTTCTTCAGAGCGAGGATTCAAAACCCAATTCAGTAAGTGGAAGTGGAGTGAGAACAGAATGGCAAGTTTCAAAAGGCCAAAATTTCATACTTTATGCCATGATTTTGCTCATTTATCCCGAAGAAATTGAGTTAGCGCGCTCCTTTCTTGGTCACTAAATAGAGAATTAAATTGCACATTTAGTAGAGCTCCCAAGAAAAACAGAAAGTTTCTGAAAAGTGGCATTTTTCCGCATTGTTCAAAAAACTCAACCGAGGAGTGTTTAACAGTATTTTCATGCATGCTATAAAAACAGTTTTTCTCCGAAATAAACAAGTTTAATAACAAAGTGATTATAATTGCACAGGACAGCACCTGTAAAAGTAAAAGTATTTTTTAAAAAAACTGTTAGAAAGTTTTTACATTACTTCACAAGCGCCAAAATATATTTTCTTAAATTTATTAGTAATTTACTCACATTAATTGCTCTCTTCACATTAATCACTTCTGCCTTCTTGGCAGACTTGCTAGTCATTTTCAACATTTCCTTTCTTAGAACTAATAACGACCAAAAATTATCTGGAGCCGTGGGATCCTACAACAATTTTTTTTCGAAAACCATCCGAAACATTCTGCTGATCCATTCTGATTAAGCTCGTTCAGCAAATTGCCAAGTTCTATAATAAGTGCCACCTTTGAATGCAGTAACGTATGACTTTTCGATTTTCTTATAGGTATCCAATAGCACGAAAGCCGGAATTCAACAATAAAATTTGCCATAATGAGGCTCATTATTCGCCAAGTAATTTATTATTACTGCATCAGTCCAATCATTGTATTTATTCAAGACCTAAATAGTTACCGCCGGGTTGCTTCGTGAGCTTGTATTATTTCATTGTTTTTAGTTGATTCAGTTATTTCGTACACACCTTCTATTATTATTGCAAATAACTGTGATGGGTAAAGTTGGCTAGAAAAGTCTGCAAGTAGGCTTGCATCGTGCACGGCACAGCCAGGCGTACTTGGAATTGTAATGATGAGTTTACAGATTTTGATATGTAAGTGCGTAGAGAAGAGAAAGGAGTCATTTTAAACTAATCCCAAAGCAGCCGCTTGCATTCGGCAATTGTTTGATGTAAAATATTTTCTCTCTTTTGACTGTAAAAAAAATTGTCAACGTACACTTGATGGCTGATGGCTTTTTGCATAATTTAATTTGATATTTGTTAATTAAAATTTGCTGCAGAAGAAAAATAAAAATTACGCCCATGAAATGCCGTAATCACAATAATTAACTGATAATGGCTGCTACTCTACTACTCGTATTCAGCAGTAGCAGATTACAACAATTTTATGGCTAATTAGCCCGATCTGCCATTCTGCGTTTAATGATCGGTAAGTAGGACACATTTACATCGAGTTACTTAATATAATTCAATTTTCTAAGAAACTATTTTCTTTGTATGTGCCACTAACGAACAGGTTGATAATGCTCAAGCGAGTTGTGCGTTGGCCGTTTTGCGCTATTCACGATTAAATCTGTTGTATTAAGATATTCATCCAGATATATTTTAGCAGATGTGAACCTTTTTAGCCTAGTTAACGAGAACATGTAGTGAGTTCACATGGAACGCCCACATTTCTTAGAAATTCACAGAACAGTTGACTGTCCATTATTACTAATGATCTTTGCGGTTTGTTTTATTTCAATCGTTCAGCTCCTGATGTTTTAAAGATTATGTTTTATGAACCTTCAATTGTTTAGCTCAGTGTTTTTTTCTTACTTTACTTACACACTTGGAGAGTTGACTTCTGTTCACATATCCGAATATACATTGAATACGTAGAAAGTGCAGAACAATTAATTGAGTAATCAATCCGACAATAGAAAATTAAAATTAAAGTGTTTTAGTTTGTTTCTTATTACATAAATATCTGGAATTTTATACCAATATATCCATGGACTTCTTTTAAGGGATATCTTTTACGCATTTTGCTATGAGGGATATTTCTTGAGCAATTCCAAGCCCCGATTTCAGTTTTCGAGAAATTACACATTGTTTTAAAAAATCTGACGAAATCTGCATTTTAATCTTGATTCCATCAAAATAGTTAGAGTTCTGATGGTAATGCTTGAAACGGCAATGTTCGACTGAAAGTCTCTGAAGATGCAAGTGACTCGTGCTTGCGAAACGCCAGGAAGAAATTATTTTCTCCGGCGGCCTAAAAGCTCGAAAAACTCACCAATTCTTGATTGGGTTGTTGATGGTTAAGTTAAGGCAATGAAAAGGCGAAGGCAATGAAATTAAACTAGTCAAGCATATAAAAAACTTCAAAATGCGGAATTTATCCATTTAACCCAGATGCACTCCCAGACTATGAATTTTTACACCTGCATGCATCCTATCACTCCTGGTCCATCTCCCCCAAAAATATTATTTAAATACATTCTGAATTTGCCAACATCTCCGCCGGTTTAAGAGAGAAATACTCAGGCACACTGAAAGCATAGTACTTTTTCAAGTAACTCCATCTATTTGTGTGGTCCAACTCTCCCTGCTTTACCTTATATTTAATAGGCCACTCTCTCAGTTTTTTCTTCAATATTACTGTTCTGTTTAGTATTATTTTTCTTTTATATTTGCTTCTCTAATTGTTCATCAGTTTTTCAAATACTAGCCAACCGGTTTTTTCTATACTCTTTTTTGAATTTCTACCTGTACGTTCCCATATTATACGAGCCCTGCTTAAAATCCTTATAGATCTTCCAAAGGCTCGATTTTCAGTTGCAGTTAAAGACAGTCGAAAGCTATTTAAACGGGTAAACATTGATCTGAATGAACTTTGTCACTTTGAAATAAAGCAAACAACAAGCAAAACAATACAATAAATGCCAATTTAAACACATATCGGGCACTTTGTTTAAGATTGCTCGCTTCAGTTCCTGCTCTGGTTGATGGGACCTTCCTCTATATAGAGAATAATCGACAGTAATATCGACCATTACAACAATATCTCCATCTAGAAATATTGAATATAAATTCTCGTTGGTTATTAAAGAAGCTGAAAATACCCGTATCAGATTAGCATCTTCTAATGCTCAACATTATCTCTGTGAAAAAGCCAGAGGATTTTACTTGGTGCATGACACGCGCATTTCTGACTTCAAACGGGAGGCAGTAAAAGCAATACTAAACAACTATTATTTAAATCATAAGTCAAGTGTTATGTCTTTGTTATTCAAATAAGACGCCATTGCACGATAACGGCCAGGCAATATTAATTGTTATGCAAGTTGTAACTAGATTTTGGCACAGCCGTAGCCGTTAGTGTTCACTCGTAAAATATTGGATCGAATGGCCCATTACCTTTAAGATAATCCCAGTATTTAGGGGTCTGAAGTGAATGCGGGCGGGAAATGTGGCATTAATTCCTATGAAAGTCTAATAGAAATACCGGTCTTGCTTGCCTAGTGTTATGGAATCGATGGCAGTGGATTAGGCGATCGGTTATGGGCTTTAATGTGCTTTTAGTGAAATGAGAGCAAAACCTCTTTTTGCAACAAAGAACTGTTTTCTTGCAAATTTAACATTAACATATGAGACGCTACAAAATATTCTCATCTTTTTAGGTTTAAACTGCAGGAAAAACATCAAAAATAAGAAGAAAAACAGCAGTTGCTTTATTTTTATAACCTTGGGGGTTTACTTAAATACTAACTTTTGAGTTTTTGACCAGCTCCCATTTCGCTTTAAAATATTTTGTGTGATTTCCGTGCGAAAACTCGAAAATTCCTAATACGGTCCGAATAACTTGTGTATACAAATGTTGCAGAACATTTATGCGGTTATGTGTAACTAGTCGGCCTAACTAGTCATCCATAGTGGTGACCGTTATGTGGACACACAAGAAAACAAAGAATTCCAGCCTTAATGCTTTTGGTCTATGTGGAAACTTCCGTTTAGCTTTACATTGAAAATATGACGCATAAAACATTTTCCTGACCACTGTAGACGACGGTGCAATGGTAAATTTATTGATGGTCTCCATTGGAACGGATATTGGCAGTTAATCGAGATGAATTAACCGTCTGACAATTTGACCTAGAAATTTAGTGCAATAACCCCTGAAACCGCAATTAAATTTCTATTGCGTTTGCTCGCTGATAAGTCCACTGAAATAATAGATATCTATGCATTATTCAGAAACCGGTATAAAAGACAGCCAGAGTAAGAATTAATTAAATCGGCAATGGAAAATAATAAACCGACTTGTTCCCGTAACATTTACAACTTTACGCAAATTTTAATTTTAATAATCGCTCGACCATCGACAATGAAGCGACAATGCAAGAATAATTATTGGCGTTAATTAACATACAGACACACATAATTAACATAGAAGGTAAATTATTATTTTCCTTACTAATTCCGACCGTATAATATATCAATAAATAACTATTTTAGATGCTTTTGTTCGATAACAATAGCTAATTTTAGACGATTTCTTTGCGTACAAATTAAACCTTTTTGCACAACCGGTGACTTACTGCATATTGTTTGGTTTTGCCATTACCTTTGCGCTAAATAAACAAGACGCTTTATTTATTCAATAGATTAGTTATTTGTTTGTTATTTGCCAAACCAGTTACGCTATGCATTGTGTTAAATATTTAACGAAAGTTCAGCCAATTTGTTCTTCGAACCCATACCTTTAAGTCCACATTGTAAATAATAATATTTACAAATTGTAAAACAGTTTTGAGAAACAACACATTCCAATAAAAATAGTGGATTTTTTTGAATTTGCATGAATAATTTGATGTTGAACCTCTACGTGCTGCTACTGAAAGATCTCGCACGATTGTATTTCGTTTTATACGGGGTGTCAACTTGAAAACTTCCCACCCTTAATATCATTCTTGCAGTTAGAAATATGAAAAATTCGAAAGACACGTTAAATTTGTTTGTTAGGGGGACACTTCTTGTTTCAACCCCCTAGGAGCAGTAGATGTTGTCTTTGGAATCTTAAATGAGAATGAGGGTCAAGTGGCACATCGTTTTAAAGGGCCTATGTGTATATAACTAACTAGATGCTACCTTGACGGTTATAATATATTATTTCTCATCTCTATGTATTGATTTTATATGTTGGTATTCCGCTGGAGGAGTTGTTGAATCTTCTTTCGTGAATAGAAGTACTGACTTTTCTGTCGCTGAAGTTTCTGTAGCTGAAGATCGAGATATTTGCAAAATGATCAGTCTAAGACAACAATGTCGTTGAGAGCTGATTAAACTGAGTACCTACATCATTTTAACATCAAGTTCGAACTAGATCTTCTACTGTTAAATCTCCTGAACGCGATAGATAAACGAAGAATTGTGTTGTCTTTATTTGCTTCTACGTTTCCAGCATGCTGAAATAATTCTTTCAAACTTGTGAAGCACATTTACAACCCGTTTTTCGTTAGCAAGATAGAAAGCGGAAATCTAGTATAACGCATCTTCTGATCTGTCTGCATAAAACTGAGTTTCAGATAATTTAATGAAATTATGACCATTTTCGGATTGAATAATGTCTTTTGAACTGATGAAGCTTGAAACTGTTTAGCTTTGTCTCAATAGCTAAAAATGTTCAAAAATGATTAAAGCATCTCAAGATACTTTTGGCGAATAGATCATACCTTTGAAGCTTTCGAACATCGTCTTTTCAGAATGTTCTTTAATACGTTGGCAGCGATTGTATGTAAAAATCCCACCTTGAAGCAAATTAATAACTTGCTTCCTTCTGCATGGAAGAATCGGGCAAGTTCTAACAGTCTAGTCGGTCGCGTTTTGCTTTTATTAGCTCACTGACCTTCCTCTAATTCAGTTTGTTTAACTAATTCAAAGTTGCTGGGGCAACCAGTTTTGATTTGAGCAATTATTTTGAAATGATCACGATAATGCATAATAAATTACTCTGGCAATAGGGCAAAAACGAGTCGAGATAAAAAAAACCGAATACATTTGAAAGTGGGATAAATTGGCGGGCGAGGATATGAAACTATTATAATGGCATAAGTGCAAATTGAAGGCCAGGTCGGGGAACATCTGCATAATTTTCTTTATTATGATTCCGACCTTGATTTGAATTTAAAATATTCGAAATGTGGGCTGGCGCAGTATTTCGAGTTTTTCCAATTCGGTTTCCTCTTCATTGAACAAATCCAAAGATGTACTTAGGAAGCTAAAGTTAATCGTTTCTTCGAGTTTTTTTTTTGGTAGAACCCATTGAACGCACATACCAGTTGCGGATCATTACATGATTTGCAGATTATATTGGTTCACAAGTCCCAATTTATACTGGTGTATTCACGATCACTCACATGCCAAAGGCATGTTTCCCTGCTGAAGTCTTGTGATTGTTGAAAGGAGGAGCCTGCTTTGTCACGTATCAGATTTCCATTGAAGCTTCCCGTCCCATTAATTTCGCTATCTATGCGGTAAAAACCGATGAGCTTAATTAGAATGAGAGAAGCGATTTATCTTCAATCCAATTTTCTCGGATTTCCCGAGGAATAGATCGAGCCAACTAATCGACGACCGTTATAAATTAGCCAATGCCTCCCTCTATAACAGGGAAGCGGAAAATATGTATCGATCTCTATAGTGAGTGTGAATGCCGAATGAGACATCCGGTAAAATAATTTACGAGCAGTTCGGAACGCAGGTGAGTTATTCGATGCCCATATAATAGAAAATGATCAATTTATATTCATAAAATGTGTAACACATTCCTGAAATGCAAAAATCAACTGCGCTGAGAATAAACAACGGCTTTGGTCGCCCACTTATCTTTAATAATATCTGGAAAACCTTTTAGAATTAATTGCTCGTCGGGCTCACTTCGTTATGTTGTTACCGAATTAAGGTTAACGGCTATGCTCTTAAGAGGCCTTGTATACAATAAAAATAAAAGCCGTCAATACTTTAATCCAGTTGTGCTTCGAACTGTGTGTAGATTAAGTACCACAGACGAAACGTCCTTCCGATTTAGAAATCTATGCCTCAAGATATTAGTCCAAATATTGTATATTGATGGAGATTGGATTTACTCCCTTTCAGAAGCTGCTATATTTTGAAAATGTGATTTTTTTATTGGGATGGATAATCGGACAATATTTCCACTTCAGTCTCATCAGATTAACGCGCCTGCCAAAAGAGTCCTAAATTATTAATTTATAACATTGCAATGTTTGTATTGCCTTATAAACAGGAAAGCCTAAAAGCTTTTGAAAGCAAATGACATTTTATGCAAAAATCAAAATTTTTTTGGATAGGAAAATTGTTAATGGATATTCGTATCAGTAAACTATAACCTTCAGTAATGATTGCCTGAATTCACGCTGTGATATTAAGGATTTTACTTAGATAAAGGTGACACTGGGAAACGGGAAACATGAAAATTATGTCTTATGGGTTTTTATATATTTTTTGTTTCAATATGACCACGGTTTATATCAAGCACACCACATCAACTGACCACACTTTTGGCTTCTAATGCGTTTTACCACAGCATTTATCATCATACTATGATATCTAAGCTTGTGGTTTTATTTTGGGCAGACTTCTTTTATATGGATTGAAAAAATACCAGGATCCCTTTACTTCTGAACAGCATTGGTATAAGAAGTGACAGGTCTGTGATGCGTGGTATGGAGATCACCTTTGCCCCTTCTGGAAACAAATGTAAACAGCGAAAAAGTCAGCTTGTGCTGTAATTTAAATGGAATAGATCCTAAGGATCCAACCAATTAAAAAAGTTAGAAAGGAACAGAGTCTTTGTTCTTACTGAACCTGGTACCAGAGCCCAAAAGTTGCTATTTTCATCCAAGTAACGGCTTTTAAAAAATCTGTCACCCCCTTTCAATTTTTTTTATTTATTTGTCTAGACAGTTTCCAGCATCCATACTCTATAAATTTTTGATCAGCGGCACAAGTTTTCGAGAACGTATCGGGACTAACATTTAGGAAGCGACAATATACTTTCCAACCCTTAGCTTTGCTGTGGTTTTCCGTGATCAATTCCAGTGAACGATTAAATGCACCATAACAGCGAAAAAAAGAGGCCGAAAAACGCCTGTTGGGTTCGAAGTCGTATAAAGACATTATTATTGCCCATAAGAAAATACCATCATGTAAAGGTTAATAAAGCTTCTCGCCGAATGCCGAAAAAGATTATTTAAACTGGGTTCAATCCATTTTATTGGCCATAACTTGGGAAGAGCGCGAATTTGATATGGTGCATGAATCACTTTCGGAACTTTGCTTGTATTTATCGAGAACCAAAAGCTTACAAGCAACATTTTTTAGACCTTTCGGTATATTTCATGGGGGAGCAACAGGGCCGGATTGTTTTCAACAACATGTTTTATTCGTTTTCGAATCGGGTATTTTTTTTTTCAAATCACTGATGCGAAGGGAGGCTGATGAGAAGCAAAAGCCCAACTACATTACTTAATTTAATTAATTAAAACGTTAATAATCCGCCATTGTTCGTATTTTAAATCGAACCTTGAAATGCTGGACGCGCTCGATTTTTTTCCCAGATGCAATTACGGTATCAACCTATAAGCACTCAATCATTTTGATGGTTATTTGATGTGGCAAATGCCCGATTAAAATATGAGAATTTCTACCTAGTAAAACTGATTTATTTTACGACAACTATTATTTGCAAAAGAGGCGAGACATTGTCGGCCAATGGGTCGAGTTTATTATACAGGGTTTCAAGCGCATCGAATTGTTCGCATAACAAGTATGAAAATCATGTGTGTAACTGTCAATTTAAAAGCAGCAATTACTTCAACTAGTTCATGGCAACATGAACTAGAAGAACATAGAGAGAGGCTTATTCCACCAGATTATACCAATGAGCTGCCGATGGATTAAACCATACCAAACATTTTTTTCTTTCATATGTAGTACATTTCATTATCGATTTCAAATATGTTTAGTGACGTTTGGCAGTGGCTCTACTTTAAATCAAAATAAATCCATTATAAGTATAAATTAATTGATTCATTTACTGTAAGCAAAAAGCTACATCGACTGGAAAACCCGAATCCTGATTTCTGTTGATGGAAAGTTGATTCGAAATTTGGCTGTTACTTGTAGATTTTTTGGAACAATTCTTCAATAAAAATCGTTCTCACTTCCGTTGAGAAAATGCAAAGAAGTGAGGTCCAAAAGGATTGATGGCTGTTTAAACAGATTGATTGCAAAGTGACGTTCTCGGAAATTTCACGAGTGTGGTCCTGTCGAATACCCCAAAGTTCCGTGTAGATGTATTGTAATGTGCTCCCCCTCCTCTTTTGGCAGCTTTTAAAAGCGGTTCCCCGCAAGCTGATATTATTATAGTATCGTGTTAACGTCCCAGTCCATACGAAAAACAATATTTCTTTGCTCTCGGCCAACCATTTGCATTATTGTTCCTCTTTCTCTAGTCCTTTTTTTCGTTTTTAATTAGTGCAATCAGCTTTCTTTCGATTTTCCTTTGGTCACACGAATTGTGCCCGATGCATGCAGTAACGGTACGAAACCTAGATAGTGAAACGTTGAATTTTTTTTTAAATAGCTCTTCATCGTGAATATCGGATTTTAATGGCTTCTGACAGGATTTCATAATGCGATTCTTTTTGCTGCCTTTTGCAAATCGATCCATTGCAACGTTTCATTAAACATATCATTTTATTTCCTCTAACGAGATTTTAATGCAAACTGATAAAAACCGTCCGTCGTCTTTGATGGTACCGTTTAAATGATTTAAAATCAGTCAACAGTAAATTGAAATTCCAATTGGGAGGACGGCACTAACTACAAGACAGTGCAGAAAATTTGTGGGAAAAATCACTGCATCTAAATGGGATCCTTTTAAATTGTCATCGGAATTTTTTTTCATTTTCTCTGTGGTTTGTAGTTGCTTCTGTACGTAGCTTTTATAATTAGTTTTTTTGCAATTTATCCTTTGCACATTCCACTTATTTAAGAGTGAACTAAACTGCTCAACAAAATAGACGTTTCACGGACAAATTTCGACTAATTTTGGAACTCGATAAGTTCTGACTGCTGCCAAAGTGATTTCTGTTTGAAGCTTTATTTAGTGCAATTATTTGTCCATTAGCGCGTATTTTCGCAACAAAATAGTGCGTCAGGTGAAGTTTCTACAGGGTGGCAAATAAAATATTGCACAATTAGTGAAAGTTTTACATGCTTTCTGGACAAAAAAAACGTTTTTTTTTTGTTTTTCAACACCACAGGCATTAAAAAGCCTTTTGAATTTTGCACTCCTCTCGATTATTTACAGAGTGGTCTCAAGAAAATCAACTTGTTTGCCTTGCAGTGATAATGTTTTTATTTCAACCGATTAGCAAGTATAAGGGTCATGTTGAGGCTAAAACTTTGCAGTCGACATGAGACTCCTGCAATCCTGTATATCAAACTTTTATCTTCGATTGTCTATGCAGTTTTAGCTTCAACATTAGCTCTGTATCGTGAAAATCGGACAAGAGCATGAAAGTTATTACGGCAGGCCCAAAAAGTTGATTTTTTTAAGACAAAAATAGAAGAAATGGACGAAAATTGAATAAACCGTTTCGAGCCATTTGGTTTGGCTTTAAACGTTTGGTGTTCAGATCCAAAATACATATTTTTGACCAACTAGGAGCATGCCGAGCTTTCCAAAAATTTCCATTTTTTCATTTGCCACGATGTAGAAAATTTACCTGAGGTGCTTAATTTTTACCACAACATGGACTAACAGAACACAAGTGGTTCAAGTTAACGCTTCAAGCAGAAACCAACTCGCTCTAAGCAATCTGAATTATCCATTTCCAAAGTTGAGCTGGTTTATAAACTCTGCAGTTGGTGCCATTCATATGGGCATACATGTCAATCGGACCAATCAAATTCCAACGTCGGCAACTGCGAACTGCACGATATAAATCAACATGCGAACAACAGCTACAGCAACTAAATGAACGGCGAACTGCGTCAACTGCCCGAACGGCGAGCGTCACGAACGGCGAACTGCACAAGCGGCGAAACTGCACCAACTGCAAAGTTTATAAATGCCGCTTTAAAGTTAATGCGCTTTGCAATAAATCAAACAGTGAATATATTTGATACATTTCTTAAAAGCAGCAGCTTCTTCGACTCTTGCACTGTCTCACATTCCACATAGTTTTTTGTTCATGTTTCTATAAAGGACAAACCTATGTTCCAGTCCAGAATATATTTATTATCTTTATTGTAAATCGCAGCTGTTATTGATGAAATAAATAGATAAATAACATTTCCAGTTGTTTTGAAAACGTAAGATGATTCTCCAGTTCATGCTTATTGATAATTTTTTAATAAATATAATTGAAAAATAAAAATATATGATGAAAAATTGACTATCGTTGCAAAGCCTTTATCAGCAGCTCTTCATACTATCTGGTTGCATGTTTTCATAGATAAAATAAAGGCAGGATTGAGAGGATTACATGAAACCAGTTCAACAATTCAAGTAGAAACAGTTATTGTCGTCACCAGTTAATCCTTTCGTAAAGTAACTGGTTAATTAGGAACCGGCTGTTTTATCTAAACTTGTTTTAATTTTCTGCATGTTATGGTCCGTGTATTTCCAATAAAACTGCTTGTATCGACGGTTAACCAATTCCCACCTCCGCACTGCCTAGATCGAGAAAATACATCACTAATTGTTATTTAATTAATTGGTTAATATCGTGGGAATGGCGTAATTAACATAGCGAAATAAAAATGTAACTATATCACATCACGGAACGAAAATTTCAATAAAACGCCATCCGAAGGAAAAGCAAAAGATCGTTGGTCCAGCGGTATCGCCGAACATCTGCAATACCCGAAGAACCGAACAATTAAGAATCTAATTTGCATTCGTAGTATGTGAGTGAGCCAATGCGAATAAAACGAGCACAGTGTAGTACTCGTAGCATATGCACAGATTAAGAACCGGATAGCCGGTAGTACCTACTAGCTAGAATTTTTTAGTGCAAACTCTGAGATAGTGTCGTATTATTCAGGTATGCTCAGTGACAATGAGTACGTGGCACGCCTCACTGATAACAAAGACCGATAGAGCTATAAGTTTATTACGTCTGAATAACATTAGAGGCTGCCTTAGTTGCAGCTAGGAAGAGGAAAGGTCTTCGGGATGTATGTCTTCATTTTATTTAATTGGACACTGATCTGATTTTTCCAGAAGCAAATACCAATTTGAAGAAACAGTAATTTTTTTCGAAGATTCGAAATAGTTAAAGGTAAGACTTCATAGAGTCGCCCCAGATTTCTCAGCTGTAGCACCGAAGGAACCAATAATTCTTCTTTTGAATTAAACAACTTCTTTCTATATGTTTTATCGATTAAAAAAGGAATGAACGTTTTGATATTGTGACTAATCATTCAACTTGGAACAGCAATGGAAACTCGTATCTCTCATGAGTGCTAAAATATAATTCCTCCTATTCGAAACTTTAATTAAAACATCCTTTATACAAGCCAATTAAACTGGGGACGAGTTGAATAAGGGGAATCGCTAGGGATCGTCCGGGGAAGTGCAGCATTTCGATAGGAAAACTGCTGGATAAAAGGGAAAACTAAGGAGCAGCAGTAGGAAACTGAACTGGATTATTAGCTTGAAGCTTTGCAAATCATTTTCATTTTTGCAGCAAATATTATAAAAGCCAATGGGAAGAGCTGGAAATGAAAACTGTGGAGGAATTTTCCTAAATATTTTGCGCTTATATGTCGAAGGTGTCTTCAGTTGGTGTTCATTTTGATTAACGTTAACCTTTTAATTAAACTCTGTTTCTTCTTCGCTTCCGTCTCTCTTAGTTGCTATGCATTTCATGAAGCTTTGCTAGTAGTAAATCACCTCAGGTTGGATAGTGCAATAGAAGCACAAAAGAAAAGTGTGGCCTTTCATTGTGTACTGGTCGAATGCTAATAGTTTAGTCCAATTAAAACTGCTGCGAACTAGGTAGGCACCAACACCTATTAAACTGGTACCAAAACAGCGTTAGAAAATCAGATTGCCCAAGTAGGTAAGGCATTCTCTGGTTGGTCGTAGCGGGATGGCGCCCTTGTCGCTGTCACCGATTTGGTTCTCTACTACGGTCATTACTGTCTCGGACTCGCTAATGAGGTTGCTCACTATTCATGAGAGCGGAGGCGGCACTAGAAATAAACCACGACAACGCTGTATACATGCTCCTTTCTTTTGTTTTGGGTGGCAGGAATGCCCTCTAAGTGCAAGTGCACGCGTTGTTTATAAACAAACAAAACAAAAGACAATTGCAGATTTTTATCTAGCAGCCTGGGAGATAGAACCTGTAGCAAGATCAGGTACGGACCTACGCGCACTGTGCATTTTAAAACATTGAGCAGGCGTTGGATCTCTGGTGCCAACCAAGTCAATTTTTTTTTGACTGGTTTTGCCAACTAGAGAGTCTTTAAAGTATTAGTCGATACGCAGTCATTCGAAAAGTTCGAAATCAAGACGTCTGCACGAAACCTTTAAACGTTTTCAACGCTTGGTGCTTGCTAGTGCTTGTTTCTATCGATTTCCAACCAGTTTAGGAGTTTTTCTGTTGCGGCCACACTCACTTTCTTCAGCAATTTTTAGTTATTCAGAAAGTTAAATTTGCTTGTAATTAGCAACTCAACTCAAAATGAATTCCGCGTGTTTATTCCGTCAAAGGTTTGCCCATTCTGGACTGTTCCCAAGGATGGTAAACTTTATGCATGTTTGACATGGTTATACGTTTGCAGCTTTCAAACTATATGCATAAGTTCTGTTTGTCACACAAAACTCTAAGTAGAAACATAGCTGCTGCTTAAAAATATTTTAAAATTGTAAATAACCGTTCAACTATTTCGAATTCGTGGCTTTGATATCAGAGCCTTTACTGGAATTTTATCATTAAAGTTTTGCAAGTTTTCTTCTGTGCTTCTTGGCGTGTCTGTTATCCTGATTACGCTTTAGATTTTTTTGGCAAAATCAATTGAAATTTGGTCTAGAAATTTCGAATTTGAGACTGAATTTGCAGCATTTTCTACAGAGTGAAATGATTGATGATACTCTCTGTTTCTCATCAAAATCGGGGCACTTTTGGAATTCAAAAATCAAAAGTTTGCTTGAAACACGTTTTAACGTTCAATTGCATTTTGTTTTTACATTATTTAGATTCTCTTATTCTCAATTTTCTTTTTTAGTTTTAATTTATTTTGGGCTAAAGTTTATTAAAAAATTAAAAACCATGAAACATGTTTTAAGAACATTACTTTCTTCGCTTATTGAATCGCAACTTTTGCATAAAAGACGATGTTTATGTTTAGATCTCCTGTTCTCCTGTTTTTAAAAAGTCACCCTTTCCCCTTACATTATGCAATTGGTATATTTATTTTATTATTTGTTAATATCCAATCGTGTTTTATAAACAGGAAAAATGTGAAACAAAGATGGGTCAAAAACCTTTTGAACTGAAAATAAACGCTTTTCGAGCACTCTCGGCGACCAAATCAACGGGCCCAAAAGGAAGAAATGAAGTTATGCAAATTAATGACTATTGCTCCATAATTTTGCATTTCAATGATGTGCAAAAAAGAGCAGTCCTATTAAGGGGGTCACTTCTGAATTTAAATATTTCTTAAAAAGTGGGTTCTTTAACAAGGCTAATCAACATTAAGCCTACGGTATGGCCCCCTAAAAAATATACGGCATTTTAAGGGGACAGCGGCGGAATGTGGGTTGATGGCTAACTTATGGTAATTTCGGGACGCAACATTGTCAAATATTGTTTTTAATTGTTCCTTGAGCGGGTTATGCACACGGGTATTCCATCGATACCAAAATAGCCTTTTTTCTCCATTTACTTCCATCGATTTCCTTTTGCTTAAAAAATGTCTTTCTAACCTCATTATATACCGGTTTCTGGTTGCCTTTACTCTCTTTTTCTATTTTTTTGTCAAAAACTTCCCACTCTTTTTATGTCTGGTTAATACAAATGAGTGAGTTTTCAGAAAAATTTCACTAAATCCATAATAAAAAAACACATCTGTATGAATATTTCGCTTAGTTCCCGAACCATTACAGCATCGTCCTTGTTTTTCTTTTAGTTTTAATGCGTTAGACATTGCATTTGAAATAAATAGACCATTATAACCGTGGGGCTTAATCAGACCAGATGAGTTTAGGAAAAGAGGTCGGATTTTTGCATTTTCAACGTGAACATCGTCTCACGCATCCGTTCCGCTTCAATTTACAGTTGGTCGGCTATAGACACAATTTTTCGATAATATGAAGAATGCATCCACAGAGATTGTTAATTTACTACGAATTTTTTGCCGGTCTCGGTTTTATTCTCGACGCTGCCACGACTTTCACGATATCATCTTCCTGGCTGAATTTCAATTAAAGTGCAGTGTTCTTAAGACAATGGACAATCTTTTTATTTGTCCCGTGTATCCGCTCGAAATTGATAGCTTGTAATTTCCCAATTTCTTAAAAAACGATCGTGTACGTCCCTTTTGGGCGGTCGCAAAAAAATCGTTAAACCATCCCATCCATAGGTCAAGTAGTTTTCTTTGGAACCACACTGGAGTTTTTCTTATCTGCAAGCAAATTATAATGATGAGGTTGAGTCAATAAGCTCGGACCAAACGCATTGCCGAGCTGTAACCCCCGATACGGCTGGGCTTTTAAGCAGGAAATAAAAACTATTACCCGTGTGTAGGTACAAGATTCAAGAAAGAACGTGATTACGCTCTTTTAGAAACGTACAAAGTGTTACCCAGCGCAATTAGGTGCTTGAGGATGGCTCATAAAAATCCATGAATGGTGACGTTTATTATGAATGCTGGGCAACAAATGCGAAGCTCAAACTGATTCCTCTAAAAGGAATTTAGGGTCTTTAAATTATACTACTAAATCAAGTATACCGTTGCATTTTATTGGGTCATTAAAAGGCCCCATTGAGTTTCTAAATAAACCACCATTTCAATTTCAACTAGCCGCATAATAAGCCGCTCATTTAACATTATTATTGTTGCCCAGTTATGTCAAGCCATTTTAAATTCAAGCCCGGTCAATCCAAAAAATATTCAATGTAAAACTTTTCGTAAAATAAAGGTTTAATTTGCTGGTATTTTTTAGCTAATTGACATTGTTTGTTTCAGGTAAGCAACCACTGGCAGACAATAAAAAAATCTAGTAAGTAAACAATATTCAAATGAATTTGTAAAAAAAATAACAGAGCTTTGATTCACTATCCGAACCATGAAATACAGTTCTTGTAGAGTTATTAAACTGCGTTCCATCAATTCGAACGTCAATTTTACCATCGCATTGCCATTCTTCTAAGAATTGGTGCCTTGAACCTTCTGATCGATTGGTCTCGTATTTGTCTTTTTACGAGAAAGGGGATCACATCTCGGCTTTCACCAGTTTTTCTAATGATGATTGAAAATCATAAAACCTACGCAGATTACCGTAAAGTAATTGTTGAAAAATTCACTTCCTGCTAATAAAACACTGAGCATGAAAAAACGCATGTAATTGTTCAAGTTCAGGTTAATTGCTTGGTTTTGCTGTAGCTTTACAATAGCCCTATTACGGTAGCTGCCAATAGTACTTCGATGCTGTTGCTTTGATTGATTCGTTCAATTAAAGTTAGTGCCTCATTAAGTTGTTAGGTGTTGAAAAAAATGTACCGTTTCAGTGCGCGGATTTTCATACTTACATGCTTCAATTACTGGCAATGTGGATTTTTTTCAAAAAATACATATAAAAGTAGGTCACCCTTCAAAACCGGTTTAACTTTGTTTGTTGACTTTTATGAAAATTATTTCGAATTCAGTCGAACCGCAAAATTGAAAAACATGTTTTCTTCTTTCCAATTGAATGAAAAATCCTAAACTGTTTTTATTTTATGAGAAAAACAGTGGGGTGTCGCGTATTTTATTCAAAATATCCAGTTACTTTTACGTAAATCTCAAAACTAAAAATTACTTTTAAGTAAAGTACTTTTAAGCGTCAGAATAATAGGCGGATGGCGGTTCACGCCCATGAAATTCCAGTGAAATATTTTCCGTCGTTTCTTAGCAATTTATGAGTTTCATGGATTTTTCTCAAATTTTGGTCCCCTATATTTCCGAAGCAAAGAATTTTTTGGGGAATATAGTTCATAAATGAAACTCATATGATTTTTATATTCTTCTTAGGTCTCTAAAGCTTCTGGTCTGGGAATTTCTTACATTTCTTTCATCAATCTTTGCTTTGTCTATCACTCATTCACCAGTTAAACTTTCGATGGTTTTGCTTCCATTGTTTAGGAAAAAATTAAACTAATTTAATTTGTTTTTATGATTATAAAATTCAAACGGGTTTGTTATGTTTGGTGCCAGTCAGTGTCACACTTGTAGTGTTCATTGTTCATTTAACATTTTTTCTTTTTGCAAAAATAATCATTCTTGAACATAAGGAAGCCGAATTTTTACCGATTATTATTGTTACACACATTACATTTTAAATATTTGCTATTGCTAGGGCAGTTTCCACGTTTCAGTAATAATTAGGATACAAAAAAATAATTAGGAATGCAAATAAGTTCGTGGAGACAAAAGGATAAAAGACCAAATTTTGATCGGTTTTCTCATGGGATCTCATCCTAAAATGTTTCACATCTTCATTTCACTTTTTCACTTACAACGCTTCTTCAACTACTTTTTGTTCTTTTAAAATTTTTATTATTCAGTATACATTGTTTAAGTAGAACTTGGCACTCATCAATACCAAACAATTTTTTGTTTTTCTTGTATTGATTCTTAGGGGAGCTTCAGTTGGTTTTGCCAAATTTTGGCGTTTATGGGCATACTTCCGGACCGACGAAGACGTTTGTAGTTGGAACTCAATTTATTCTAATCCTCTAAACAGTTCATTTTAAAAATTTTTTTTTGTCGAGCTGTATGTTCATGGACTGCTCCTACTTGCGGTTTGGCTAAGTTTTTGGTGCTTCAAATGTACTTTATTTTAATCCCTTATACAGTTAGTATCGCTATTTACATATTTTTGCGTTTCTTGTCGATGATATTGCTTTCTTACTCTTTTATTTCATTCTAGTTCATTTGGTTCATTTTACAAAGATACTTTCCTCAGTTTTTGCCAAGAATTTTTAAATGCATAAATCATGCATGCACTTTATTATTGCTAATTATGCTAAAAACGGCCAAGCTGATAGCAAACTGGAAACAGGCAGAAGCTGTAAAAATAATGTCTTTAAAGTATGGAAAAGACTTTTTTTTACTTTCAGTCGTTACTGGTTTTAGCAAATTTCAAAAGTGCTTTATGTGAAGAAGTAAGCAAATAAGGTGATGTGGAGCTGGGGAAAACTTAGAATTCGGTCACCCTCTCATCTCTTTTTAGGAAAAAAATTGTCTGAAACCCCCATTGAAAAACTAATCAGGAAAGACACTTTAGATATCAAAATCATTGAGACAAGATGTTAAAAGTCGCTGAATAACAGTTACAAATGCATATTTGAGAAGGCATTGGTTATTATCAGAATTTCAACCGATCTGTGTGCAATGCAACATCCAATTTAAGAAAAACAACCATCTGCCAAGTCTCGTTGGTGGTGTTCAAGTTCGGCATCATTTTCCGTTGTTCGTAAAGCACGTGTGTTGGGCGCTGCTGGAGGCAAAACGAATTAATTGGCTAAATGGCAGATTCGACATTTAAATGAAGAAAGACTCCACGGCCCAACAGCCGCTTGGGATGTACAAAAAGATAACCGCACTGACATTTTAAAGGATGCCCAACCTCAACTAATGAAAGTATTTAAACGGATTTATGTTATCCGTTTAAAGGGAGCCCATACATTGGCTAATCGGAAATTTGTTTTCACGAATTTCGATTCTAGGCTCTGGGAATTGGTGGATTGCAATCGATGCTGACCTACTGAATAGACTGGTAACAAAGCACGAATTCTTTATTTTACCCCAAGTAGGTAAAGCATTCAATTCGAAAATGCTTACCAACTGTTTCATAATGAATTTTTCTCAAATCTTGATACATGCGTAGAATTATTAATTCACCGAACTATCGCTATGGACAGGGCCCGTTTTTAGTGGACAGAAAATCGACATCGATAAAATCCTCCAATAAAACCCACCTGCCCGACAAGTGACTATTACACATTCAAATCGTTTTTATTAATTTCCGCTTCGGTAGCGCTTAATATTGTATTGAAGGTTGTAATTAATATTGTTATTAACAATAGATTTATGACGTGGGCAATGCATTTGATTGAGGTAATGCGCGTAGGCGCAAACATGTAAATGATATGGGTCGGCTAAGTGTGATGAACAAACGGGATCTATCATTAATAAATTCCGAATCATCGAACCTTTAAGTATTTTGTGGTTGGAAAAATGGAAAAATTTTCCCGGAATGTGGGAATTGAGTGGCATTTGAAAGTTTTTGAATTCGTAATTGGTGTCATTCTTCTCGAGGGGTTGTAGAGGCAGCTTGTATCAGGAATAGAAAGCTTCACTCGTTCAGTAAGTTCTTTTTAATTTAAAGGAAGTTTTATAAACAAATATTCTAAGTCGGTTGTCGCCTTTTTCTGCATCTGCTTTGTTTTCTCTTGGTGAAAAGTTTGATCGCAATTTGCAAAGTTCCAAAGCAATAACTGTTTAACACCTTCAAGAATACTCAGCCTAGTTTTTCCATTCCAATACCCTTTAGAGGATTGAGTTGTAACACATGCTTTGCGCAAAGGTCGCACTAATATTCAGGTAATCAGCTGAAATATACGATGTCCTTTAAAGTATCTTCTGTATGGAAAATGCAGCGTTAGCCACATAGTTTCATATATATTTGCATTTTTCGTATCGGGTATTAAGGTGGAAGCGCATACCAAACTAATTACGGACAAACTGGTTCGAACCCAAACAAGAAATCGCCGGCAACATAGTCAAACGGCCTGCACGTTACAATTTTTCACACTGAAATTGTCACATAATAAGTCAATTATTCTAACCACTCATATTTGATATAGCGATTCCTTTGAAAGATAAGCCAGCTTCTGGTTTTCGAGCTGGGTGCGCCATCGTATTGAGATTCTGTTCGCCAGGCTATTTATACTGTTTAAACTCATAACTAATTGCTCGGTGTAATGCATTTGAATTTGTAAGAATTTACATAGCCACTGTGTACACAATGTCGTTAGGCAGATGAGTGGGGCACTTTCAGTCTTCCAATGGTTCCCATACAAAATATAAGTTGCTATAGCCGAGTGTAATTCTTTGAGTTTCAGTTTTATAATTTTCTTCTTTAACTTTATTTATTGGAAATAAGAATTGCTGCTTTTGCTAATAGATTCTTGTATAATGCTGGCTAGTTATCTTGCTTTACGTTTATTTTATTTATCTTTCAAATATCTGCTCGCTTGTTCGCTAGCTTTTACTTCAATCGGTTTTTTATAATGTTCTCTTTCATTGTTATTTTAAGTGGAATCGATGTTAGGTATTTTTCTGCGCATTATTCGCTTCCGATTACAATGGGGATAATTGGTGTAATTTTAGCGTCGTTTTTTTCACCCATTTGGATTAGTTTATATTTTATTTGCTCAAATTTGCTAGCTGGTGGAGCTGTTGTAATAATCCGTAATAATTAGACTAAATTATTTTCAGTTTTCTTCTAGTTGCATTAAATTAATTAATGCTACAGTCTTAGTGTTAAGCCTTTTTACGTCTAATTTACGTACATCGTGAACATCACTCAGAATCCTTGTAACATCTGGGTGTAAACGGGCGCAATATGAAATATTCAATATGTGAATTTTTTTCGTCCTTCCATTCCAACTGAACCGCATAGTTCGATTGCAAGTTCGACGTCTTTTTTACGTGATTATTTAACGTCAAGCCACAATAATCTAAGTATATAAATCAGATCGACAGGTTAGATCTATATTTACGTGTAGACGATATGAACTGGGCACCTGTTTATTGTTTTTGTACCGTTTGCTTCTTCATAGTCTCAGACAAGAAGTTTTTGCAAGTTATTCCGGATGTGTTCTGCAAAAACTAATATGATTTTTGTCAATTTTTAAGCGCACTAATAGGTTAAAAAAGACATTTCATGTCATGTCTGTAAAAAAAGGAGACAGTAATTTTTGGTAACTATTTAAGATGTAGCTTCAGGATTTTTCATTTTTGAAACTTTACGTGTTTGTATAGCTTATCTGAGTTCTTCTTTCACTTTAAACTTTGTATGTTTTTCAAAGTTCTTTATTTAGTTACAGCACAAAATTAAATATTGAGAAAAACTTTTGTTGAGTTGTGTGTGAGTATTTAATTAAAACAATAAAAAAGGAGCTGCAGTTGCATGCGCGCCCACAAATTGCACTTTGCAATTTGCCCGGTACCGCCTCTGTTCTCGGCTCCTTTACATAAATTCAGTATATGCCTTTAAACGGGGAAATAAAGATGTAAGATCCTATTAAAGTGGATTTTTACCGAAAATTCCAGCTCATGACGCAAACAATCGTAGCGAATGTGACTCGACTTCTGATGTGCGATATACGTTTACGGAAAGTAAGACCGGCTGACATGTTTGAACTGTGACCTCTTGTTCGGTCATACGACATGAATGCACAACTTTAAAGCACAGAGGGTTGCTTATCTGTCAGATTACATCAATATTTCAGTGCGACTTTGGACGTGGGCTGTCTATCTTCGGAACAATACCGCGGAGAAGGCTTGTTTCTGAATACAAATTTTCCCCATTTATTAAAAAATCTAAAGGTTTCAACGGTCGTAGACCCGGAGTGGAAACTCTTACTTTTCAATGTATCTAGAATGTATCTAGAATTTGTTCAGCTAAAATACCAGAAAACTGGGGTTCTACATTTCAGTGCTGGGAATGGTGGAACTGTTACTAATATCTTCCATTTAGTAATCGAAATAATAATTCGATTTATTTAATAGATATAGATATAGCTTTGGCAGTGTTACAACTCTATTAGAAGGCGAATATTTCGACGCTGAGTTTTTTACATCTCTCTTTGATATCAATTAACACATATCTAGCTTCTTCTTCTTTGCGAATTCGAATGCAACTGCCATGGTGTATAATGAATCCGAGACATTTTTACTTCGAGTTACTCGAATTAATCCGATTCTTTCCATAATCGAATTATTTTTCTCGATTCGTCCCATCACTGCCACAGCTGATTAATTTATCTACAGCTAATCAATAGCAATGAATTAAAAATGGTAACACCCAACAAATAATTAAGGAACAACGCTAGATTTCCTTTCCGCTGCGTAAAGAAATGTACGATTTTCCAGTATCCAAGGAAGCAGGTAGTTAACACCCGATAAAGCCAGCCGTAAATTTATACACGTTATTTATCTTGATGTTATAAACCTAAAACTCATGGGCGAAAAATTTATGAAAGGATCAAGATCGATCGATAAAAAATCATTCATGCGAAATTTAAACAGTGACGTTGCTCTTTAAGACAATGTAATAAATTGAGCGACAAACAAATTTGAAATGCATCTCGCAGCTAACCAGGACAGGTTTATTATTGATGCTAACAAGGTGCGAGTATGCAAATACTAGATGACAAAAGAATGAAAGAAGGAGCGATAAAATATTAAAGCTACAACAACCCAACTACTGAATTTGAAAAAAAAAGCCTTAAAATGTTTGTAAAAAATAGGCAGCTTTCACATACTTGACCCTGCGTCTGGCCAAACCTAAAGTCATTCTATACAATAATTATTCTCATACGGTCACTGAAAGTTATTATTTATCGTCTATATTATAGACATTCGTATTCGTTCCAAAGAATTCACTTTAACAGGTGCAAAAGAAAGTCAAGATTTACAATGGTGTTCCAAATTGCGCAATGTCGAACGACTCTCTAAAAGACCTACGCTCATTTTTTTCTTCTAATATTTATTATTTTGCGTCGAGGAGAGCGGACGCTTGTGTTTTGCAAGTGAAAATTACTTGTGTATACGCCTATTAGATTTACGAACAATAATATTGTGATATTTGGATCTATCGCAATCGTAACTGGTCTGATTTCCACTCTTGTTCAGAGATATGAAAGTTGAAATTCATTGTGCTTTACTGATGAGGCTTCAATTGTTTATATAGAGGAATTCGTGTTTTTGATTTCGATCAAATCTCTCCGTGAAGCGATGGGAGATTTATTTAATTATTTTTGCATAAATTCTAAACAACCACAGGTCCGGTTTTAGTCAATGGACCAAAGTAGTTTTTGGCATTTTATTTGTGCTTTTGATTTCTCAATATCAAGTGCTGGACAGTGAAGATATTTCATATCCTCGATTTTAACGATACTATACAGTAGGTACGTCTGTCATAATCTTAGTAAAAAATGTGGTTTGGACGTTTCCGCACCTAAAATATATTGCAGTGGGATTCTTTCTCGTAAACTAGCTTCAATTATTTATTGCGGTTCACCGACAGCCGGTAATAACACCGCGAGACCACATTATTTTCCAAGAAAATTGATAATCTTTCAACCAAAAAATTTCGCAGGATTATTACGGCAACTAGAAATCATCCGTTTTTATTATTTATCTCGGGCGATTTGGGTAACATGTTTATTATGGTGAATGTAAGCAGATTAATGCCCCCGGTAGGTTCAGAAAAATGTGCTCAAGTGTGTTTTAACGCTCGTACTGTACGTATTAAAAATTGAAAAAATCTATGGCATAAATTTGAATTAAAGTTAAACAACCGATAGCAAGCGAGTAATTACTTGTTTTACCAGTGTTTTGTCCAGTAAGGTCTTGGAAAAAACACCCGGCACACATTTGCATTTCTAATAGCTATTATTAATATGATACAGTTGACATCCGCTTAAGAAACTTCCCGCTTAAGCAAATGCATTTTCAATGGCATTGGGTTTATTAATTTATTATACCGTACAATTTACTCCTAGTAATTCAGTGCGGATTTTTCTGATTAAGAAATTATTCTAATGTTTGTTTTAGCATTATTGGCACCTGAAGCATTATGTGAATTTATTCACAACATAAATGATTGATTTTTTCCATTAATAATTTTCGAATTACGTGCGAGGAGTAATCAATATAAAATGATGTGTTTGATCAGGATTTTGTCTCGTTTGTGAATTATTATAGGGAAATTATCGCTAACAAATGAGGATTTAACATTATTTTGAATTGTACTGAGTGAGAAACCTGCAGAATTAATTTTTTTAAATGTAAGGAGTAGACTCGTTACGGTTTCATCAATAGCAACACTGAAGCGATTATAAAATGAAAATAATTAATTCAAGTTTGTCTGCATTATTTTCTGTTACTCCTTTTGTCTTTTGTACTTTTCTTAAAGCTGTTGCTTCAATCTTACCTCAGCCTATGCCTTTCAATTAATTTCTCTCTTTCTTAAAATTATCCATTTCTCGTTGTCAAACCTCTGTGGCAACCAAAATTCGATTTTTTTGTGCACTTGACTCATCTGGATGTTTTCTCCCACATTTCTCTCAGATGAGTTGAATGATTACCAGTTCATTTTTTGAAACTGAATAACATATGGTTCATGAGCCAGTTTAAAGTGACCTGACACTGACCTAGAGGAATTCTACAACAAAGCAAAGTATCGTTTTGCAACAACCCTTGACTGATTTGACCGCTTGCAAATAAAACCCGGAAAATTAAATGGAATGCGCCAAGCCAATGGCCGCAGTTTACAACCCAAACGAAGTGAATAAATCGCTAACTATGAACGGTGAAGTGAAATAAATAAACCGAACTGATTTGAGTCATAGATTGCCGGTTCATAACATATGGAAAACAAGTGCCCAAGTGCTACAATAGAAAGGAAAACTGATAATGATAAATGGTAATCTAAAAAGCGTGATCTCATTTAAAATGGTTCTGGCTAGTAGAATTTTTCTACAGGACGATGATTTATTCGAAATTAATTCACGATTTTGTACCGTGTGGCGCAATTTTCCTATTATACGGTTTTTCTAATTTGCATGCCTCTTGGAGAGGAAAATTACGAGTAGATACTTTGAGGCGTTCGCGTTTTAGCTACAATTTATCATATTGAGTCTGACTACAGGAATTGCATATAAAAATATTAGTGGGTTTTAAAAAAAGACGAAGTCCAGGAGCCGGACTAACTAGGAAATGTTGCAAAGAAACTGAAAACGTTAGGAGTTAAAAAAATATTGAATATGATGGGAAATTAGTCGAAGAAGCCTTCAGAAAGAAAACGGTGGTTCCCACGAGATAAACAAATATAGCCAGGTATGTAACTGACAAGGTTTTGCAATTGATAATTATTCAACCAAATTGCTGCACATGAATGTCCGCGAACGATGAACTTGGCATAATATCTTGACTTCTTTTAGTTTGTTTTGATTCTTTATTTTCTGCGCCAGTTTTGTATTTATTGTTTTTTTTTGTATATTATTGTCAATAATCTCATAAATCACATTCCGATATTGTACGCACAGAAAAAATGTGTAATGATGCAAATAATTGTTCTTTCACTATGTAAACGTCTTCTTCATGCCCTTGTTTATTGACATCTTTAAACGCTTTGATCAGATTTGCTTTGTGAATTTTAATTGTTAAATTGCAATTTGCTGCAATTTATTAACAATCCCTACTTTCAGTGATATTTTACGATTTTCATAAGCGATTGTTTCCAGCTTTCCATGTACAAATTAGAGGTTTTCCTTCGCAACAATCTTCCTTAAAATCCATTGATGATTATTTTTGGAAATTTGCGGGCAAACCCGATTGTATAACAGAAAATCAGTTTATTTTTGCAACTCAACATTTGAAAACCATTCGGTCTTCCGTTATATCCATTTGCAGACACATGGGTATGATTCATGAGTTCCATTCAATTGATCCGGTAGTAAAACGGTTTGTTTCAATTGAGTGAAATATGCAAAATATCGGTCAACCCATACCAACATTCTTCGAGCATATTAATTAGTTTATTAACATTAACCAGCTGCGATATAATGATAAATAATAGTAATTGCGGTTCGATCGCAGATTCGCCTTTGATTTTATGCAAATTTTTTCACCAGGTGCTAGTTTGCTTAACTATTGCCGCTCGATGCTGCTGCAATCGCTCCAACTATCTATTTATCAAAGAAAATATATCACGAGATTTCGATTTTTAATTTCAATTTTCGATTGGTATCTTATAAGGAAGCGCCTCAGTTTTACTCGCACTGAAACTGACGAGGAATAACAGATATTACTTCAAGTCGCACTTAAAAACCGAGTTTATGCGCATTTGATGGCTTTTCTAGCAGTGCTTTTGACTTTTGTGGAGAAAAATTAACCATTATAAATGTTGGAAAGGTTGAATATTGAAATGAGTGCGGTATTAAACAGGTGGCTTTCCTATAAATTTTGAAATAAATGTAGTTGCCATTGCAATCTGAAACATGCAGTAGGAATTAAAAAATTGCTTAGTGTCAAAATGAAACAATGGTACAAGGGAGCCACCGCGCTAGCCGGATTTGAGTATATTGGACCATTATTTATGAGGCACTAGACACAGGTGCACTTTTTTGAACAATTAATGTACCTTTACGGTTGAAATTGTCTGATGTAAATGTGGTTCTCATGAATGAATTTCCTCTTCGAAGGAAAATTCTGGTCAAATCGAAGCTAGATTACTAACAGACCCTCCGTTAATAGCCCCCCATCTCCCTATTTGAATCTACTGCCATCCTAATGAAACCCAGATAAAAGAACATGCTGAAAACCGGTTGAAATTTTAAGATTGTCAGCGGGCAACCAGTTAAATTTATAATTTATTCTCCGATGACAGTCAAAATGGATTATCAACATTTAAAAACATATCAATTAAATAATCTTCCTTAACGAAAAGTGCCGGGCACTGCTTCTAAAGAATTTTGACTTCAATGTTGTTCTTATTAAGACGTCGCTGGCCTATGAATAAATTTGTGTTACGTATGAAAAATCTTAATTACTGAACGTGTGGGCAGACGGTCTAAATCGGTGAATGCGGGTTGTGTAACTGAAAGCTGAAAAATATCAACAATCCACTTACGGGAAGTTGGAAGACCCACTACATGAAATAATCATATAAGCTTCGGCAGGCTGCACGTCAGTAATGAATCATTGTGTGTTTAATTGCTTCAAACCGCCAGCAAAAAATCGGTTTATAAATTAAATAATATAAGGAACAAATAAACATGTTTGGAATAATGCTCCTAATATTAGAGGAAATCTGTAAAGTATGGCAAGCTCCATCATAAATAAGGCTTACCATTTATTGTTCATCGAATCGAAGCTATAAACAAATGAATGCCAGTTTATCCAGAATATTGCCAATAAATAAGATATATTGTGATGAATCGATATTGTGTTGCGTACATTCGTATTGTATACAAAACGTTGTAAATATAATTTTCTTAAACGTATGTGTTTACCATCAAATGCTTAATTCACAATGGGTTCACTATCGATCGAAAATATATCAAAAAATATAAAAAATTAACTGCATTACTAGCAAAATGTGAATTGCCGAGTAGAATTTCCTAATTTATTATGGAAACTTTTTGATCAATTTTTGAAAATTTTGAAATAAATCAATAAACAAACTTGAAAGGTATTTCTTTAATAAAATTTGTAGATTTTCACAGAATAAATTAACTGGATATGAATTTTGCAAATGAGAAGTGTGGACAATTTTTCAGTTTGACTTTTCTTTAATAAACCGTAATAAAAAAAAACTATATCTAAGACAGGGAAGAAGCAAAAGCAACAGATATTAGACATTTATTTAATGCTACCAATTACATTTTGTAATTAGTTTTTAGTTTGTAGAACCAAACACTATTGATATTTTTCTTAATATAAATAAGTCTAAAGCTTAGAAATGTTTTCTTTTAGACATTTTTCATTGCTAACATATATTTTTAAGTCCATTTTTGTTCCGTTAAGAATTCCAATTAATATGTTGTTATTAACTCAAAATAACATGCTTTGCTTATACATATTTGGATTTTACTTTATTAACTAGTATTTGTTACACACTTCTAGCTTGATATATTTCAATGATATTTATATTTCCAAAGCGGTTGGCTATATTTATGCTTTTTGTGAATATTTTTATTAGTTCTTTATTTATTAAGCATTCCTTTTATAGTTTAGATATATCTGCTTCAGGTCAGATGTCTCTCATTTTTCGGGGCTGTTCTGGAAAGCAAAATAGTTTCTTTAAATTAACTGCATAACTTAAGTTCATTTTTTGTTGAGAAAACAGGAAAAACTTTCAAAATATGGGCGTTCAATTAAATTTATTAACCATTTTTTAATTTTCGACATACGCACCTCTAAATTTATAGTTTCTGCATGTTGACTCGCAATCTCCAAACCATCCTGAGGTATAACGACTTCTAAATGCACCTGAACAAAGACAGAATAATTCATTGATTAAATTGAAAAGTTGCTCAAATTTCATCAAATTAGAAGTTTTTTGCAGCAAAAACTCTGATGAAAAAGAGGGAAATCAAAGCAAGAACTCATAAAAAAGTTTAACGACACTGATAATATAAACTCCAGATTTTCCGTTAAATGTTTTGTAAATACATAGTGATACTAAAAATGTACATCTCTACGGTTATTTTTTCTACCTAAACTGATCAAAAAACCAATTAATGCTGGAAAAAACGCTATACTTACCCTGGGTCGGAAAGAGGGATCAGTAATATCGATACAGCCCCATGGTGTTTGAATGCAGTTAATGATGGCATTTTCTTCCTAAAATTGAACACATTCGTTGATCAAATGAGGGCAGCATTCAGGAATATTATCAACGAAAAATAACAGTAATTTTCAATCTTCAGCATATCACATTGCATGTCGTACCTGTTTCTCCACATTATCTGGATCATTGGTGTCATCATCAGACGAAGCCACTGGTAGCCCTTGGCCTATTCCCACCAGGAAGCAAACACCCAAAAATACAACTATTGCCCTTTTATGCATTGTCCAAGCTTAAGTCTAAGCTCCACAAACGCAAGGTTGGCAATGGGCTGAAATTTGATACAATGTTCTAATTATTTTCGATGAAATCTTGCCCCCACCGTTGAATTTCGGAATTTGCAAAATTATAAGTAGAGTAGTGGTTAAATAAGGACAGGATGTAATGTAGGGGGTTTGTAAAGGTCATGAAATATTATATTGCACTGTGCGTCGTTTTAAATCAAAAATGTTTGGCGCAAACCATTACTGAAAGTACTTCTGGTTGAATATCTAAAACTCTTTTTCAAAACTACATCGAGCTCACCTAATTGAAAACTACTTATTGATCAAAGTTACACCATCAGCTCCAATTTTTTGCTTGGTAATCTTTTGTTTATAATGTCATCCTTAACTGAATTACAACTCCGGATTAGAAGTTTCCATGGCTTAGTCAGTGTCCATAAATTTCCAGTTGATCCTACGCCATATGCATTTTTCTTCACTTACTGTCGGATACAACAGATTATCCGTTGTTGTTTTGAACAATTTGTTTAAGCAGTGCTTGTTTTGATAAATTTACTGTCTAGTTTTTCGACAGTTTTGTTAATGTTTTGTTTATGAGCAAGACGATTTCACAATGTAATTGATTGATTGTTTTCACATTATTAGTTGGACAATTCTTTTATTTTGCTTGTGAAGAAATGAGAGTGCTTAGAGTTTTGGGCTTTTGCCCAACATCAGACTCAATTTCCAACTTGATTGAATTGATGAATTGTTTCCATATGTCTCGTATTTCCATGAGCGCTGTCTTTGAAGATCAATGGGCGATGTAATAATTTTCCTATGAAACAGGTCGACTTCCACTCTCCAACCCGTCCTGCATGATATAGCGGAATTTTCTGTAAGACATAATAGAAATCAGCTATCTAATGTAACTCTTGTCACGCGACCTCCATTTACGATTTAATGATATTTGTCGCTAATGGCAATTTCAGCTAATGGCGGCATGCAGTCTTTCTTTTGCAGAATTATGACGGCCTCTCAAAGCTTTAAACATTACTAATAGTGCGTTCCATTATACGGCGTATAGTAAAAACAGCGATTTTTTTAACGATGTTTAATCGCATGTTATCACGCATGAATAGAATTTTTGCTGGATTTTATAAATTTTTTTGCTAAATTAGTGGAATAGTCTTCTAGGGTGGTTTTTTCAAGCTCTTTTGCCTCATTGTCTGGTTTCTTTGGCTTGTTGCTTGCCTGTGAGTGTTTGAGCGCATAACTGATAGAAAGTCGACATTTTACTTACAATTTCATTGAATTAAATATTTCGCAAAGAATGTTAACGTTAGTGCAATTGGAAAGTGGGATGACTGGTAAAACTAATAAGTTCCCATAATAATTCAATATATAATGTCCAGTGAACCAACAGGCAATTTCTCTTAAAACCGAGTAACAGTTTAGATTGCACCAAGGACACACAATAGGTGCTTTAATATATGATCCGAGAAAACGTCCTTAAATTTATAAGGAAATGCCAACACCAAATAATGCATGTTGCACATTCGCATTAAACTATGTGGAAGGTTAGGAGGTTTGCCAATGTTTAGTCGTGACTGCTTAATATTTATATGTGTAAAAGGTATCCTAGAATGCAGAATTTATACATTTTCTGCTTGTCCGCTTCTGTTGGACTTTTTGCTGCAATTGGAACAACAGTTTCTCTCGTTTCCTAGATCTGATGCATCCGATATACGTTCACACTCGATTGGAATCCGTTTCTACTCATTAGCGTTACTTGGGGTTTAGCGTTTGTTTTTGTTCTGTGCTTTTTTCTCCAAATACCAATAAGGCCTCGCATTAATTACTGAATTTAAAAATTTTATCATAAATCTTGTAAAATGTCCTCTTGTTATGTGTCCAACAAGTTGTTAACCTGCGGAAATGGCCCTGTCATTCTTCGCATTGCACAATAAAATATTGGATTGGTGATGTCTTGCACAACTAATATATCTTCCTCGAGCAGACCATTAAAATATTATAAGGAGCATTCCAAATTAGCTCTTAACATATTTCTCTGCATACATATATTCTAGCTAATTGAAGTAGAGGCGTCACTTTATATTAAATTAGCCAGTTAGTTTGATTGGGGATATTTGTCAAAGCATTCAACAGAATTCAGCATATCAATCGAATGCGACAATTCTACTTGATTGTAAATAACAGACATTTAAATGTGCATTTGCAGTTTGCTGTCGGATGAACAGGAGGAAAGAGCAAATGTAGAAACTTAACAAGGGAATGTTAGGTACACCTGAAACATTTTTTGACTGTTTTGATGTTTAAATAGCACGATCAAACATGTTTTCAATTGAATTACTTCGATCGAATGGCTTTTCCGATATTTATGTGCCACTGAAAACTTAGTAGGGATAATGATGAATTTGGAATTAAGCAAGAACAGAGAAAACAGAAATATTAACTTCAAAAGATTTTTATTTATTTTGCTAAAGTTCTCCAAATTTTAAACCGCGCTTTCAATGGAAAAAGTTTGCAAATCGGAACCATTGAGTCAATTTATTCGGAAAATAACGAAAGTTTTGCTCTATTTTAGCCAGCAAGTTTCAAGCCGCTTTTTCTTCGTCGTCAAAATATTCTATATTTAATATCTTAAAAAAATGATTTTTAAGCGATATATTGCTTGACTTTTTAACTTATTTTCCTTGACATGACCCCAACCAAAGTTCTCAGGGCCCAGCGACTTCTTGACATCAACCATTTGGATGTTGCCTTGGCGTTACTGGGGGTTCCAATCAATTCTTTGGCTTGTCTACACCCTTTCCCCACATCTCTGTGGTGCCTCTAAGAGCCCAGTCGTCGATTGAAATGACGTCGATTATTTTATTATTGTGTGTTGGTTATTATTATCCTTCAATTTTATTATTATTATTGAGTTAATTTTAGTTAATTTAAGGCTTTATTTTAAAAAACGACTTGCAAGACTCACAGTGCACGAACAAGACCAAGATTAAGACCATAGAAGTCCGGAATTGGTCTTGATTTGCTCATCGTTATTTGTATTTTATAGTTTTTTGCCTTTTTTTGAATAGGATAGATTTCTTATGAACTCATTAGGAAGAACGCGAACAAAAGTTCAGCAGCAAAAATATACAACTAACCGGCATTCCGGGGAAAACTGTGATTTGGACATAAAAAATCTGCAAATTTGTGTAAAATACCATTATCATATACAGTAACTAGTTAGCTAAAGCTAGCATTAGTGAGCAAAACTAATGAAGATAACTGGACATTCTGCTGGCGTCTCTCAATCATTTTCTACACACATTAATTATACTAAATGTATTTTTAAAAACCTCACAACTTAGAAACGACTTTTTCTTATAATTAATGTTGCATGAATTTCCCTGGTTAAGTCTGTAGTAATTTACAATAAATTTTCAATTTGGATTATATTTTTACGATTGTTTAAAAATGGGGCTAAATTCTGCAACTTCTGAAAATGACTGCCATAAGCTCGTCTTGGCTTTGTTCTAGATGTACTTAAATGATGAACGAAACTGCATTCGCGTAAATACCACGGGCAATTAAAAACGATTGATTGTCTGAAATTTCAATTAAAACCGATGTTATAATAAGAGTTCGCAGTGGACCGGCAGAGCTTGTCAGTAAATGAAATACCATTCACTAAGTGACCTTAAAGCGAAACCGACATTAATGTATTTTATCATGCTGATTAAATTCCAATTTTCAACACATGTCGGCATGTGTACAAAACACTGGCTAGATTTTGATTTTTGGAGGTCCGATAAAGAGGCGGTAAATGACCGGTTGGCGGCGCGTCGCCATTGGCCAATGCCGTTTACGACCACGCTACCGGTTGGCTACTCTGGTCACATAATAATGATAATAATAACAGCAGTGGTAATGATGAACCCGACTGTATCGCCGGTAATTGCAAAAGCAGCATGGCTTCTGCCTTCTTCAGTCTCTTCCTCTTCTTCGCCGGTTATGTCAGCGCAGGACGGATTAGGTAATCGTTCTACAAGTCGCCGAAGCACTTTGACCAGCCGATGTTTGCTACTAATTTCCTGCTTTTAGGAGGATCCATTCAATCACTAAAATGGCCGACAATTTTCATTTGATTACACACTGTTAATTTAGCCTTAAGCTCCTTTATGCTTTTGCTTGAGGAATTACATTAAAACCTTCTTGAAATCTTTGTCACTCAACAAAACAGAACACTCATCTTATTTCCTAAAACGTTAAAATGTCCCCTCGTCGTATCTCTTTCTTCAAGTCTTAAAATTGCTGAATTATTTGGTTTTATGTGAAACCCATAGCCCTCCAAAGTGTTAAGTCGCGTAAGAGCTCCTGAGCGTTAAACTCTGGTAAAATTAAAACAAAAATTAGAAAGCAAAATTTTCCTCAGTTTTAAGCTGTAGGTAATTAAACCAACTTTTCACATGGCAGAAAATATTCAATTTTTCTTCGTTTAATTACATTATTATGTTGTAAATTGCCCATTTAAACATTTCAATTTCACTAGTAAAACTTGATTTATCCCTGAATAATTGAACCCTAAAGAAATTTACAAATTTCTCACATTAAAAAAGACACCCTAATTCCCACTTTATAATGCGAAAAAGTCCATCGATTTGCAGACAAATTGAAACAGTCAGATTATAAAACCATTATGATTATATCAAATAAAGGAAAAAATAAACTGGTAAGTTTCTTTTGGAGGTCCTCATTTTGTCGCCAAACTAACTGATCTTTTACGACTTGACAAAATTACGCAACTGCATAAAAATTATTTGCTGCATCCGCAATTGCCATGTTCTAAAAAAATCGTGAAATTAATTAACAGTTTTTGCGAAGAAGAAACCCTATAAAATCCCGAATAACCGGAAGCTGTTACACTCTATTTAAAGCATCCTCGATGTAATGCCGACTTTCCCATGGAACAATGATTAAGTCCAACGTTGATAGCGGACTATAGTTTTTTTAATTAGACTTGAAATTTTTTCTTCTATTAAAAAAATCAATTAACCATTTATATAAAAACCGCATAGACTGTGACAAACAAGGCAGAGGGTTAGATGCAGAGAGCGAGGAAAACCCAAATTAGTGCTCTCGGTTCAGTCAATTTGTCGTCGTATGCCACTTCATCAAGCGGGTTTCTTTATTTTTTGGTTAACATTTGCCAAATTTGGTGTGAAATTAAATGCAAAAAAACCCCTAGTTGGAAACACTTAAAAAGGTGGCGTTAAAAGTGTTTACTGACCATAAACCCAAAGTCATCATCCAATTTTTTTTCATTTATTTTACGTTTTATCTTTACTGTCTCAACAAGGTCGCGCACATCTAAAGCTGATATTAAATATCGAAGAGAACGGCTTTTTTAAATTAATATAGAAATTATCTTTTATTGGCAGCGATCTTAGATTAGCGGCAGCAAAGGAATCGCCAGGCCGGGTTATTTCAATTCGATATAAAGAATATTTGCTCACTTAGCAGTAAGTGATATGCAAATCGGTATTCTAAAATTCAAAGTGACGCCTCGTTTTAAAGCAGTGCAGCACACCCATTCCATCCTATCGAAGGACAGCCACCATTATTGCTTTATTACATACAGTGACGGCACAATAAACTCTGATAACGAGGAACAATTGTAGACTAGTATTCTGGTCTAAGCTAAGTAACGTGCTGAGTTTCTAACTTTTATGATCCACCGATAAAAATTTTCAAATTAAATTCCCTTTTGTATGTTGGGGTTGCTTGGCGTCAAGCTTTAGAGTCAGTTTTTTTAAATGTTATCTTTCGAATTTATACTGCAGAATAGTTTAAATAACATTACTTTTGACTCCTGAGGTTTAGTACAGTTTGCTTTAGGCTGGATTTATAAACTCTGCAGTTGGTGCAGTTCGTCGTTCGTGCAATTGCGAACTGCAGTGCAGTGGACTGCGAACCACGAACTACGAACGACACCAACTGCAGAGTTTATAAATCCATCATTTCTCAAACTGCGGCAACTGCGAACGACGAACGGCACCAACTGCAGAGTTTATAAATCCATCTTTATTTCTCAAACTGCGGCAACTGGGAACGACGAACGGATTCTTATGCTTACAATTGTTTACTTGAATATTCCTTTTGTTTACCTGGAGCTAATTAGGCGGAATATTAATTTTATAACGCAATATTAACGAAAACATGTATCAACATCAACATGAAAAATATATTTTTCTGATCATTTTTTTTTCTTTTTTCAGGTAAGAACATTGAATGAACGCACTATCAGCTTATTAGTCCATCAAATGTTATGTAAGTGTCCAGCAGTTTAAAATAGTTCTTAGTACATTTTCTTTTAAAAAATATTGTTGTAATGATCTGGTACGGTAACGTTCTTTCTGAAAAGGGAAAATGTGGGGATAGACGAAAAGAAAGTTTCCTTCATGTTTTGTAAAAAAGACACTTTCATTTTTTTAAGGATATTTTAATATTCTTGCAGTCCCAAATTATATTTAGTTTTAATTTTTCAGCTTTTTTTCAAGTAAAATGCTCAATTCACTAGTTGCTTCTCTTTTGGTTGCTTAGGATAACTTAGGATTCCATATTGTCCGATTTTCTTGTAGAAAATGAATGCAAAATACCGTTTCTTGATTTTACATTCCAATTATAGGTCCATTTCATTCCCATTTATTTTTAATTTCAAATTTGTTTCAATTTCTACTTGTTTTATTTTAAATTTTCAAATTCGACTCTTTACTCTTTACTTCTAATTTTGAAAAACCGATGTTAACATCTGATCAACCAGAGACAGGTTCTAAAATATAAATCGGCACTAACTGAGCCGAGATACGATAAATCGGTACCGCTCTGTTTCGTTTTTAAAGGGAAATTATTACTACACTTGCTAGCCAGCATGTCTATCTTGGCAGCTTAACTATATCATGTTTACCGGTAAAATATGAATTGCATTAGCATTTGTTTAGCACTGGCGAACAGTTTAACATTCTTATTTGGTTCGGTAATTTCTATTAAAAAAATTGCACATACTGTCAGACTTTCTCACATTGTTTATTATTTATGATATTCATCGATAAGTCTGGTAAATTTTCAGTTTCTTTGCGAAAATGATTGAGATTGTGGCAGTAATAATAGTAATTAAAATCGTATTTCCATTTACATTTTTATTATTTGATTAACGTTTTATTAATAATAATGAGTAGGACTTATTAGAGGAAGTCGACTGCTTCGCAGAAGCATTTCATATTTATGCAATCATAGCAAATTATTTTTTTATCGGTGCTTTATTCAGCTGTGATTTTTATTTAGCGCTATTTGAACAGCCAGTTTATTCCCCTTGCATAATCGGGCAAATTTAATTGTATTCATATAATAATTATCTGATTTTTCCAAAGTACAATCTATAATTCCCCTGACGTTCCAGTAGATTGATCGCTTATAAATAATATCCGCTTAATTTTAATTCAAAATAGGCAATTTGAAATTGTTCTGGATATTAGTACATAAAATGATTTTGATACATTCAAGCTAAACGTTGCACTAGCAATTTCCTACTGCGGTGGAAACTGTGTAGGGGATTTTTTTCCGGTACACCTAATCAATCATCAAGCCATTTAATTATTAAATTGTGGAAGGTGAAGCACATTTTCTTGATTATCTCTTATATGAGTTACAACAGTTTCTTGGTTTTTGCACCTTACGCGTCTTGTGTTTTTCATCTTTTCTTTGCATTTTTATTACCTTATTCTAGATGAATATTTCCGCTCTTTACTTTAAAATGTAACAATAAATTAATTTTTCTTTATCATCTCGCAACGATGAGTGAACATTTTCGACAGTGATTGAAAACATCGACATTTCTGAACAAAACTTGCACTAAACGCCTGTTAGTTGAGTTGTCCACTTCGGTCATTAATATTTGCGTTATTGCATGCATTTTTCAGATGCTGCTTTCGATGTTCCTTCGGCGGTACCGTTAAATCGCAAACATTCCCCGCATTATTTTTGCTTTTTAATTAAATACGGGTGTGTCAAAAATGCCGCAAACTATTGATCCAGATTCCTGTGCTGTTCTGAAAACGCATGCTGATCCGTTTTCGTGTTATTGCCGAAGATACGGTTTCAAAATGTTTCGTTTATACGTGATAAAGTGGGTATATTCATCGGGGCCTTGCTTCATACGTATTTATGCGAATTTTTGCCTCAACAAACCAGTGAATACTAGTCGATTTTCACTTCTAGAGATTTTTTGTATTTATTTTATAAATATGTTTGCATGCTGAAGGTGATTACACTCTTGGAACCTCTAACTCAGATCTAATGTTTCGATGAAGCGATGAAATTTGATTAATTCAGTTTTGATTGGTAATTGCATTAAAACAACCTTTAGCTGATGTTCTTCTCATTAGTAAATCATGCAACGCAGATTATTTGCGTTTTTTTAGTCGTTGCCTCTTTTCAATTAATTTCATACAATTAAATTGTCAATTTCCCTCTCGCAATTTTTCTAATATTCATCCAAAGCGAATCAAATTGCTTTCAGCGGGTAGTAAACTTTAGGTAAAATCCAGAATTTTGGGCTGACATTTACTCGAGTAGTTTGCCAAAGAATCGGCAATGAACCGCATAAGCTCGGACAAAACCCAAGTAGAAAATGGTAGGGCGTTTTAAAAGGTGAGCGATTTCTTTTTTTGAAATAGTTTTCACGACTAAGACTTTTACCATTTCTATTACTCATTATTTGAGAACAATAGCCATTTGCTTCGAACCGGTGATGTTGCACATCTCAGACATTGTTCTCAATGCTAATCAGATTCGTACTGTTTTATTACATTTTATTTAAATATTTCAATGTTATTATTGGTATTAAGTTTGAATTGAAATTTACAATGGGTGAGCGAGACTAATGTATAAGTAATAAAACTAGAATGGAAAGTAATGATTTCATTATTAGGATTTCGAATTAATTTGTTCACACATTTAACAGCAACTTCAAGGAACCGGAGTTAAATAGAAGTTACAAAAGTAGTTGGAAGAATCCTTTGGCTCATGTGCCTTGACATTGCGATAATCAACTTTTTCTGGTGCATTTGATGTGCTCTTGGTCTTGAAGAAACAGCGAAAGAATGCAGGAATAACTTTAAAAATATAATTCATTTTTAACTTGATTGCAACTTTTTTGTGCAAACGACCCACGTTCGAAACCAACTAGCAATTTTGCAGTTTTTTCTGTCCAATTTCCAATGCATAGACAATAGAAGCATGAATAAGTAAATAATGGAAAATATGACTCATCAGCTGCAGAGAGTTCACACTAGCGCATACATATTAAACTAGGAAGTGTCTGGTTAAAATATGCCCTGCTTGTAAATATTTAGAATCCATGCAGACCGCTTGCAAAATGCAAGATCATGAATTGGTAATACCCCAGACTTAATTATACTATAAACGGATCTGGTTAAGCAGCTATCCAGCTGCGATAGTGGGAAGATGGTTGAATGAATGTAGATACCGACACCTTTTAACAAAGAAAAAATACCGAAACTGAGCAGAATGGGAAGCTTTTAGTGTCATCATAACGATACTTGACGTTAATAATTAATTAACCGCCATCGGAATTACAAAAGGAAATAATTTAATTAAACTTTTCATATTATTAATGATGGGGGGATTTGACCTATGCGAAATTATAAATTACTGCTCAATGAACGGGAAAGAGAACAAACCAGCTAGTTAAAAAGAAAACCTAAATACCGAACGAGTTTTTCAGGCGCAATCTACATTAAAAAAATGTCCTGTGAAATAATTAGACTCTGTGGTCCTTTGTTAATTAAAAGTTCTTTCTCATGAAAATCGTTGGTGTCTATTTTTACACTTTTTCATCTAGTCCTTCTAGTTCCGCAACGCTATTGAAGCATAACATCGATCGCGGCTACCATTACCATCTACTTCTAAGAACCATAATGAGGTTTCAAAAAAAGGTGGCCGTTCGGCTTTGTTTTAAATTGTAAATATAATACACATCTCACTGCGGTTTTGAGAACCTGTAATAAAAGGATATCACGCTTTGTTTTATGCTGATTTCTTTTATATGAAAAACGATCATAGTAAATTGATTTTTTATGCTTCTCCGGCTCTTCTTCAGCCAATTTTTACGACATTTAATGCGTCTGATTGACCAAAGTAAAACTATGACCGAAACTGATCTGCTTAATTACACTAATTAAAGATAAGCAAATGGTATTGAAAGAACGTTCGACAGTAATCCCTAAACAATACGAGATACATTGCAAAGAGGAGGAATTATTAACATAACTGTAAAAACAATCAATTAATCGTTATTATAAGTTTCGAGAGTCATCGCATTCAAAGTGAACACAATAGGTAGGAAACGGCTAATGGAATCTAATAAGTACCTCGGTGCATTCTATGCCTTTTTTGCATCTGCCCGGCTAACATCGGAATATAGAAATAATCTTATTGTTTACTTCGCTGCAGAAACATTCTTTATATGGTTGGGTTTATTGCCAGTTTTGGTCTTCAAACGTTTTTGATTTTTAGTTCATAAACAGTTTGTTTTCTTTTCGATTTTGCCAGCCATTTTCCCATTTTGGTTGGATAACTATAGTCTGGAAACTTTAGTGTGTCTTTTTCTCTAAGGCTCTAAAGAGTCTGCTGTCTAAATAAATATGTGCAGAGGGCGAGTGTTATTTTAAGTAGGAAATTTGAATAATTAATGAAAAGTGGTGTGCCGTTAAGTATTAAAAACTTTTTGTATAAGTATTTTATTTTCCTTAGTTTGGGGATGGATATAAGCTTTATAAGAATAAAAAAAAATCAGTTTGAGGATAGCAAGAAAAAAAGGGACAATCTAAACATGTCTTTTAAAAGCTTTGTCACATGCTGCTAAAACTTTGAAACCCGGGGCTTTCATAGAGGGAATCTGGGCAAGATAAGAAAATGAAAAATAATGGATATAAATATTTAAACTGCTGAAGCCAGAGAGAGCTTTATGACAATGAGAGACAATGTTTTCTTGTCAACATTGACACAAATCGTCTGAAAATGCGACTGTTTTTCAACCTTCTGACGAAATGTTTAATGAAAGAAAAGTATAACAATTTCTCCTGCACCAACCGTTAAAAAAAATAAATGAGACCGCCAATGCAAGAAACAATGCGGAAATTTACCAGTAAGCAAAAGCAGAAAAAATCTATTCGTGACTAAGAGAAAAATACAAAAGTGAGTTAAAACTAGATTCCTTTGTTGCAATCGCATTTCAAAACTGAGATGCGTCTTCTTCTGCTCTTCTTTCTGTGCCGCCCTATATGTCTGTATTCAGTAACAGATCTATGTAGAAACATGTGGGAATTGCATCTAAAATATCGGCCGAAAATTAAAGGTGAAGATCAAAAAGCTGGCGCGTACGAATGTGCCAAAAGCGCCTATTAAAAACCCGTGACCCAAACGCAAAGTCGGCCTTATCTCATCCATTAAAAGCTAAAACCTTTTAAATGGGCGTACAATATTCGTGATTTGTTATACTATATTACTTGCACGATTCAATAAATACCCGATAATTATAAACATAATACTGATTACCTAACATTATTTATCGTAATTATTAACCCGGATTTTCGATTTCAAAATCGCAAATGATACTTGTCCGAACATTCCACACTCTATTAAGTTTAAATGATCGGATTTATCATTGGAGGGTCGACCAATATCTGGTGGAATGAACTGATTTGGCGCACTGTCTTCTTTTGAATAGATCAAAGCTATCAATCCCTTCGGTTATATTGTCTTAGTAAAAATTAAAAAATAATGTTTACCTATTTGTGACTCGTTATGTAGATTTTTTAACAGTCCTCCTATAAACTTTCAACATTTCGAGCAATTCAATGCCTACACATCGTTCCAGTTAATTGAAATGGCTGAAGTAGATTCTAATTTATACCTGCTTTCTTGCACAATAATTCACCAATAATTTTTACTGAATGTCATTATTTTTAAACGCTTTAATGTATTTAATCAAAAAAATTAATAGATCGGAAAGATGTCAAGATATGAAAATGTGCCCAGTTTGGCAATGGCCCACAAGCTTGTTTCAACACGTTTCGTAATGACTTCTACATACAGTTTCTCGTACTTGAGTTTAAATAGTATTTATTTTAAACTTTTTCTGTCCATTTCAGCTAGATCTTCAAGCACGCTGATAATTAATGATTGCAAGCTCCTCAAAACCTATTCAATTCAGCTGTCGCTTCTGGGTGAAATAGTGAAATTCTCAAACGATCCCCGTTTTCTCCCATCCAAAGCGTGTCCATACAAAATAGCTAACTAGGTCAATAAAAACATGTAACTCAATTAAAGGAGATTTACCTAGTTCGCCATTACAAATGAGAATATCGTGACGCCCCTGCTGTGCAACGATGATAAACATTTGAATAAAACACTTAAGAATTGTTCACAATTCGTTTAAATTAGTTGTTACAATCTCTATTTGGAAGTCGCTCAAGCGGACGTTTATACGTTTGAAAGTAGTGCAGGCTTGAAATTATTAAGATCATAAAGAATATTAGGATTTCTCCTATGGATTTGTAGTGGCTGTTTTGGGTGCGACTTTTTATATCCAATATTCGCTCAATGTCAGCAAGTGGATGCGTAATCTTGAAAAACTTATCAACAATGTTTATGGGTATCTACTTTTTTTCCACTCTCAAAATTGTATGTTTTCAAGTACAGTTAGAGGTTGACTCGAAACCACTTGATGAAGCAGACAAACTGAAATCGCATTTTAATACAAATCGTTTACCTGTCTTGAGTTTCTTTAGAAACTTCTTTGTTGAATCAGATTTTTCTAGAGAGGCTTTCTAAAGGCACAAACCGATTTTCATCGGCGTCTTTTGCAGGCCTGGAGGGGTTGGACTTAAGTCTTTTATAGGATGTTTAATATGACCAGAAGGTGGATTTAATGACTTTTATTTTCTGCGTAGTAAATCATTTTTGCATTTAGTTGCAATTAAAATAAGCGCCTTTTTAGCAAAAACAAACAAATTGAAATAAAACGCAACTAAAGTTTTCTGAAAAGAAATTTCAAAAAAGAACAGAGAGGAACTAAAGGCGATATTTTCATTATTTTGAAACGTAAAATTTGTTAATTCGTACGTTTGCTGCTTATTAGATAAATTCCTGACGCTCAATTACTATTCAATCAATTCGTAATTGGGCAAATTAAAATAAAGGTATTTTTTCACGATCGTTAATTGCCTCTTAAGGTCTAGATAAATGGCAATAACCTCACTAGCACCAACCAGACGAGCAACTGCAGCCATATAAACGACTTTTTTTAGTGAAGCTTCCCACATACCTACCACAATGTTGTCAGGATGTATAAAAAACAAAACATTCCCCTTATTAAAACGTTATTATTTTAATGCTTTAGTGTTTCTATAATAATTAACGCCTCACGCTATACAAATAAAGCCCACATCAGCTTTATTATGGATTATTTGAAAATTAATGCGGTGCAAAAAGGCTGCATTAAAAATAAACTTCTTTCAATAATCGTCTTATTTTATCGATGTCGGTTTTCACACTAACCATCGCTAATGAGCTGATAACGTACTGAGCATCATAGTTAACTCTGCAATCTTCACCATCGTGTTCAAAATTAAAAACCACATTAAGTAATTTATTGACAATATAAAGAATGATCGATTGGATAAAAAAATCCGAAGATAATAAGATGACATTTTTTGGTGACCATCCATTATCTGGGACAGGCCTACATGTCTGGTAACCCAAACTGTCAGGTTCTGGTTCGATCAATTTTTGTAATGATTTTTGTTTTCGTATATTTTATACTTTATATAATGTCGGTCAGCTTTGATATTACACTTTTAAATCGTGCTACATAACAATTCAATTTAATAGGCATATTGGAGACATTTTTCCACGGTTCTTCTTTAATTACTCGCATACGGATATCGGTGTTTCTAATGCGGCGGCCGATAAAAGCTTTTAGGGTTTGTAAATAGAGACACACACACACACACACATCTTGCGTTTTCATATCACCGTAGACGGGCTATCCGAGAAATATTACGGCACTCAATTCCACATGGAATTGTTAATGTACTTGTAATCACACCATTCAGTTAATGAGCTCTTAAAAATTAAAAACAACTTTTTATAACTAAAATATGCGTATTTCACATAGTTGCTGCCTTGCAAGTGATGGATATAAATAACCATGCAATAATAACATTTGATTTGGTATTCAAATAAATAAAAATTAAGTCGTGAATTAATAATATTTCAACATGCGTTAAGCTTGTTGTATGCACTCTGACTGATTCACATTATGCAACATCCATTCGTGCCATTTATTATGTAATAAAATTAAATTCTATAAAACCGCCTTTACAGAATTATCGTCGGGATTCGAAAACAAAGCTAGATCATTGGAATCCCGTACCCATAAATTAGGATTCCAAAATTACGTAACCGTTTTCTAGCATTTTCGTGCGGCCATAATTCACTCGGCATCTTCGTTCCGTTTCCAATCCATTCCACGCCTCATCCATCATAATCCATACGCAAAACGCGAAGAGATCAAATAAAGAATAATAAAACATAAATCTACAAAGAACTATCAAACGCTTACCTTTTAAATTTCCGTCATCTCTACTCTCATTACGAATATAGCAACATAAATTTACCTCAGCCGGAATGTAAGAGAAAGAGAAAACGACGGCTCGAGGAGCAGTTTGACCGGATGATTTGTAAACTGTTACAAAATAAACTAGACGATGTTATGCCAACATAAACAAAAGGAGTCTGATATTTATTTATACTGTTCGATCAGATAAGACTTGTAATTATCACTAGTCGAGTAGCAATAGTATTTTAATTTTGTTTCATAGAATGATGGGTTCTCACTGCTCAGGCGGTCTTTTATTTAAAGTTTTAGTTATTGCTTTCTACCTCTTGAAATTATCATGTGGATGAAAATTTATATTATGCAATTAGTTTTGCATAGGATTTGGGAAAGGTTTCATAGTCTATTTTAGAACATAAACATTTGTACTGTTTTTGTTGTAAAATGAGTTATCAAGTTCTTATTTGTTAGTGGCATTACTGGCAGATATTTAATCGAACCACTGCATCATTCAATTACACTAGTACATATCCCATATCTACCAGCCTTAAAAAGATGTCTATAATATAATGATTCATTTGCCTCTTTTAAATTAATGATCATCATTTATTCTGGTCATTTTGCCGTTTTGCGATTAGCTTTAATTGCATTATAATTTCAGTAATCGCACTTTTATTTGAGGACAAAAAGCATGCCTTTTATTACTTCCAGTGGCCCATAAATAATTTACGAAGTCATTATAAGAACATCAAAAGCTTAGTTCAAAAGGCACTTGCTTTACACGTTTTGCTTTTTGGTGATTCTGAATTTTTATTTAATTTGCCTTTTCTTTGTTACAAAGATTAATATATTCATTCAAGCGCTTAATTTGAAAGTGTTACAACTGAAAACACGGTTAGAGGTTGATCGGAAACTACGTGAATTGAAGGCAAACAGACTCTGTAACGCTTTTGTAAATTGTTTGTATACACTGTTTTCCAGTTAAACATGTACTGATAATAATTAAAAAAGCATTATAAGGACGCCAAAAATCAAGTTCTCAACCCAACTTTCTTTTAGAAGATATTGCATTTTTATTCCATTTACTTTCGGATGGATGTTCAACTTTCACCAGTTTATTGAAGGAAATGGGCAATTATTACAAACGAAAACATTTTAATGTAAACCTCAAACAGGTCAAACAAACTTCATAAATTCAAAGGGAAATAAGTTGTTTTGTTATCAGCGCTGGCACTTTGCAGTCTTATCAACAATTCAGATAAGAGCGTTTTTCCAAATGGAAAAATCATGGATATTTAAGCAAACAACTTAATTAATTTAAACTTTTGCAATTTCACAATTTAAGTGCTTATTTTGATATAATTAATTTGAAAGTAAAAAACTAAACAATCTCGATTAAATTTATAAACATCGTCGCAGGAAATTTTCGATTAACATTTGCAATAAAGAACTAAATAAATGTAGAAAACTACGTGATCTCTGTTCCTCTGATCAAAGCCTTTGGTACACTGACGCCAATTTGAACTTGTAAGGAATTAATTTTAATAGTACTTAAAGTCGGAATGCGTCCATCTAAATGGAGGCTATTATAAATTGCATTTCTGACTGTCATACGGCGGCATCAGACGTGGCTCGCACAATATTGAAAAAAATCGTTAAATCTAAGTAACCTAGATGGTAAATAAGACGAAAAAGTGTTGCATCAAGCTAAGTACTACCTACGACCAGTGATTCTTAAATGGATTTCACATCAAACCTGTTCTTCGCATCCATCGATGATATTAAAAGAGAGTGGAAAAATGTCTAATATGCCTAGAAGTCCATTATTCTACTTTGCAAGTTGCGGTTTTTGCTTTAACTTGTGTTAATTATGCTATTAAATATTGTGCATTAGTCGAGATCATCGTGGGGCTTAAAACCGTGAAGATTTCTGTATTATCTCAACTGCAGAAATCATCGAACTAATTACAGTTCCATATAATACAAAAACTGTGTTTGATCAAGAGGATTTATTCAGTGGCCAATCGCTCGAATTAGTGTCAATTGGACTTGGTCTTATGCCACTTGAACAATGTGATAATTATGTATGAAAAAAAAAAACGTTGCAAACTAAAGTTTCAAGTTCCCGCCAAAAAAGCACATGAAAAGAGGCAAAATTTTCGTATGAAAATTGATTATTTGCAATCCTCTTAAATCGTCAACAATGATTCATCCGGCATGAGCTTCTGTTTGAAAAGGCCTCTTAAATCTCGAGTGTAATCCCTCTACCAACAAAGATGAGATGGATAACGCCAATTTATAATTGTCCGAGAGTGGGCATTAGTAATTGCAGCAAATTAAATAAACCTTTAAAACGCGCTTTTAATGGCTACTAAGACTCGCAATATTCTGATGTTTCTTCGTGGCAGGTTTTCTATGCATTGGCATTCCGTAGCGGCAAATTTATTGTCCGCTAGTGTTTAATTTTATTGCTTCTCAACATACACACTTTACAATTATTATCTGCTATCTCCAGTTTCGTTTGAATCGACATCGACTTAAATATTTTGCGTGTAGAAAGTGTCTACAATTTGCATCATTTACACTGGGACGAAACCATGCAATTGATAATAATATGGGTGTATTTAAGCTGGATTTATAAACTATGCAGTTGGTGCAGTTCGTCGCTCGCAGTTGCTGCAGTTCGAGAAATTAGCTGGATTTATAAACTCTGCAGTTGGTGCCGTTCGTCGTTCGCAGTTGCTGCAGTTCGGGAAATAAGCTGGATTTATAAACTATGCAGTTGGTGCAGATCGTAGTTCGTGCAGTTGCCATGCCGTTGCTGTTGTTCGCGTTTTCATGATTTATATTGTGCAGTTCGCAGTTTCCGACGACAGAGTGTATGCCCATTTGATTTATTTATGTTGGGTATGTTGTATGTTGTGTTTAAAACACGGCCTGTTTTTGACAAACATTGGTTAGTTCGCTAACTACACGAACGACAGTCGTCGGCAAAATAAAAAAAATTTAACTACCAACGGCATAGAAACGTAATGGACTTGACGAATAGTGGCAACTGCGACCAACAAACGGCACCAACTGCAGAGTTTATAAATCAAGGTTTAGTCTTAAAAAGATTGAATTTTACTTTCAGACTGATCATCGCGCCTATTTTTTTTTTATGTATGAAAATGACTCCCTTGATGAATAAACCAGAAATAAAATTGCTCAATAATAGTCAACAGATATTATAGAGTTATTACGACTTGCAGCCTTGCAAAGGCGAATGAAAAAAATTGCGCGTTTGATGTTGTCATTCTATAAATATAGCCTAGCTCAAACCTAGTACTTATAGCATAAATCCAGCAGGAAATAATGGTCATTGTGTAAGTACGTCAAACTTTTAATATATCATTGATATTTTTATCGGGGTATGAAAGTCGGATGGCAGGAATGCTGCAGCACTGCATATTTCAGATTGACAGTACAATGAATGGGTGTTACTATTTCCATTTACAGAACTAATATGGATTACTATGCACAATTCGCTGAGTTTCCAATGATGAGAACACTCCGGGAATTTTACAGTTAGTAATTGGTTTTGCTAAACAATAAGAACATCTTAAATTAATGATGTGTTAACAATCAGATTTTATGATTATATACAGTGTGTTTCTAACATAACTGAGCTTAATAGGAGCTTTTAAGCAAAGCTATCCATAAAGTATTAGCGTTTGCAGATGGAATTTTAACCTTGTTCTTATGCGTTATTTTCAAACATTTCACGGATCGATTGGCAGATAAAAAGAGTTGAGCACGAATGCACCTGATAAACTGTGGTAAATATTTTCTATCTTTAGCACTTTGTGCGCTAGTGAAAGCTATGACCACGATATTTATTATTCCCATAAAAATAAACGCTTTATCTATAGACATCCACATGTTTTACATGATATATCGCATTTAGTCAGGGCGCCTTTAAAATAGTCTGCTTCTCCATTGATATCTTTGTAATTCCTTAAATTCTAAAAACTCCTCTAACGACCATCTATAAATTATTTACCAATAAAAGAGGTGTCGCATGGCCGTAAATACCTGCGCTTCCTAAATTGTAATGTTCTCCATTACATTCAGGATAATATTGCGATAAGGCTTTTTAAGAGAATCGGTAATAACTTGTGTTTGGAGTGCCATATATATTAAGATAGATTAACTTAACTTGAACCTAGTGGTAACAATAGATTAAAACTGACACATAACTACATTCTACGTCTACTTATGCTTTGTTATATAAATTATTCGGTGGACATTTATAAATGGTCAATGTTCACTGTTCATAGTTCAAGTAGGTAATTCCACAGTCAGTCAGAGCGTTGTTTTCCATTGGAAAGAACGGAATTCCTGTCGTTACTTTTTGCAACCGCTCAATAAAATATTAATCTGCTGGAAAGAATAAATAACGATAAAGCGAGACGGGTACTTCTATACGAAGAATTTTTCATTAAAATTAATTAATGCCTAAATTAGACGTATATTAGATCAAGTAATATTATCATAACTGCTTCTCCCTTTACCTCATTAGTTCGATTATTATCTTCTGTTACAAGACCATGTTTGCTTGGCTATTTCCTTTCTTCGTGCCTCCTCTTTATCGGCTATGTTGATAAATTGAGGAATATGCCGGCACAAAAAACCAGCGCTTGCCCGGTCGCACTGTTTCGATTTAAATATCATTTATTGCCTGATGGATTTATTCATTTTTAATACGAGTGCCTAAAAAAATTATAAGTGGCACTCGATAATGCGTAGACACCTTTTTATAGAGAGGATTTAGTTAGGTATGAAAATGTAACCGGAAAAACCACAAAGGCAAAAACAACAAATGGCATTGACTGCTAATTGACTTCGATTTGATTTAATTATTATTATTCATTGGTTTAGAGAACTGAACTTTCATATTGTTAAATTTTTTTCTTGTTTAAGTACGTGCATTTTTAACACATTTTCTTTGTTTTCAGGTGAGTTTGGTCCACTAGAAATGAAACCGTATTCACACGTACGTATGAGATATTGCTGGCGTCAAGCTTTGATTTATACCAGGCTAGAAGGTTATATATTTTCTTATTATTTCTTCCATTTAGGGGATTTGCTATTTTTTTAAATATCTAATCAAGTTGCTTAAAAACCATTATTCTACTTAAGATAAATGATCCCAAAAGCAATAAATTTCAAACCCAATTTAATGGATGAATCATATTAACGTCACTTTTATGGAAGGATTATTTCGGCATACTTGGGATTACGAGAAAAACTAAGCAAACATTATTTGTCCAAGATATTCTTATTAGCCCATCTTAGTCCACTCCTGGACGTAGGCCTCTTGCAATTGTCTCCAGTGTAGTCGATCTTGGGCGGTTTGGATCCAGTTTTTCCCGGCGTGTCTCTGGATGTCGTCCTTCCACCTCGTCTGTGGTCGCCCAACACTTCTTTTGGTTTCCCTAGGTCGCCATTGGAGGATGGCCTTGGTCCACTTGACATCGTCCCTTTATCATTAAACATTTTAAACTGTATAACGCGCAAAATTTCCCATTTTTAAGTTCTATGTCTTTATGTTCACGTGCAAATTCTTTTATCTTGTGCCACCGGTCCTCTACAACCTTTCCAGAGGAATTTCGATACTTTTTCAGTGTGTTAATTAATATCTTTTATTGGAAATATTAAACTTTTTCAACCAAAAATAAAAGTGATACTTCTCTTCTTTCATCGAATTGAAATTCCAAAACTAATACCTAGTGGTCAATACTCTTCTACTGTTTTTCAAAGCCATATTTACATAAGGTGTTTCATATCGACGACGCCACATTCCTAGTTTTTTATTACTTTTATTATGGTTGGAACCTGTTGTTCCCAGCCTATATGGTGTTAACACATTGTTGGAATGTTGCTTTTCGATATGTATTACGCGTGTTCGAATTGGAAATATTGCTAAATTGTGCAGTTTTTCACTGCTTGCTGAGAGAGGATTAATAATGTGTCTTTTGTATGATGAAATTGGCTTCATGGCTTCATCGATTAGTGATTTATGTGAGTTTCAAATTGCGTCAATTTTTCATCGACCAAAACTCCCACTTTCTCCATGCGGTTGAAACGGCAATCATTTGCCAAGTAATCAAAACAGATTACGGCAATATTTCAAGCCGTGATGGGCTTTTTTTTCAACAATAACACCAAAGTTATTTATTCTAATAACCCATTTACCGACTGGTATATCGCGCTACCATCTAACAGAGTTGTAACAACTTTATGTACGCTAACGGTAACGTACCGTCATTTTTGTATTTGGAACGAAGAAGTCGCTCCTTTCTAACAGTACTCAAAATTACAATAAGAGATTTGATAAATGCGGTACTTTGGCTGGTTATTTTGTGATATAAGAAATCTAATCTTAATGTTGATTTGCTGATTAAATGTCGAGATTTCTAGTTGTTTGTTAAACTTCTGGTTTTAGTTTTGGTCTTTACATGGAGTGTTTTATTGCTTTTATGTTGCGACATTTCGGTTGGAATGGAACATGCATGATTTAAGTAGATTTCTCTATTCAAATTGCCGCATATTTTGTACAAGGACAGTTAGTTAATTATACATTTTTTAAAATATTTTAAATGAGTCTAACACTGAATAAGTGGATTTATTGTGAAACATATTTAATTGTTCTATGTGTCGTGTAGAGCTCTCACAAAACCAAATAACGAAATCTGTAACATGAAAATCGAATTACAAGCACAGCACTCTAACAAAGTCCACTCCAGCTCCTTACATGTAGATCGGATACCCGCAAATAACCGTAATTAGGAGAACACATTCCAAGAATGACTTATGTTCAATACCAGGGTAATTATTTCTTATGTACCTGAATATATTATTATGTATGTCGTAGAGAATGTGATGCATAAAGCGGGTACAGAGAGCTCATACTACTATGCGTTGTTAAAATTAATTGCATAATCCACCATTGCTGTTAATTATACGTTTGGAAAATTATTATGCCAGTGACTATCTTTTTACAGAAACCGGATTAAATTGAACCTTTTAATATCAACATGATTTTAATCATCTCACTGTGTATGGCGGTGTGACTTTTTAATGAAAATTGGCAGCGTTTTTATAAACGCAGTTCAAGCAAATTTAGCAGCCACTATCGAAGAGAAAATATTGAGATTTTATAATTTTCTAAGAAACGAACATGTGTGTCATAAACTCTTAAATTATGAAAACCGGGGGAATACGAAAATTCTATGATTGGAAACGATTCTGTTTGATTTTTTATCACAAGTTTTGTTATGGGATTTTGAAATAAAATGCGTTTATTTTTTTAATTGAATAAACGGAGCATTCAAAATATGGATATGTAAATTCTTTAAAAAAATCTATTCAAGATGCACAGGATAAAGTGTGTTAAAAAATCCAATTCAGTTTTTTTATTTAAGTTTAAATCGTCTTTTCGACAATCCGTTAAATTTAAGTCCTAAAAACTAGCAACTTTCAATCCCAGTTAAAATAAAATTATAACCAAAGTGTTTGCTGTGAAATTCGGTTCTGAAGAAATATTTCATCAATCAATTCTTTAAAACTTTTCAACGCTATTCATAAAATGGTGTAATTAAATTATATTTTGGCGTAATTTTTTATTTTTTCTTATCTTTGTTTACACGACATTTTTTGAAACAAAAACATTTTTGAAAAAAAAATTATAGGGAAATGTGTGCCAAATGAACTAAAGAAAACCGAAGAAGGTCCAACAAAGATTTAGAACGAAAATCAAAAAAAAAAATTTCTGTGTCTCCACACTATAGCTTTTTCTAAACTTTCATGCTAAATGCATATTAGAGAGCGAAAAATTGATTTGCACAGACCTGAATACGTTGATATGCAAATTCTATAACTAATAGGAAATAAGTGCGATTTATATTCCGAGAAGAGAAAATATTAAAATAAAAAAAAAAAACCAAAACAAGACAAATGTTTTTCGGATAAGTATGAAAAAAGTAATTTGATAAATCCTTCAGTTAACTTACATTTTGCCACAAAACTTATTTCATAGCTACTTCTACTGGTCTTTTTCAATGGTTGGTTGTCCAGTTTCTCGAGGGTGTTTCATCGCGTGCCAATATTCATAGCAAATGTCTTTGGATTAAGAAGACCTTCGGTCCATTTTCTCAACTTTCATTTGCGCTTATGCATATTACCTTCATCGGCCTTTAATACAAGCCTTTGTCTCGTTTTTTCCAACTTCATTCCATTCAGCTTCTCGCACTCACTAGCAGCATTTGCTTTGACCGATCATGCGAGTATTATGCCAGGAAAATAATAGATTTCGAGTAGTCGCATGGTAAAAATGGGGCCTATTCAAGGTGTCCCAATGGGACTACCAGCCTTGTGTGAAACGTTATGCTCTCTGAAGCACGCGGCTTTCGACGTTCCACTTAACTGCACCCGCATGCTTTCCATTGTTTTTACACTTGATTTTCTGTTTCATCAGCTTCCACGTAACGAACAATCGATAACGCAGGAATTCACGATCTAGCTGAGATAAGTGGCGAGCACAGTAGCTGCTAGATTGTGCATGTATGTTTACGATTTTCGCTAGGGGCCCATCACAAACATTGCGACTGTTCAGGGGAACGATGTCACTTTTAGACTAGCGGTGAAGATACTTTAGCTCCATTGGCTGCGGCTAATAATCTGTTCATCATTCACCAATTAACAATCAGTTGAAACCAGCAAAACTATTCAGAATAGAAGGAAACAAGGAATCAGCAAACTATTAGTAGGAAAATTAACTCAGTTACTAGATCGGCTAATCGAAATCAAAAGAGTTTCGGCTTAAGACACTGATCGAGGAATATTGGACTGTAGTTCCAAAGCTGTTCTTTAACCACTTGAGTCGTGACTTTGGGTTAAGTTTTAATTTTCCTCTAACTGTTTTTAATGTGTCGACTTTTTCAGTCGAGTAAACAGTGACCCCACCAATCACAGCCTTAATCCATTTTCAGGAATTCACACTTTTCTAACCGTCTAACGATTACTTCGTGTCCAATAGCACTCGATTCCTCCCTGTGTGTGTGTGTAGCAACTTTGCATTTCAAATGGACGTGATTTTGCAACGCGACTTCGTGCTAGATCGAAAGAAGATACTTAGCATAAAGATATGTATTATCCATGTCTGATTTCCCTCGAACCTACACGTTTCCTCGACTCTCCGGTCTAAATGAAGATCTATTGAAATATTTTCGCCGAGGAGATACATTTCTAGATTGGAATTCTCATTCTTCCGTGCTGCCAAAACGACGAACAGGATAAATAAGCTGGCGATTGAGCAATGTGATAATTCATAACACTTGAAGTTAGTTAGAAGCGATAGGCATGAAACTTTTCAAAATGTGACTCATTGGGCGAACAGGCAAATGTTAGTAGGCCTGTTTAAGCTTGCCATTAATATGAGCCTGAGAAATGCTGTGCAGATTAGGGAAATTAATTGTTCGGTCGAGCCTCTCCGTTTTACATGATTCCCAGATTGCTTTGCAGAAAATAGGCAAATTTATGATCTATCATTTGGAATCTGTGGCGAAGAACCAGGAAGTTGAGTGTAAAGGATAGGAATTAAGCCAAGTTATTAGGCATTACAAGCATCTTCAAACTACACTCATAACCAGATAGTGTTCGTAATAAGTCTCTATCAATAAAATCATGTTACTAAACTCAACTGATAAATCTCTGCCACTTTTCGATAAAAATATTACGTACGCACTGCTGGTAGAGAAACAAGTTGGCAACTTGTTATGAACAACGTATCATATTTTAAACTTTACATCGTGTGCGTGTCTGAAATAACTGCATTCAAAATTATTTTGATATACAGACAAATAAATAAGGATCGAACCAAAATATAAACTTATGATAATGCCCTGCCAACACCGCCATAGGACAAGCTTTATTACGTTTTATTCTTATTATCCTCGATCGAACATTGCGATTTTGTTCCTTTTTTATTCACTTTATATTGACTTTTCACAATATTTTATGGGATCATTACTCAAAGCGTCATCTATCTATAGCTTGAGTTACAGAAAATCAAAGGCTGGTTCGCTGTGAAACTGATTGGAAATATTTTAGCTATTTTCTCGGAAAAGATTTTTTCTGGTATCTTTATGCTACCTTGAAGTACTGTGTTATTGGGTCTGGACATTTGAATACCTTGTGTTATTTTCGCAAAGTAATTTATTTTTTTGTTTCTTATTTCCTCCGTCAAATCATTGTCATTGTCTTCATAGGAAAGTGAAGGCAAATTGACTAAACAACAAGTTATCATCCAACGAAAAATGAATGTTTAGATCGATGTTGTTAAATTTACATGGAAAATCTATTATTTTCTTAGACTTTTTTTACTCGTTCGACTCGAATTGGAAGTCATTGCATGTTGCTAATTTCTACATTGCTGAAAACTTCTACTTGTACCATACCCGTTCAATGGAAACCTGCATTTATATTCAATATTTAGCGGAAAATTGTGAGATAAAATTAAATATAAAACTTGTTAAACACTTGGATGGCTTTTTGTTTAATATCTCGCACTAATATGGTATAAAAATGCGAAATTAATTATTGTCATTGCAGGTTTTCATCCATGCAAAGATCTCTTTCATACGTTCATCATACCTTTCATGGTGAATATTTGTAGCTGTTTTATGGACAGCTTTGCTATATTTAACTCAATTTCCTTGTGCTTGCACGGTGTCTTGTCTTCATTTCATTCTCATTAATAAAATAAGAAATATAATTATTGGCGAAGATTCTGGGGACTCTTGTAGAGACTGTACATGCAACTGCTAATAAATAGAGCTTTTTATGACTTTACAGTGAAATCTAAAACAATTTGTCTGCATGTTCGTTCTGGGCAAATCTCACTACTTATGACTTCCCTTTTTTGACATCGGAGGAATTTAATAAAATACGAAGAATGTTTCGCGTTTTTTTTGTTCCTTTTCGAGTTAGTTGTCGGTACCGAACAAACCGTACAAGAAAACGTCCCATTGTAAATAAAACTGCAGTGGCGTAGACCTGTTTACCATCAGATGTTACATGGCTACCTATAAATAATCAGCATCCCAGTCATAATTAATATTCGACTAGTCCTCGCACGGAATTTATTGGCTCTCAATTGCGAACACGGGGGCAAATTTAATTATTGCTCGATAAGTTGGGTGGAATTTTTCGATGTGTTGTTTATTTCTAGTGCGTTTGCTTGGACGAAAATCCCAGCAAAGCATACAATTAATTGATTGGTATAATGAATGACATTTTTTCTTTGCCATTTTCTTCAACAGCGTTCAGTTTGTTTTATTTTAATTTTTTCCGTTTATTGTCATTCAAACCCATTAAAAAACTTCATCTATTTTCATTTGGAAGAATAAAAGTTAGTGTTATTCTATGAACCATCTGGAAATGAGCCAAGTCAGCCACATACACAGAACGTGTATCCATCTAAAATAACTGATTTGTTTCTTATGCACCTGAAGGAAAATCAGAATCAGTAATTTCCAACAATTGCTCCGGAAATTAATAAATTGTCAAGTAGCTCAATGGACATGGATGAGTGCAGTAAGTAAAGATTGTAAAGAATTTTAACATATGTATGGGCAAAGGCTGACAAGCTAGAAATGATCCCAACATGGACTGACAGAGATCAGCGTAGAAAGACGATGCTAGTATGGGCTACATTTGATAGTCCCTTTATAGGAAGCAAAGCTGATGTGCTTTGGGTAAAAGCAACTGTACGTTGTAAAGCAATATTTGAAACGTGTTCCCGTTTTATTGTTACTAGTTTCTTCAATATTAATTTCATAATCATCAGGAATAACTGCACGGAAATAAGCACGTTTATGAATTTCTTTCGCCAGTCTTCGATCTATATCAATCCCCGAACGAATATCATGAATAAATGAAGTCTTTATTTAAGAAAAAGAAGTTCTGGGGTACAATAGATAGAAGTTTTTTTAATAAGATCGATAAGAGAGAAGCATTATTATGAGAAGCCATCAATTCCTCTGGTTTAGTTCTTTGGGTCTAAAAGAAAATCTAAAAATACAAAAAACCATTTTCTTAACCGGGTGGTGGGTGATTTACATAGTCTTGACAACTTCAAGTATGATTTTGCTTTAGAGCTACTTTTGGCAATACGATTGATTGCAAGCAAAAAAAAAAACTGCTGGCCAATTATTAATTAAACTAAAAGCCAATCATGTAAATACGTATCGGTACTTAAAGGGGAATGTAGATTTTGAGGACACAATATCGAAAATCCTTAATTAAAATGCAAAAAAAGTCGGCGCGACGAATTCACCTGTGAGAAATAGAAAGTGGTTGTCTCAGGCCATATTTGTGACATGGTGAAGGTACACCGTATGTAAGTAGGTCTCTTACGTATCTGTATCGAGTTTTTTTTTGACTACTGATGCATGAATGAATGTGTGTTGCGATAATGTGTCATTGGATCGCCGATATTTCCCTTTTAAAACTTTATTTCGACATTGCAGAAGCCGTGGTTTTTGCTCTCAGTTCTGTATATTTTTGCAATTTAATTAGGTTTCGTAACCACGTGCCAGAGTGAAGGGAGAGGAATGGGACAGTTGCACAAAAAAACCACCAACTCTAAATGGAAAGCTTAAGGATTATAAAACTGTCAATGTTTTCTGGGTGTAGAATTAATGCCCAAACTGCTAGTTGGGCATATTGGGCACAGTAGCTTAGGATTAGGCTTATTATTGTCTATGACAAATTGTACTTGCAAGAACTTTGCCCATTTTGAGGACACCTGCTATTGCGATATTATGCAAACTGAGCTGAAAAACAAAGCTGCTGCATTGTCCATTATGCGTTTTGGTTGGCGAGCCGCAGTGTTTTACACAGTCAAACGTATTTATCATATTATGCAAATATCAAACTGTGATACCAAATTAATAAATTACTTCGAGTTACTTGCAATTTAACACTGTGACAAGATTAATAAACGTAATTATTGTTTAGAAATGTAAATGTATGTTAATAAAAGCAGGAACGAACTTCTATGGATGATTAATTTAATGGATTTTGACCGTTCGAATGCGGTGAATGCTTGCTGACTGAATTTTTTCGCACTTTCAATATGGCTGGATTTATTCTGAAATATATTCAATTATGTCAAAGCTAGAAGAACATTTATCAAAAGCACTTTATGAGCCTACTACTCTCCTCTTGGCAACATGTTTCTTTAGAGGCCGAACTGGAGGCAACTTTTTTTTTGGGTGTTTTGGTGGCCCAAAAGAATGCCGCATGTGTGTAGCTCTCCCTTCAAATATTTCCACGCCAATGGCCCATGAACATCAATACGAAATTATGATAGTGGTAGTTTATAATCGCTCTACACGGCCATTCTACATTGGACACATCGCGGTTTAGCTTTGTCCGGCTTGTTTATAAATTACTGGACGACCCTGCAGGGGCGGGCTCAATTCATATTTCCATTTATCTCTTTCTCCTCTGCAAATCGCGAATATATATATAGGGTGACTCAGCATGCCTTATGTTGCAAAGTTTTAAAAATAGTAACAGTGAAAGGATATTTTGCAGGTGTTTGTTGTTGGGAGTGTTCAAGAGCGTTTCAGTTTGAGAAAAAAAATGTTTTTTAGAAAAACGTTGAAATTGCGCGCCTACTGATAAAGCAAATGGATGGGAATTCAAGGAAGGGGTTGTCAGGGAGTTAAAAAAATGGATGAATTCGATTCATTTGACTGTCCAAACTGTAACTTCTCAGTTAGTGTTTAGAATAATTTTGGGGAAAAAGCGGTTTGGCCTATTTAAAAGCCGCGCGAAATTCCAAATAATATTTAATAACTAATTTGTCAAAAAATATCTTCCTCTTTGCACAATTGCGGCTCTGATTTTTTACCTTTTGCCAAACTTGATAGAAACGCTATTTAAAATTGTGCCTATAATAACGAATTTCGTTCAAAACAAACATGGTTTTCATATCTTTTTCTCATTGCTTTTCAAGCAAATTCGTACCGCGTTTTCCAAATCCCTATCGACCTCTCTATACTAAATTAGCGAAAATAGTAAATGAGACTCATCACAAAAGGAGGACGGTATCAGCTGATCTGACTCAGAATTTGTTAAGATGTTGCCCATGTTTGGAATGATGATAACACTTGAAGCAAACGCAACTCAAATGCATGTAAAAACACGATATGCATCAAACTGATAGTTGCTGTACAATTTAAAATGTTCTTTTCTATTCGGTATTTCCAAGCAAGGATTGATGCTAATACAGTGTGAGTGGGACAGGCAGAAAATAATGATGATAATATGGATTGGAACTCTCTAGGTGAGAGCGACTGCAAGTCATTAAGTTTTAAGTTTATTCAAGATGATTTTATTGGGTACTATTTCAAATTCTGCTTTAAAGCATTAATTTACATTTATTTGGCAATGTGATTGCTTGAAACTGCTGTTTCTGTAAAATAGGAAGAATCAACTTTCACTTGTGGGTTCCGAAGAGAAATAAAAGTCCAGAAAAACGCAAGTTATCCTGGCTTAGGAACCTGAGCAGGAATTCTTGCAACTACTCTAACAATCCATTTTTACATCGTCCGTTTCAAACCCTCGAGTAGCTTTGATTATTGCAATTCGGACCGAAAATGGCACTTAAAGCAGGAGCTTTATTTGCCATCTTGAACTGTTCCAGTAGAAGAGGTCTGAACATATATTTTTACAGAACTTTCAAGAGTTGGAAACGTTGATAACCTTGGATTATGGCGCGATTATATGCGGTTGAAAATGTGAATTAAAAATGGTCGTTTTAAAATTATTGGCACGTGTCTAAAGAAAATAAAGTAAGACCGTAAACTGGGAGCGTGAAAATGAAGTACAATATAGCAGGTTATTTGAATTAGCTACGGAGAACGGCAGAATTAGCAACTCAAGGAGCCCGCCCGACGATCGCGCTTTTAGCATTATGGAAAATCGAGTGTTAAATATAAAGTAAGCAAAATAACACCTTCTATTGTATTCCTGTTCAAATGCGCCAACCTACTGAAACCTGGGGACTATATTACCGGCATTATGGAAAACCATGCTAATACATTATCTGCATACTGAACAATTCAAATATGTAAGCGTTCGGAGAAGAGGGCAGCGCATTTACATCTACCAAAATTGTATTTAAATTTCGATAGATGGAAGATACACGAAATGACAGCGAAATTTGCACACAGACCTGGAATGCTACAGATATATATTAACACACTAGAAGAACAAAAAGAAAGTACATTATAAACACTCAAAGCGGAAGAAGCACCGTTCTTTTGTGCTGGCTTCTTCACAATGCATTTCTTGCTTGATCAAGTGCTAGGAATTCTATTAACCGTTTTGCGCCCAAAAAGAAAAACGCTTCTAGTTCTTTTTCCATACGCTAAACTAGTTGAAAGTAATTTATCTTTTTTTCTGTTTAACACTAAGCTCAGCCGACAACTGGAAGATAAATGGATCTAGATCAGAAGTTAACTGCAATATGGATGCATCTCAAAACCTACACGACGTAATATTTATGCGCCACATTATTTATGCATTTATTAAACGTCCTTTTCGATTTGCTATACTGTACATACCTGTACTTGTAGCGCTATGCATTATCAAATAATTAACTATCGAAAACCCCATAAATATAATAAAATTTTCAATGTGTATTTTCCCACTGACCAACAGAATATATATTGACACCACTTGACACAAGCCAATTATCTGCAGCCGATTAGAAACAAATTAAATCTCACACGGTAACGCTTACTAAATCGTTTAAAGTATAGACATATCAAGTGAAGGAAAATACAAAAAAACAGTCAATATTACAAATATAAAGCTCGCTTAATTACAGTATAAGGCTCTTCGGTCATAAATCAACGGTAAGGCTGTTGTGATAAATTGCAGCTTCGCGAACTAGTAGATACACGATTACTAAGTCTAAAAAGTAATTTCATACGAGCATGTTCACAAAAAGAGGCTTAAACGTTATTTTATTCAAGCGGGTTTATAAAATAAGGGAATATCGGCGCATAATTATTGTTTTTCTGTTATTGGACTTGGATGCGTCAGGTAGTCGAACTATTATAGAAGCTGCAAGGATTCGCGAAATGTATGCGACTTTTTCTCAGAGCGCCTATAGTGTTTTCAGATCCGATAAGCTGATAGAATCAGATTGTTTAAGTGCAACTATTCCACATTGCATAAACCTTTTTTTCATATGCTATTGGAGGATTAAAATACAAAACTCAACTCACTCCTCAAACTACTTTGCCGGAAGCGAAATAAAATGATCAAAATAATGTTCTAATGCCCAAGAAGGTTAATTAAACAATAAAATTAAACTAAAAGGTTTAAGTTTATTGTTTATTTAAATAATTTGGCTCAATTTCAACATCATCAACAGTTTGATGAGTGGATTTAGTAATAAATTTCCGAAATTTAGCAAATCTGTTTCCACTTGTTGGTCGCTCACCTCGTACAATGTAATTAGCTGCCTACATCTAAAGCGACTGATACCTGCACATAATATTTCCATTTTTCTTCGAACCAGTATCCTCAACAAGATGCCATCGAGTAATCATCTATTGTAACTTTGAGCTTTAAAAAGGCAGGACATGAATTCTTTCGATCTACGTGCGGTGCAACATCCACTCTAATATGGCGCACTAATAGGAAAGATTCTTAATTCTTGGAAAAGTGCAGATTAAGTCATTTGCGGCGAATTCACACAGCTGCTTTACGGAATTATCAGGGAACGTTTAAAAGAAAACAAACATGTCGGAGCTGCCACTTTTTATGGCACATAACAATTACTGCAGGCGAATGCCGTCGACGCGACTAAAGATGAGAAATGCCTTTTGTGCCTCTTGGTTTTTTGCTTTTCATAATGATTCGGGACTTATTACTTCACTCTTTTCGCATACTCAAATTCTTAGCCAATCGTCAACCGTTCAAACCACCGATACTTGCACGAATCTAAGTTAATTTTCTTAAGAATTTTCGCCAAAATTTAATTAGTTTTGCAGCCATCTTTTTTCTTTTAGATTTAGAAGATTTGCAAAATTACGCACGCTGATGTTTGAACAATTGTCCCAAGAAGGCAACGACGAGAACTTGGATATTTCTTCTAGCTTATATGGCTTCGGCTCGTCTGCTACAAATCACTGAAACTGGAAATTGTAAAAAATCATATTTGTAATACAAACTGTTCTAAACAGTGTCTGTTGAAAGATTAAAAAAACGAAGAACAAACAAAAGAACTGTAAATATAATTCCTTGTTGAACCAGTTAATTTTTAATAGTTTTCAGTGTATTGTTTGGATTAATCTAGTTGTTATTGTGCGTTATTCAGATGCACATCGTTGCCGCGGTCATGTTGACGAATAATATTTGCGTTGACTCTACAAAAATTAAAGCTAAGGATTAACAAGCAAATAAAACTGATAACGCAAAACTAAACATTGAGTATTCTGGAAATTGCAAATGAAAATAAATTAAAACAGAAAACTTAGTACCAAATCGAACCCATCAACACTTTATTATAAATAAATTAGTAATTTAATTTGCAAGTGAAACCATAAAAACAAACTTATCAAGAAGAAAATCTACATTCGATATTAGCCATTGGCAGTTGATAGTAATGTCTATGTGAACATTTTTCCTGGAAATGTTTGTAAAATTGCCGGAAAAAATACGTTCGAAAGTTACTTCTCAAACCGCAAATCTAAAAGAACAAGCTTAAATGAGACATTTTGTATTTAAAGGTCATGAAGATGGAAATAAACGGATTCGAGTCTATTGTTTCAGTTTAGATTTGAAGTTTTTTTCAACATGCAATGTAAAGTGCACTTTAAACACGTCATTCCACTTTGTACAGCTACACTAATCACATGTTGTGAACGCACATGAACAGCTAAGTTCCAGCAGCGAATAATTATTAAAGTATTTTGCTATCTTGCCTTTGTGCTAATTTTGGAAACCAGTCGAAAACTTTCCGAGCATTAGACATTATTTTTCAATAACATAAACAGACATCTTAAATCTAGATAAGAAAGCACATCACTGCCCGAATAAGAGCAAAGCAAATTTACTGAGTGTGTAGCGTTAATGGTTTATTATAAATAGTTTGAGCAAATAGCTATTTTCATCAGATGGTAATCGCTCGTACAGTCAGTACCAAGTAGAAAGAAAGATGTGTGTCATATTGCCATGAAGTTGCATCAAATAAAATTTAGACACAAGTACTTTTTTCAATACTTTGCTACTGTAGCCGGTAAATATTGCACAAGTACTACCTACCATAGTTGATCATAGTTATAAATTGGCTCACTGAAACATAAACTGTGTTTTGAATACATCAAATTGGTTCCAAATTTAAATTTCCTGACCTTCACTATCACTCAAAGCCAAGGCACCTTCCAAATCGCTAACATATTTCTTTCTTGGTCTGTCATCTCCTGCTCTATTTTTCAAATAATTAGCTTCCTCAATTAGCTACATCATTTTTATACTTTTAGTAATGTCATAAATTGTAAAAATACCAACAACATCCATAGGAAACACCAGCAAAATTCGTTGAAATTTCGATTCCAAATTAGAAAGTTGGTGATTCTAAAGCTCCAACTATTAGCAATAATAGCAAGCAAGCATCACCATTAAGCATTTTAAAGCATTTTCTTTGACGATAGAAAATTACTGCTTTGAAATTCCATTTGCTTTTACACGAAGCGACCATTACCTGGCCCGAAGCATGAATTGCAGATCTCAAATGAGCAAAAGCATAACTGACAGAAACGCAATACCAAACATATGTTTTTTACAGCCATATATTTCAGATAATCTCGTATGCGATGCCAGGTCATGATTATTTTTGCATTGTTTTTAATAACTCAATAATAATTGCAATTTCCCTCGAATTATGTAAAAAGCTGTTAAATATTATGGCCTATGTATGTGCCTTTGGGTCGGTTTTTATAGTCAATTTTCAGCATTTATCATTAAAGCTGGAATTTGAATGTTTTTAATTGCAAAAACTTATTTGTCGGCAAAACCATAAAAAAGACCACGCCTTTTTCATCTATTACTTGTCGCTTCAAAGCTAGAATCATCCAAAAAAAATTACACACTTGGAACAAACACATGACGCACTTTTAGGTTCCATCTCGATACTAAGCTCTGGAATCAACCTTGGATGGACGTCTCCCTATCTTCCAGAGCTCTTATCTGCTAATTCTTCCATACCAACTACGAACGATGAAGGATCCTGGTGCGCTGTGGCTCCTCTTCTAGGAGCCCCACCTGGTGCAATTCTAGCAGCGATTTTAGTAGACAAAATTGGCCGCAAGAAGACCACGCTCCTAATGGCTCCGTGGGTGTCCCTGTGCTTCATCGGAATAGCTTTTTCCACCACAATCTGGGAAATAACTGGATTGCGTTTTCTGATTGGTTCCGTGGAGGGTGCCCTGTACACAGTGCTGCCCATGTACATCGGCGAAATTTCCGATCCGAAAATTCGAGACTTTTTAACGTCCACTATCGCTATAGCTGCTATCACCGGAACCCTATTCATCAACGTTATAGGATCTTTTTTGGATATATTTCTGTCCAGTTTGATATGCTGCCTGATACCGCTAATTCATGTGATGGCCTTTGCTTTGGTACCAGAATCTCCTTATTACTATATCAAGAAAGGCAACTTTGAAGCTGCTAAACAGAGCTTGCAAGTACTTCGCGGAAAAACCGATGTAGAAGAAGAAGTGGATTCTATAGTTAAGGCGGTGATTCGACAGGAAAGAACCAGCAATCAAGCGGGGGTTTTGGATTTGTTTACTGTAGCCAGCAATCGAAGGGCTTGCCTCATTTTTATTATTGTGTGCATGACGAATAAGTTCAGTGGCAAGAATCCTTGCATGTTCTACACCGAAATGATCTTTAAAGAGGCTGGAAGCGCTATTGATGCAACCACGTCTGTTATCGTCTACTGCGGCATGGAGCTGGTAGCTGTAGCTCTTACAACTTTATTCGTCATTAAAAGATTCGGTAAACGAATGCTGCTGATTACTTCAGCTGCTGGGTGTTCGGTGGCTGTTCTCGCCTTGTCGCTATTTTTCTTTTTTAAAGATTTCGGCTTCAACCTCCAGTATGTATTTTGGCTACCCATAACAGCTCTAGTTTCCTACAATATCATGTTCAGCATAGGATTATCTTTCGGTATGGTTACGATTCTGAGCGAGCTATTCCCCACTAGTGTAAAAGCCAAAGCCTTATGTATTGCTGATACATTTTCCGTTCTTATGGGCGCATTGGTGTCGAAGATTTTCCAAATATCAGTAGACCAAGCTGGGTCAATGGCATATCCGTTCCTGTTCTTTTCTATGTGCAGTTTAGTCGGATGTATTCTAATTGTCCGGTGGATGCCCGAAACCAAAGGAAAAACCTTGGAGGAAATTCAGTATGTGTTAATTGGCCAGGAGTCTGGTGTCGAGCTCAGTGTGAGGAGAGTGCACTTTCTGAATAATTCTTTTATGGAAACTCAATTAGTTTGAGACAAAAGAAATTTTTAACCGTTTCTGACCTGCCGGGGTTATTACGTGAGATAATAATCTTCCACAGGTGAGTTATTTTGCAAGACTTTTTCAGCCTGCAAAGAGTGTGCATTTCCCGGAATAATATGATGCCATTCTAAATCCAGTTCAAATTCCTATGAACACTAAATCATAATCTCTCGATGTACCGTTAGGCCACTAAAGAACCACTCGTTTACACGAACGACTGTCTTTAGAGAAGCGAAACACGAAATATGAATTAAATTGGCTTTGTTTTTATCTAAGATTTATATAAATAACATGGCATTTTTATTAATAATTAGATTACTCGGCTTTTTCCTCTCAGTTCCTACGATCGAAAGGTGAGTCACGTCCGCTATTAAAGGATTCTTTGGTCATCTGGAATTTTGAAAAAAAAAGCGCGAACTGTTACAGTTTTTGTTTGCGATGTGTGCAGTAAATTAACAAAAGAGCTGTGAATTGGTGCGATCAGACTTGTCATGGTGCAATAATTGACACATTTCTTACCGGCTTTACTAAGCTTCGAAATGATCGTTTTTTATGGGCTGACATAGGATTAATTGCATGAAGTTGAAGCACGTTATACTGAAAAAGTTGAAATGGGGCGGCAAATACTCGATTCTTCTTGCATGTAATTGAAGAATTGATTTTTATGAGAGTGGATTTGGACAACTTATATTTCTACTGTTATAAATTAATTTTCCATTCCAAAAAAAATATGAAAAATCGGAAAGACACGTCAATTTTATTTGTAAGGGGGGCATTTCTTGTTTCAACCCCCTAGGAGTGGTAGATGTCACCTTTAGAATCTTAAATTGGAATGGGGGTCAAGAGGCAAATGATTTTGAAGAGCCTTCAATTCTCTTCGCTCATTCATTGCTTAATTGCCATTTTCTATTATTTCTTGAGTGCTTGGAATAAACGCACGAGGAACTTTATTACAAGAAAATGGAGGACTTAGAGGTTGAATTGGCATTTCTTTGATCTGAGTACTGTCTTCACTTATGAGCTCTTGCACCAGTTGAATAATTATCTCCGACTAATCAGCTAACACTTATAGCTGGCAATGTCACCAATCTAGCAGCTAAACGAGACATCAACCGAACAGAAAGTGCGACTCTTAAGCATATTCCGATATTTATAGGGTTATTACTCATACGAAAGTAGTCAGCAATTTGTCTATTGCTTCGTACAGGTGTCACCAAGTTTTATCACCTTATTAACAAGTGAACTTATTTATATAAATATATCACGCCGTACGAATCGTACATTATGTAAAACATTTGTGACATGTTTGTCATCTGGAGTCCGGCGCGATCATTTGTAATTTGAACGGATAACTAATCGGGTTCGATTTTTTTCTATCCTGCTAATGAAGATCTGTCAGATAGACGGGCTTTGCGAAATGGTGACCGCCTTAGTAGACAAATAATGCTAAGTAGGTACTTGCTTAACTGAACAGGAAATCTGCATTTTGTATACGTTGAACAAATAATATTATTCATGTTGTAGGTTTTATTAATTTGACCTTCGAAAATTAAATAATGACTTCTTGCCTAGGGAACTTGGGAACATTAGAGGTATTGCCAACTTTGATCTTTATTTGAATAGATGGGCTTGGGAGCTTGAAACTGACTGATATTCGTTTGCTTTTCATCAGTTGAAGATTTCTATCTTGGACAATCAACAGATAATGTTTAAATATTAATTTCATTGAACGTTGTTATAAATATCGTGATCATTTTACGATAATTTATTTTTTCTTTCTTTCTGGCCAATCAAAGCCATCAAGCATTTATTAATGTCAATGTAGACTGAAATGATAAAATTTTATCGATTTAAATAAGGATTTTATATAGTTTCATCAACCAAAGGTTTTATTGCATCGCAAACAATATTATGAGCCAAATCAAGGCAGTTTTGAAGGAGGAATACGAGAGTTAGATATTCCGCATATTTTCCATACTTCCTTACAACTGTTCCGTACCATAATTCCTGCTTTAACTAGCCACTTATATGGGAATTTAGCTGGTTGGGATCTAATGCCCATTCGGTAAGTCTTGATGCTGAATGACCCGAGTTGATCGTCGTTGACTTCTTGGATTATAAATGCCTTCTTAAATCTCGTAGAGGTTTATAAATCAATGCAGTACCATCGGCCGAGAATACACATCGGAGAAGGCCTTGATATGCCGTTATTTTAATGGACAGGCAACGTAACAGAGACGAGATACACCGCCAATGCGACATTCACAGCCCACGCCGATCTTGCTATCAGCGCCATCTGACGGGTCAACGTTCGGCACCGAAGAATGCGTAAGCGACAAAAAAAAATTCGGTGCTAGCATTGTGTGATTTTTTTACCGAGCATGGAAAGATAACAGGAAGGATCGTCAAACCACGAGTTTGGGGCATAAAACTGTCTTATTATGGGTATGGGACAATGACGGTTCCACAATCTGGCTCGTCGCCTTCCTGCCGATACAAGCATCCTCGAACAGGGCTCATAAAATTGATGATGTCAACTGCAGATGGATCATCCATGCGTGTTTTGCATCAAATTTCTTTAAAAATTTCAATATTTTAAAAGTTTCAATATTTTCTTTTATATATTTCCATTAAGTTCTCCATTTTGCGGACAATACGCGAAAGTGAATCGATCAAAGTATCACTTGGTGCCAATACTTATGAAGCGTTACGAAAATAAGGACTATCACCTCCAACTTTACGATTTTATAATCGACTTTCCTTAACCACTATTTTAGATTTATTTAAATTATGTCCCAAATGATGAGCGGTTTATGATTCTCATACATGGAGAACTGGCTAAATTTTCTGCGTTCAGTTCTGAAAATATTCCGAATTGAAGACGCGCACGGTAGGTGCAAATTCCAGTTTTGCTACTTTTCACATCCTTTTTCGGATAAAAGATTTAAGTGATACAAAGAGAGTAACTGTCGAACAGCATAAATTATTTAAAATAGTAATAATATACAGGGTGGTCCTCATCTCATGTGAAGAAATTCACTGACATATTGTTTAGGCAAAAACATTGCGTTCAGGCCAATTTGTCTTATCCGAATGTTAATGGTTTTCGAGGTACAGGGTGTCAATCTGAAAATACAAGTTTCGTTTTTTTTTTGAGTCGTTTCTTAACAAGTTACTATTTTCAAGCAAAAATTATATTTGAGGGTTTTTTAGATCGAGGAATCCACATTTCCTATTGCTTAGCTTGAAGTTTCTAGAGAGCTCTGGCTGCACTGGTCTGGATCCAATCAGAAAAGTTTGGGTGTTAGAATATCGCTTTTTTGTTAGCGATATTTCGTTCTTCGGCATTTTCTTAAAAAAGGGTACTTGTTTCAAGTCTATATCTCCCACCGTTTTCGAAATATATAACATTGAAAAACAAACAAATTGGAGTTTTTAAGAAAGTAAATATTCTTTTTAAATTTTCTGCAGAATTTCGGATGGCACAAATTTGCCTGAACAGTATGTGAGTGAATTAAGAAAATAACAATACTGAGAAAACCGAGAACTAACAGCATAAAAACATGACAAAAACAAAAAGTCTAACAAGAATGAAATCTAAACTCACTGATGACAGCAAAAAAAAACTAATGAAAAAGAACTTCAACCTGAGGAAGATAAAATTGCGCGTTTGTTTAATAGGAAAATGGGGAAAAAAGCTACATCATCTAGGCAAAAGCTTGGAAAACGAGTATCACTAACCGGATAAGTTATCTTTAGAAAAAAATACGAAAAGTGTTCTTGGCAAGAGAATTAACACATGAAGACAGAGAAATTTCGTCGCACAAAACTAATGAATTAAATCGAAAATTTAAGAAAAAGTAAGCTAAATTAACATTAAAAATAATTTCCTGCTTCCAGTTCGTTGCCAAGATATTTTTAATTCAAGACTAGAGTCAGTAGAAAGAATGGTTCAAGGTGAGAACATTGGCCAGGAATCACTTCATAAAACCCAAACTAAAATTGCATTGCTTTTAAACGAAAAATCTGGGTGAAATTAAACGTTAAAAGCCGGTTAATTGGTCCCACATTGGTTAACTTAAATCCACTTTTGCCTTTTGACCAACATCATTAAGTTTTCGTACATTATACGTCTTCATTTGCAGTCCCACGTACGTCAGTTCAATGTGATCATAGACTTGAATTGTCCTCCGATATACGTTAATAATTCATAGAAATTGCGAAGAAAATTATTGCTATTGAAATATAAAGCTGTGTTCTATCGGAAACAAGGCCTTGAAGGCGTTGAGCACAGATAAGATATTGGTAAGGCATTTGGTGTGATGTACTTCTAAGAAAGTAATTTTGTTGTATTGTTGTGAAGGCGTAAGTACGCGATAGGCTGAAATAGGTTGTGAATAAAATATGAAGAGACATGTATTCGGTTTTATAGCGTTTAGTAGCCATATAGCACATACTTATGGAATGCTTTTGGTTTTCAGGTTTCCGCTACAGATCCAGATTGTGGAGTGAATGCAGTGGTCAACTACACTCTGGGGGATGGTTTTGAACAGTTGCGAGAATTTAAAGTGCGATCGGACACCGGCGAAATTTGCATCAGTTCAGCGCTGGACTTTGAAACCAGAAACGCATACGAATTTCCTGTCATAGCCACCGATAGAGGTAAGTTGAAGCAGAAACTGCTTTTTGAGCGCCTGGTATATAATGTTTAGTCCTATCTTCGAATTCCTTTTGTGCCCAGAATTTCGTTGTTCGGCTAAGAACCGAAATGTATAAATTTAGAAACCAGAAAGGCCGTGAGCTCGGACTTCCCGTTATGCGCTCTCGAGCAGAGGCAAAAGCCAAGAAATGTATAGACCATAAATCTGAACGTTTCAGTAAAAAGTGTTATTGAAACCCGCCGCATTATAATACCTGTGTTGCAGAAATTTAAAGGAATCCTGAAACTGCTTTAAATAAATGTATTGAGGATTCCATATCGCCACAAGCAGGGACGGCTCTCCGCTTATAACTTTCATAGGTAAATCACTACGCAGCTGGCCCTCACAGTTTATTTCTTGTTTTGATTTCTTCACGTCCTTGTCCTTGTTATTGGCAATCTTACAACGTCCTGTATATCAGATGTATTCTCACGTCCTTATTTCATACTCTAGCGCGTAATGTGTGGCCTGTAATGGATCTCAGGGTTTTAATTTCTGTCGTTCTTAGAAGACGTTTCGAAGCAGTTGTGTTGTCTCATTACTCGCTATCGATCTCACAGGTCTGATTCAGCATGGAGCGGCTGGAAGTGATGTTCTGCCAAAAAGAGCGAAAAATGTACTTAGGAGAATAAGTGAAATTTTTCGAAATGCATCTTCCAATTAAACGGGGATTTTTATGGAATGAAAGGAATATGGGTGTCCATTTAGAAAAGGTCCTTATCTTCGTACTTGCATACCTAAGTGCGTATTTCTTACAACTGAAAACGAAGACAGATTTTTTTGCATTAGCAATAAGTGACTATTTGGGATTGGACGCTTAGTGGCACCAGGCAATTGAAAGTATTTCCCAATTTTACATTTTCCTCTCGCAAACGAATTGTTAAAGGCAATTTTGCTTAACAACAATTTAATTAAAAAAACTTGGAGAAATGATCAGAAACAGCTTTTTAATGAATCGTCCTAAGACGATGATTCCGAACGAAACATTAAATATTTAATATTTCCGTTTTATGGATTATAGATTGATCTTTCGTTTCTTGTCAAGTGCAAGGTCGAAAAATCGAAAACTCATGTATTGCCATGTTATAAACACATCGGTACAGGCCATACGTCTCAAAAACATTGTGCGATCGGAAACACTAGTTGCACGTTTTCGTGAGAACCGATTTAATGCGATGACATCGTGATTTCAGTTTTGTCTTACTCGTTTTGCACTCGATAAATAGGCTATATTTTATGCTACTTTCGAATATTTTATTCGGATTTGCATATGGATCTATTCCAAAGCTTGATAAAAGCATCAGAACTTTAGCGAATTATAGAATAATTAGGATTTTTATTGTCAGAGCCATTTGTTCGCATCGGATGCACGCATGGAACAAACCGAACTAAAGAAAATGAAGATTTGGCTAATTTTAAATTAGAGAACGACTATGAGTATCGGACGCATTTTGAGGGATTCATACGTCCGATAGATGTGTATGTGCGTTATTTCGTTCTAGCCATAATATTTGCATGCATAAATTATCATAATACTTTTTTTCTGTCCGAATATTTTATTTTTTGCACCAACCAAAACCGAACTCTAGGGGCATTCTGGAAACATTCCGCGAAAAGTATGATTAATCTTCATTAACAATTGAATTGTAATTTGAAAAACAAACAGAAATAGATGGCAGATCAAAACGAGTGTTCAGGATCGGTCTATACAGGGTGGTTGTAATTTAGAAGGCAATTCTTTGACTGCATATTCTACCATATATAACTGGAACTGGAAGTTCCATTTTGAGCCGTAAAAAATATTGCATACTAACTTGCAGGAGTCCTGTATGTATGTATGCCGTTGAAAGTAAATCCTTGCCAAACATCTGAGACCTGTAGGAATAATCGCTTCCTCATAGGTCAGTCAGAACAGATTAAACTTTGAAAATCAAGCGATTTGAATTTAACTATCGAAAAATTAACAAGCGTTCTAAACAAAACGACAAATGCTTGGACAAAATCCGGATTTCTATTAACTAAAACACTTCAAACGGCGTGTTGGCACAAAATAATATTTTGAAAATAAATGTCCTGCTAAAGTGTGATAAACCGGGAAGCAAATTTACATAAAATATTAATTAAAAGCGAACAAAGTGTCCACTTGCAAAGACACGAAGCCGATGGTTACCGTTAACACATTCCAAATAATTTAAGTAAAGAAAACTTATTGGAAATAATTTGCACTATGGCGTGTATTATTTACTATACCACAACTTTTAAGTAATAATAATATATCTGCGGTAATGTAATACCGTCTAGCAAGTGTGTGTGTTCAACAACGGACAGAAAAAAAGCTATGGAAAAATAACTGGCCGGTTCTCGAGCAACAAAGCACCAAAGATGCCTAGAGTGCCTAATAAATCTTTTGTGAGTTATTCGAATTTCAGGAATATGCGAAAATAATGGGCAAAAGCGATAAATAACAAAGAAAACTTTAACGTCGAGGTTAAAATTGGATTTTGAGAGCAAAAAGCATAAAATAAATATCGAGATTGTGGTCAAAATGGATGGCTATCGAGTCTTGCAGGTTTACATTTTGGAAAATTCACTTCTTGTGATGAATTAGTGTTCAATATTGAATATCTGGTCGGGTTTAGAGTGTTGCTTTGGATCCTTATTTGAAACCACTCATTACTTATCGAATCTGCTACATCTGATCTCCTATTCGGAAAAGAGATCAGAAGCGGTTCCAAATGTCGGCAAACTGGAACTGGTTTTGAAGCAGTTTTAGTCTCTTGATGAACTAAACGTTGTAAAACAATTTTGTGAGGTCAGCTGTATGGGAAGGCTGAAGAACATGCAAAATCATTTTAAATTTGTTTTCTCATGGAAAGCACCAAATGAAGATTTTTTCCCGATGTCTACAGGAATTCTTGGTTTTCTCGCGTTTCCCCATTTACTCTACATAATAATTGGAAACATTATAAAAATTTAATTTTTTAAACTTAATTCCAGGTGGTTTGAGTACAACGGCAATGGTAAAAATCCAAGTAACCGACGTGAACGACAACCGTCCAGTATTCTACCCGCCAGAGTACAACGTTTCTCTGCGCGATGGTGGAGCGTCATCCTCAGCCACATCGCCAGTCGTAGTCGTGTCAGCAACTGATGCCGATTCTGGAAAATTCGGATCGGTTAACTACCGAATCGTGGCAGGAAACGAAGGCGGTCTTTTTCGCATTGACCGAGCCACTGGAGAAATATTCGTGAATCGTCCTCATCAACTATCAACCAGAAGTCAACCGTCCCATCGGCTAAACATCAGCGCTACGGATGGCGGCAATCTCAAGTCCCTGAAGGATGCCGAAGTGTTCATCAGTGTTATCGATTCCACGCAAAAGCCGCCAATTTTCGATCAGGCTCGATATGTGTTTGCTGTGATGGAGAATGTGAAGAAGGACTTTGTGGTTGGTCATGTAAAGGCGGCCGTTATCAATAACGGTGAGTAGTCATTTTGAAACTTATCAACAAGCAGATGCTTGAAAATCGGTTTACACGCCTAAAAATCCTTTATTCAATTAACTGTATAACTCCAGTAAAATTAAACAAGCTAATGGCTCTTAATGATGGCTGATTGGTCTCGGTATATCATTTCGGCGATCGAAAACTGGAAAACAAATTTTATGGCGAATCACGTGTACGACTTTGATACTAATAATTGTTCCATCATCTTCTTCATTATATCGGCAATGAATGTTAATAATAATAGCCAGATTATTTAGCGGAATGATTGGGCCTATCAATTCAGGCGCATTTAATAATAATTTGGGTGTATTGCACCGAAAATGTATATATTTTTTTCTTTTTAAGTTGGTACTTCAGTATAATTTTTTGTTTTGTTTTTATTCTGCTAAACATTTGATATGGTTTCAAATGTACATAATTTCATGAAACATACGTTTATGTCTTGGATTTCTTCGCTGTTTTCTTAAATCTTCTGTTCACTTTCAATTTTTGAGTCCAAGCGATGTCCACATATTATTTGGAACTTCTTATGACTCTTCATCTTCTTCTTCTCTGCTATTGCTCATACTTGCGTATATTTTCCTGACTGTACTCCAATTCACTCCAAAATATTCCTGGGTTTCAGTCAATTTTATTGTTTATTATTTATATCAAAATGTTACAAATACGTTTCGGTATCTTTCTCCACCATCATCAGTTTGTGTGTCTAGATGTTTCTACCTTCACATTTGACTGGACATTCGGAGAAAGACACCGAAACGTATTTGTAACATTTTGAATAATAAACAATAAAATTGACTGAAACCCAGGAATATTTTGGAGTGAATTGCTCATACTACCACGACTTTCCTTTTTAATACATTCGTCCTTTTAGCATTTTTCGCCTAAGCCAGTTTGAACATAAGCCGCGAAGTTAATTTCTACTTTCCGGGATATTTTATCATTCAAAACTTGCAGAAATGTTTTTTACTAGGAAAAATTGCTATTGGAAAATATGGAAGACACTTGAAATATTCAGCTAAACAAGCGAGTCTTCTTGAAAGTTTCTATTAAGAGCTGATAGACAAGCAAATTCACAACTTTTGCTAAGAAAACAGCAACTAGTACCTACCGCACTTCTAAGCTTGCAATTCTGCTTTTGAAAGTTTGAAATTTTCGTTCACAGAATTCATTAAATTCGTCGAAACCTGTCATTGGTTTCTGCGAAAAGGTCGATTTTGTGTACGCTGTTTTGATTGCCCCCTATAAAAGAAACTACCTTTCAAAGTGCTAAAAATATAGCCGTTAAAGTTGCATTAATTTCAATTAGCACTTTCGTGAGATTTTCATTTACACAAAATGAACAGCTGGAAATGTTTTAAACAGAGGTTTATAGCAAAAAAATGACAAATTTAATTTCCATATTGATAATAAAGTTTTATTGGTACTGGTTCACCTATAGCAGTATCGAATGGCGTTTCAGCTTTACGACTGAAACTTTTCCTCTGCGTCTTTCGAAATCTTGCTTTTTTATAATTTTTAGCGGCAGGCCTTCTAAAATCAATTTAATTGGTCTTGATCACCAGTTGATATAATTTTGGCTGCGGTTAGAGGTGTTTTCGAAATTAAGCTGTTTAGTAGTCGTGTGTTAAAGCAATCAATTAAACGCGACAGTTTTCGTTTTCGAAACATGTTTAATTACTCACAATTCCCATTGATAAAACGGGAGAAAAACTCGGTTTGCATTTTTTTCCATTGCCGTGAAAGTTTACTTCAAGCAACTTCGCTAAATAAAACGAACTTATGTTCGTTTTAGCACAATCATGAAATATAGAAGACATTCATTTCGCCTAGCATGCTCAGCAGAAGTGCTTCGACCTGCTGCGAGCTAACTCATAATTGCCAGCAACATTCGAAGCGTATCGACAGACGAAGAAAAAGAAGAAATTCAATATTTTTTTATGAAATGATATAGGAAAATGATAGAACACGAAGCAAATTGAATTGTAGCTAACTATGCTAAAGCGTCCGATTGAAAGTCTGCAAATAAATGAAACATCCAAATCTAATTAATTCACTTAAAGACAACGATAAATACGTTTTAACTCAGTTTCGGGTTCTTATTAGCATTTAGGTAAAACGAGTCGCCTTTTGATTGTGACGGAATAAACAAAAGCACCGAGAACGGAAAAGAGAGGCAATTATTTTGGAGGGATGCATGCGTTCGCAGGCCGGGTTTGAATTGGATAAAAAAACGACATTTTGGGAGTATGCTAACTGAAAATATGGCCATTGTATTCAGGATTTACTCCGCTGTCAACGAAACTGGTCGGCTATTCAAATTGGAACAGAGAACACGAAAAGGCTTAAATTTCGCGAGCCATGGGAATGGCAACCGGGTTGAACTGTGTGTGACGAGACTTGACAATTCGATGAAAGATACCGACTACCGGCCATATTAAGCTACTTACGGGCTTTGGCTTTGCGCAAAATAAAACACCACATGGGCCCGAGTCTCGTTTGAATTGGACCCAGAAGAATGGAGATTGATTTCATGTAGATTTTACTCATCTTGCAGTTGCTCTAAAATTAGCCGGTCCTTTCCTTTTACCTGCTACCTGTTAATCTTCGGGTTTTTTATTTTATTTGGGTCTTTCCTACTTTCTTCTTCTATAACTTCAAATGAACCTTATCTGGAGGTTCTGTTTTCAAATATGTATTTACCTCATTATTTCTTTTCGAAGTCATTTAAAAAATCCGAAATTCCTTGGGGTTTCTTGCAAATCAGACGCTGTTTCAAACAAGTCTACTTTGGTCTTATCAGCAGAGTTTTGAATGCTTCACCCTCGTCTTCTCAATCCATTTTTTCAGCTCTGATTTACTTTCGTCATCTAATGTTTGCTTTCGTGCACCGTCGCATTATTTTCTTTTTTGCTGTACTTTATCTTTTGCAATTTAAATATTTCTATATGGAAAAGTTATGGATATTTAATCTTTAAACTAATTTTAACCCGCATTTAGTACCTTTACTTCATGATATAAAACAATTATTCTACGCATTAGTTCAGTAGTCAAATTTTCAATAAAACTAATGAACTTAATAACTCGTCATCTGAGCCAAGATTGGATGGTCGTTAGACACCATTTTCCTTAACTGAGGCTTTACAGCTCTATTACCTCATGCCGGTTTATGAACTCGTAAACGATTTGAGATTACCGAGCTGAAAAATATAAGAAAGAATGTCCATTAATGTAGACGCAAACAAATGTTCCGTGATAACCGACCATTTGTGGACTCTACTAAATGATTAAAATGTTAACGACAGTTTAGCTTTCATTGCCTTCTGTGGGGTATTATGCCAAATTTACAGCATTAGCAAGCAAATTAAACGGAAAGTGAAGAGTCCGAATGTTTTTCCAGTTGCTTTGATGACTTAGATAATCTTGATTTTACCTCAGGCTACCTACATATGAGGGTATTTACCGAGCTAGAACTTCAGTGGAGCGTAGACTTAGCTCATAAACTCTCAATGCTGAGCAAGCATTCTCCTTGATCACTGACCTGGAAGTTTCACTAATGGGTCATTTAAAGTAGAAGCTGATTTTTAAAGATTCTCTGTGCGAGACAAAGCCAAAAAACAAAATGTTATTTATTAGAGAAATTAAAATTCTAAATGTTATTTGAAACATCAAATTATACAAAACTATCATTAGAGACCATAAGAAATGTTTTTAAACGGTTTTTTATTCGTTCCATTACTCATTTTTGGCATTTACTGTCCATAATAACTGTTTATGGGTTCGAAACGTTATAGGCCTCGAAACGAATAAAACTATAGGAAATAAATTAATAAAATGATGCTGGCTGAGCTGGAAATAATTTGAAAAATCCTTCTTGGTGCTGATCTTGGAAGGACGAAGAACCAAAGAGGATTTTTGTTTTATTTTCCAAATCGAAAGTTATTCACATTGACCGAACCCGCAGGAAACCAATTATTCACCCTACACTTTCAAATATTGCATTATTAATATCAAGAGCTTTGTTCCCAGCTCTCTGTTGCAGGAAAATTTATGGGCAAGCTTATTCTCCCGGTCACATTTTTTCTCGCAAAATCTCCACTGTTTCTCATTGAAGAATGCGCCCGTTGAATGGGTATTACTGGAATAAATTTTTAATAAGTCGACCTAATTGGTTCTTATAAGCTCGGTATACTCCGAACTCCTTTGAGGGGATATTAATAGCTAATTAGCTATCAGGTGAACGTATAGGCAAAGGCCATAATTTCGTCAAGAATTTAACGCTTTATAATCCGCTAATATAATGTGTAACTGTAGTTGAAATTAAATTACCCACTCAGGAGTTTAACAGTATTTTTTCCATGTAAGTCGGTCTACTTACCATTGGATTATTGTAAATTATTGGCGGGATTTGAATCATCTAGAAACAATTAGGATGTCTTCACGGTCTCGTATATTTGCAAAAGGGTCAAGGATTTACCGTCCAATCATTACGAAACAGTTTCCTGTTCGGACTCCAATGGCCAGATTTAGTTAGGCGTTTTTTTGCATTTCGTAAAGCCTTTCTAAATTCCCTTAATGCTTTTTGTGTTTGCTAATTAATTCTTGATTGTTTTCAGGAAGGAACAATGTCCGCTACTCGATTTCATCGGGCGATCCAGATGGCTTGTTCAGGATTGATTCTGTCACAGGAGTGATTAAGGTTTCGGGAAATCTGGATCATGAAACACGAGCCTCAGTGTTGCTGAATGTTCAAGCTACCAGTGGAAATCCGCCAGTTTATGGCCACACTCAAGTAAGTTGTAAATTATTGAAAGTGTTTGTTTCAGGAGGACAATTTTTGCAAAATCTGTAATCGTTTTGTTATGGTTTTTCGCTTTTTTACTGTAAATTGTCCCTGCCCAGAACTAGAGCCAATAAGCTCAATTGCAAAAGCAAGCCGAATAAAAGAAAACACTATTTAAACTTTATTAATAATTATCGATAAAAAATTTGTTTATTATCTGTTAATTGCAATAGATCATTTTGAAAGGCCTAAATCTACAACGAAAGTTCCTCGAATACATTTTAGTTGAAACTGATTAATTTTAATCATTTATTTATTTATATTGTATTTTATTTTGGGATCGATTTTTTATGGGTTTTACACAACTTCAACAAGGATTTTTGGAATCTGTTACTCATTCAACTAATATTAGTTTACAATATAAAATACATTCGAGGAGAACTATTATTTTTTTTTAAGAAAATATAATTTTGGTGACATTTATATCAACTTTGGAACATAAGTTTTTTTTAATGAAAAAGCAACAAAAATTGCAAAAGTTGATCACAGACTAGTTACTCATAAATAATAATCTATGCACAAATTGGGAATTTTAAATACAAATTGTCAAATCAGCTTAAATTACCATACTACAACTGGATTGTATTCTTTGGAATCAACAGCAAGATACTGGGCAAAATCTAGATAACACAGATAAGAAACAACAAGTATTAATAGCAACTTTTCCTGGTTAGATCGAAACTGCTGCCAATCTTATCCGTACAGATAGTAACTGCAACTTGCTTAGTAAGGATGAAAAGTATAGAAACAAACGTCGTCGTTCCTGTAAAGTTTCACAGAAAGGGAGTTTTCAAGAAAAAATTGTAAAACAATCACATCTGAAATAAAAAAGAAAAAGTTTAAAGAAGAAAAGAAAAAGATAAAAATATCGTTTAGTGATGTCGTCTAAAGAAGGTCTCAGCCAATTTTCTATCAATCAAGTTTTAGTGTAGCGTATTTTTTAGTTTATACATTTCCGTTTATTTGTATGCTTCTTTTCTGTGAACGGTTATACTGTAACAAACTTTTGCTTGTTTCAGGTGAATATCGATATTAACGACATAAACGACAACAGTCCCGAATTCGAGTCGGCCACAGTACGAATTTCCATACCGGAAAATGCGGAAATTGGAGTTCCTCTCTTTGCCGCTCATGCTACGGATAAAGACAGTGGTCCAAATGGAGTAGTTCGATACAAGTTGGCAAACTCTGGCTCTGAGTTGTTCAAAATCGACACTAAACTGGGACATCTGACTCTAACAAGGCATTTGGACTATGAGAACGTGCAACGTCACACCATCATTGTGACTGCTGCCGATATGGGACTTCCATCGCTATCCACGAATTTGACGATTTTAGTGGAAGTTCAGGATATGAATGATAATCCGCCTGTTTTCGAAAAGAGCCAGTACAGTTTGAGTGTTTTGGAGTCGCTGCCAATTAACTCTCAGGTAAGATTCAGGGCATGCTCACTATACCTCATTCAAGCCATATAAATCAACTGATTTTTAACTAGTGATGATAATATCGAGCGAAATTCTGCTATTTGAATATAAGACAAATTGATTTGAAATGTTCCATAGTGGAATTGTCCCTAAAGCAAGTCATGATCTTATCGATCGAGGAATATGTATTTTAATACTATAAATAATTATGCAAAGTGGTCTCTGGAGTGTTGGCGTTGGACATGTTCCTTCTAACAAAATTATAATTTTAATAATCGGTTGAATGGTGTTCCATTTCGATTCTTTATCGATGGTTAGTCACTCTGAGTGGTTCCGTGCAAATTACTCGGACAAATTTTGATAATTTTTGCACAAACGACACCCATAAAACAATGTTTAACGACACAAGAAATGTGAATATACACGTATATGTTACAAGCATTTATCACTAATGCCCGTTTGGCTTTTACTTTTATTTTCCCGAGGCGGACATGCAGGAATTTTGAACCGCGTGACAAAGCATTATACGGTACATGGACATTCAGCTTCATTGCCATCATCGGTATAATTATTTCTCTGAATTTTTTGCCCAGCCTATTTTCATTTCTAATGCTTCTTTAATGCGTTCTCTTGTTTGTTTTTGCCCGAACAAAAATTACATAGTTGCGCGCTTGACATTAGTTAAACAAACGCAATTTAGCGGTACCTAATTTTAGTTTTGCATGTTCCCATGACTCTCGTACCTACGAGCATTTAGCTGAATAAAACAAATAGCCGGGCCGACAACCTAGATAATTTTTCTTTGGATATTTTAGATGCTCCCACGAATAGATTGGCTTAGTATAATCATATACATTATCCCAATCAGAACCGTTCAAGATTGAGACGTTTTGAATGATTGCAAAGCTAATTTATATTATTTTGTTTGTTCACAGATTGCTCAGTTTACTGCTGTCGATGCCGATACGGGAAATAATGCTAGAATTACCTACCGGCTTATCACTCCGAATAATTCCAGAGACGTCAATGATTATGTTTTTGGGATTTTTCCTAATTCTGGATGGCTATACTTGAACGGAACTTTGGACCGAGAGTCCAAAGATAGTTATAATCTCGTTGTTGCAGCAAAAGGTAACAGTAACTAAAGTCTATTCTAAATTATTATTATTTGATTGCGAAACATTTTTCTTTCCTCTAAAGATAGATAGAGAGTTCGTCTACATCAATCTATAATATTTCAGATAATGGATTACCATCGCAAACGGCCACTTCTCAAGTGACCATCGAAGTCCTAGACATAAACGACAACGATCCTTTGTTTGCTGAAGAAGACTATGCGTTTAAAATAGAAGAGAATCTAGCTCGCGGCACTTTTGTCGGCCGAATTCAAGCTACCGATGCGGATTCTGGGTTAAATTCTGATCTTCGCTACAACTTGATTCCGGCGAATAGCAGCTTTCAGATCAACGCTATCAATGGTGAGTAATGTACAAGATCTAAAAGTCTTCCAAGATCAAGATTTGTCGAAATCTACTTTCGCCTATTGTCATTCTGTTGACTCGGGAGCCTCGAGTGTTTTTTTACCCTAAACATACACAAGATCCATTAAAATTATTCTGAAATAGTGCACCGTAACAGCAGAAGGTATTTCCTTATTTCACGTCTTTCTTCAATCTTTTAAACAAACACCTTGAGCAAACAGAAAACTTCTTCTGTACATACATTTAACAATCCCCGCTTTTACGTGCCTACCTATTTACATTGGCTAATGCAATGCGGCTTTTAATTTTTTTTTAAATATTCCTTTTAAACTCATTTAGTTGGAAAACGTTAAACACCATCTATTTGATAACAAAAAACTTACCGCCTCTTGGCGTGTCTTTAAAAGCTACTGGTGGCTGAGAATTGACATACAAATTTCTCGTTTTATTTGCCATATGATGGCTTTTACCTTGAACTGTTACTTTCGCCTCATTAGGCGTGCATAATAGGTAATTATTTGGAAGAGTATGAAAATCGTCATTGTGTTTATCTTGCTGATTTAGAACGCGCAAAGCTGCTAATATGTAAATTTGTTTTATTGAAAATGAAATTAGCGATTACACGGAACCGTTTTGTTGGCTCTGCATTTGCTAATTGTTCATTTGATTTCACGTCTACTCACTTATGACCTTTCAAGTAATTTCCTCCTATTGTTGGCACTGGTTGAAATGATTAATTACACTCGACTTAATAAACGACTTGAGTATTTACTCGAATTGTTTCCCTGGCTTCTCCTCATATTTATTCCTTTGATTAGTCAGACAACCATTATTGTATTATAATTATTAATTGATTTACTATTGCCCCTTTATATGAGCAGTAACATTTATCTTTGTGGGTAAAATGGCCTTATTGCAGTAATTGCAATAAAATGCAAAGTGATGAATGATTTCCTTCTTGTTCTTCTTCTTCTTCAAGTAGCACTACAACCCTATTTGGGTTTTGGCTGCAAGCACAATTCGCCTCCATCGACTTCTATCTAGCTTTGTTTGCTGTTCATTTTCAATTTCATTTCGGTTTCGTTGTGTTCCATAAATCGAAAACCTTGCAACTACAGGGACTTAAAATTGATGGTTTTAACAATGTTTGAAGGTGAGTGAAAATGGAACTGGTGAGTTTTCCGAGCAAACCACCTCTGTGATGCTTAGACACTCGTGCTTGCAAACGTCAGGAAGAACTTCTTTTTCACGACGCTGCATCAGAGTCATCAGTTTCATTTAGTGCAACTCTAACTCCTTTGGACATGAAACGGTTTCGGTCTGCTCCACTTTTTTGATTAGAGCATAGACTCGCCCACTTTTGTTGATTTTTTTCGGTCTGATGTTCACGTAATGTCACAAAACCATTAATGCCCAAATAAAGCGATATTATCGATGAGCGTTTCCGAAAACTCATTCGATGCTAATGGCGAGCGAGTTCACATAAATATCGTTTTCCATTTCGAGGCCCGTAAATTGAGACGGCCGCAAACAACTTTACGTCGACAACGCATGATTAATTTTGACACCCCTGATTTCGCTAAGGAGATACCAAAAGAGGCTTATAGCGTTTTCGGTTGGCGCTTTCGCTTCTTGATTTTAATGGAAAGAAAACAGAGTTGATTAGCAAATTAAACCGATTCGATTACTCAACGGTTTTCTTTTTTCAAAGTAAGCGGATTTTTGGTATGGGCGCTGCTAATCACCAATAACTAGCTTTTTTTTGATTCTACAGTTAAACAACTCGGAAGATATAGTTTTTGTTCCATTTATGCCAATTTTTTTTTATTTTCCGCTGTTTCTTGGCAAAGACACGCTATTTTGCGACGTTTGAAACCAAATCGCCTTTACTAGATGGTATTTTTTCCTTAATTTTCAGCTCGTTTTTCAAATATTTACAACTCACCACAGAAGCATATTAGTGAATTATTTGGTTTATTTATCCATAAAACTCTTTGAAAAATATTACGCCATGCTTACCAAAACATGACATCTAGAAGTGCTCATCCCTAGAGCGGTGCTTTAGAACACTGTTAACTACTTATTATATTTCTGGTTTATTGTGGATAAATTGCGATATGTTTCAACCACATTATTGGAACGAGACTTATGAAAGCGATAAAAGATTGGTCTTTATTCCAGCCGTGATTAGCGATCTTAATGCTTTACAAATGAACTCTAAAAGAGATGAGATAAGAGTGAAATGTATGCTTGCAATATGCGGTCTATGGCACATAACTTCCAACAGTAAAACAACGAACGTTTAATGACTGAAAATTTAACTAGTAATAAATAATTTCCAACCGAAATATCATAAAGTTTTATGAAGCAATTAAGCACGGTAAAAGTTAGCTTCCCAGCTAATTTACGCTTCATATACCGACGCCTAATGATTCACTAATATTCGTTGATGTTTATGATAAACGCGATTGAGGCAATAAAATTAATTTCAAATGGCACTTTAAAGCGAGTTCTTATTAAGGATAATATCCAGCGACTTTATGTGCACTTCGGCTTTGACACTGCGTCTTTGTAGTCACAACTATGCTAAATATCCGTTGAAAATTCAATTAAACGGTTTTTCTAATTTGCAGAAGCAAACAGCTCGGATAAATACCTCGGAATTTTAGCAGGATTTCAATTTAAAAGTACTCAGTAAGTTGCAGTTTGCAATGATAATTTAACAGCACAAAGTCGACTGAATGAAATTTTCAGCTTTAATACGGATATTGAAATTATGTTACCTGTCAAAGCGATGGAGGCATAATTGATCTCTTCAGGTAATCTGCTTTAATGGATTCGATCAAGACATCTTGACGGGATTATATTGGCAACGTTACTTAAGTAACGGCGCGACCTAGTGCGAAATGGTACCGATTTTATTTTACCTCCTCGACAAGCATAAGCTGGATTTATAAACTCTGCAGTTGGTGCAGTTCGTCGTTCGTGCAGTTGTCACGCGGTTGCCGTTGCCGCTGCATGTTTTATCTTGTGCAGTTCGCAGTTTGTCACCAACTGCACGAACGACAGTCGCCGGCGGTATAAAATTTGTTTAACTACCAACGGCATTAAAACGTAATGGAAACGACGAACTACACGCAAGGCCGGGTTTATAAATTGATACGTGCGCGCCCGTATGTTTATTTATCGAACTGCAGCAACTGCAAACGACGAACGATGAACGGCACCAATTTTTTTCCGATCAAAAATTGTTCTCGTCATTGATGGAACTGTAGCAATTTTATTAAGCTTTTAATAATGTTAGTACAAGTTTATTTAGACTATTAAATTCTTTTTATAGAGTTCTTGTTGAATGAAGGCACTGAACTTTGATTTAACTATAAATCTATTCATTAACTTTTAAAGGCAGCTTTTCGTTTTTGTGAGTACTTTTAATTTGACAATTAAATAAAAAACGTTTCCTACACAGCAACGCCTCTCAAATATTCTTAATCGCGTAAATAATAATTATATTTTTTAGACGCATTCTCCGGCTTCTCCACGTGGACCTTCCGATGACATTTTTAAACTGTTGTGTGAAATGACAGAACAGAAAAGAACATAAAAAACCACATTTACATTGAATCCCAGCTAAGTAGCAGGAAATTAACTTCCAGTTCATCACTTTTCATTTTGTAATGTTTTGGAATATTTGTCTTAGTCAAATAATCGCAACTGACAACTTACACCACACCAGAGATCAAATAAAACCAAAACTCCTTTCTTCCAGGCGAAATTACTACCAAAGACATTCTAGACCGCGAAATGAAGGAATACTACGACCTTGTAGCTGAAGCAAGAGACCAAGGACAACCTTCCAGAAGTACCAGAGTGGCAGTAAAAATATCCGTATTGGATGTGAACGATAATGCTCCAGAAATCGTCGATCCACAAGAAGACGTTGTCAGTGTTCGCGAAGAACAAATCCCTGGCACCGAAGTGGTCCGAATAAGAGCAATTGGTAAGCTGAAGGTACACTATTCTTCCTTTCGGCGTTTGAAATAAATTTTCTGATATTGCAGATGCTGACAGTGGCTACAACTCCTCAATAACCTACTCGCTGCTGAAAGACTCTGATGGTCTGGATACGTTCAGCATTCATCCGATTACAGGAGTAATCCGAACCAAAGTGATGCTGGATCATGAAGAAAAAACTATATATCGGATTGGAGTGGTGGCAACGGATGGAGGAAATCCTCCGAAGCAAAGCGTTCGAATGCTGAGGGTAGAGGTTCTAGACCTGAATGACAATCGACCCACTTTCACAAGCTCCAGCTTGAAGTTCAGTGTTCGAGAGGATGCAAAAATTGGACAAGTGAGTAGCAATGTTTTGAAGACACCCAAACTGATGTTTTAATGTTCGGTTGGTTTTTCAGATAATTGGAACAGTGGCCTCAACGTCTCCAGATGATGAAGAAAATATTGTTCCTGATAGTACAGGGAGTCATATCACCTACACCCTGACAGCCAAGTCGATAGACTCGCCCAATAATGCCTTTGAAATTGAGCGAAGCACTGGGAAAATTGTGGTAGCGCAAGAACTGGACCGCGAAAAGTATTCTGAGTATAAGCTGGAAATTCGAGCTCTAGATATCCGAGCGTTGAACAACCCTCAAAGCAGTGCTATCAGTGTTACAATTGAGGTAACCGATGCCAACGATAATGCGCCACAATGGCCAAAAGACCCAGTAACTATCTCAGTGAGCGAGAACACTCCAGTTGGTTCCTCCATCTTCAATTTTACTGCTTCGGACTTGGACAGTGCCGAGAATGGCGAAATTCGCTATTCCTTGACTAGTCAATATCCAAACTTCACTTTCAGTCTGGATTCCTTAACAGGAACCTTGACTTTAACTGGTCCTTTGGACTATGAAGCAACCAAGGAACATCTACTAGTGATCAGAGCGAGTGATAATCCATTTAACGCATCAGCAAAACTCAGCAGCTTTCTAACAGTTCGCATTATTGTAACGGACTTCAACGACAACACTCCCAGATTCATTCTACCTCAATCGTCCATGGCTTTTATCAATGACAATGCCATCGTAGGCATGAAAATTGCAAATATTCTTGCAGCAGACGATGACTCGGGAGACAACGGCCGTGTCACGTACATCCTTTCTAACAGCAATGATGCTTCATATTTTTCCCTTGGATATGATACTGGAGTTTTAACACTGGCCAAGCCACTGATAGCCAACAGGAAAACTTACATGCTGAATGTAACAGCAACCGATCATGGAAAACCAACCCGGCAGGCCAGCATGAAGCTGACGCTGTTGGTTCAGGACTCGAAGAACAGTTTCCAGAAGCTATTGGAAGCTGAGTATGAGGCAACCGTGATGGAAAATGCTGGAGTTGGTACTTTGGTTACGCAACTCAATATCAGAGGACTTGGGGAATTAGGTAAGAGGCTTTTTGAGGATTTGGTAGGTTCTTAGCATATCTGCTTTATATGAAGAAATCTAATAATGATTTATACAAGGGTAGGAGGTTTAAAAACTGTTTAAAGATTGGTTTAATTGTTTCTATTTGAAGAAAATTTTAGCAATTATTTAGGCCTTTTAAAAAGGTGATAAAATCACCATCGCGGCTCTCAAGTTTCTTTGTTATTCTTAAAAATGAATGAAATACACTTTAAAAATCCGCCTGGTTTCACCCGCATTTACCCTTGTGCCAAAGAACTGCCTTTTCATCGCTTTTCTTCCCCAAAAGTACGAAGTTCTATTTATAAACTGACAACTTTTCTAAAAGGATATTTTTCTAATTGTGTCTAACCTGAAGAGTAATTTGGGGAAAAGTAACCATCTCGATTCACCTTCAGTTACTGATCAACCAAATCAATGTAAATCTTGCGATTATCTAGCTCTCCTCAAAGGTCTCACAGTCTTCATTCCCAAGCCATGCAAAATGATTCTCAATTCAAAAGTGTTTATTACTTTCTGGGCAGTTTTGATATTCGAAGACCTACACTCAATTACATTTTGCAAAATAATCAGAGAGAATTTATGTTTTTCAGGAGGAAATGTGTCATTCTTCATTTCACCAGGCATAGCAGACGACACATTCGAAATACAGTCCCCATCAGGAAAAGTCCTAACACGCAAGCCCTTGGACCGTGAAATCCTGGAAATCTACTCATTAACAATCTTCGTCACTGATACATCTCAGGATATGCCGATGTTCGACAAAACCCTTCTCCATATTAGAGTGATGGACATCAATGATCATGCTCCTAGATTCCAGCCTGGATCTTGCCAAAGACTTGCTATTCCTGAAAACAGTGAGGCTGCAGTTTTTCACACAGTGGTGGCCAATGATATGGATAGCGGCCCTAATGGGGACGTTAGCTACTCAATAACCAGCGGCAATATCAGGAACAAATTCAGCATCGATTCGAAAACAGGCGCTCTAACAGCGAAATCACTGGATAGGGAAAGCAACGCAAGATACTATCTAACGATAACTGCTCAAGATCATGGGTCGTCCTCAATGCAAGGATACTGCAACCTAACAGTGTTTGTGGAAGATCAAAATGATAACGACCCAAAGTTCGACTTATCAAAGTACTCGACAAGCATGTTGGAGGATGTTCCCATTGATACTTCCATAATGAAAGTGCATGCTTCTGATGCAGATGTTGGCCTCAATGCGAAAATCATCTACTTTCTAGCCAATGAGAGTCAGTGGTTATTCCGCATTGATAATAAAACCGGAGTTATAACAACTGCTGGGTGAGTGTTTGAAATATCATCAATCTGTCCAAAAACTACTCTATCATATTTTTGGTCGTTAAAAGAATATTCAACAAGATTTCCTCATCAGTTCCAATGTTAGTGGAATCTTCAGCACAACATCAGTTTTTAATTTCACATTTTCTTTTTCAGCCTGTTTGATCGTGAGCGCAAGTCGGAATACAACTTCATGGTGGTGGCGACTGATAGTGGTAAATACAATGCGCGTTCCACCAAAGTGCCCGTAACAGTCTTCATCAAAGACGTGAACGATAATAAGCCGATTTTCACGCGATATCCATTTCAAGAGAAAATACCTTCGTATATCCAGCCAGGCCAGAATATCCTGAGGGTGACTGCGAAGGATATCGATGAAGGAACCAATGCTGAGATAGTTTACAGTCTGGTTAATGAAGGAAATTTTGGAAAGTTCCGAATAGATCCAAACTCAGGAGTGCTGACAGCAACTCAGTCACTTACGAGTAGTACTGGAAAAGTTATATACCTCAATGTGGTGGCTACAGATAAAGGAAATCCACCAAAAAGTTCCACAGGATTAATCGAGCTAATCGTGGGCGATTTGCCACAAGGCTCGTTGAATCTTCGCTTTCAAAACGCTACATATGAAGTGAACATTCCAGAAAACGTTGGTCAACGTCGAAGTATCGTGCAAGTCAGCGCGGTGCGAACTGATGGAAGACGCCAGAAAATCCAGTACACGTTTGGCATGGGAAATGAGGACAACATTTTCAGTATTGAGGCAGAAAGCGGAATAATCCAAGTGCGCGATCCGAAGAATCTGGACTTTGAGCTTCATCACCAGGTCAAGTTGGTTGTGGAAGCCAAAACGGAAGGCAACCCAAACTTGCATGGTTATTGCGAGGTGTTAATAAGACTGACTGATGAAAACGATAACGCTCCGAAGTTCACACAACAGCAATATACTGCATCTGTATGGGAGGGCGATAAAAAAGGTGGAACATCTAGACGAATAATTTTATCCAGTTTTTGTTACTCACATATGTTCCAGGGACTTTTGTACTGCAAGTAGTGGCATTTGATGCGGACGAGGGTCCAAATTCGAGGATTCTGTATCACATTGTAGACGGAAATCATGATAATGCTTTCAAAATTGAACCAGCTTTCAGTGGCATTGTGAGAACTAACACAGTTCTGGACCGAGAAATACGAGATAATTACAGACTAACAATAATCGGTAAGCTTTTTTTGTATTGTACGGAAACGTTTGGGTTTATCTTTATAGGGTGAATCAAAATGGGCGTCTGTATTAGGGAGTACGAGGAGATTTGAGGAAATATATTGGAGGTTTCTTTTTCAAGCGCATATACTGTCATTTCCACTTTTTTCAGCTACTGACGAAGGAATCCCACAAATGACAGGAACAGCACGTGTCCGTATCAACGTAGTGGACGTTAATGATAATCAACCCACTTTTCCACCTCCGCGTACCATCAAAGTAAATGAAAATGCCGAACGTGGAACCCTCATCACCACACTAACTGCCAATGATGTGGACACTTTTCCTGAACTCACTTATAATTTTGCTAGCAACGTCGACAAAGAATACTTGGAGTACTTTAGCATTGACAGATACAGTGGCAAGATATTTTTGAAGAAAAATTTGGATTTTGAAGTCTGGCAAGATTGTACGTTGAAGCTGATCGCATCGGATACTGCCCATATCGCCGAGACACTTCTAACCATTGAAATCGTGGATATTAACGATAATTATCCAGTTTTTAGTCAAAGCTCCTATGAAGCTAATTTACCTGGTAAGTTATTATCTACTTGGTTAATTAATTAGTAAACAGCCACTTGTAGTTTGCCTTTTATCCTTATCTAAACCTGATCCTTTATCATCGATAACAAATATGTTGATCTGCTATATCTGCTTAACTACCGAACATTTATCTTGGGATAAACCATATATGAAGTGTCTGAATGAAAGTGCTGAAAATAATTTTTTGTTGCAAATTGACTCCTTCAAGCAAGCCAAGAACACCCAACTTAACACTAAAAGAAATTTCTGTTATTTGCAGCATTATTACCAGAAAAAATATCCCCAGTTCCTGACTTCGTAATTCCCAAAACAACGCCACATAAAAAAGTTCTTGTTCCAGATACAATTTCCTCAACACTAGTAGACATCATCACCCTGAATGCTTCTGATGCTGACTCAGGAAAAAATTCTGCACTCACCTACTCAATAGTGAATCCAACCGCCGGTTATATAATTGAGGCTTCCGACGGAGTCATCAAAGTGAACACCTCCAATATATCCTCGAACGTCCAAGATCTCTATCTCACAGTAAAGGCGGAAGATTCTGGCAAGCCAGCACTCCATTCTTTAGTCACAGTTCGAGTAAAGAACAGCAAAAGGATGGAAACCAGCTACGGTTACAAGAAAGAATACAAAATCACTGTTCCTGAAAATACAAAAACCGGAAGTACCATCATACATTTGGCTAAACCAAGCAGTCAAAATCAAGCATCCAGTTTTAGTATTTTGGAAGGGAACATTGATCGACTATTTCAAGTATCAAATCCTTCGGGTGCGCTCACGTTGGTTAAACCTCTCGATCGGGAGCTACAAGACGAATATGTTGTGACTGTCTCAATTGATGGTGGAAATTCACTAGTTACACACGTTGTTATTGCTGTGGAAGATTTTAATGATAATGTTCCAGTATTTTCGGATACGGATTACGAAAAAACCATTAGCGAAACGCTACCAATTGGCAGTTCAGTTGAAAAAGTCGTAGCCACTGATGCTGATTTAGCTGGCAGTCCTAATGCTGATATCACCTACGAAATATCTTCGGGAAACCATGATGGAAGCTTCCAAATCGATTCAAAGGCTGGCGTTATTTTCGTAAATAATTCGCTCGACTTCGACCAAGGGGATACAACGTATAACTTAGTCATCAAGGCCTGCGATAACGGCGCAAAGTCTCTATGTTCATTATGTTCCTTCAAAATCGCACTTCAGGACGAAAATGACAATGTTCCAATCTTCCCCTTTTCCGAATACATGGAGTCTGTAGGAGAAAACGAACCAATAGGAACCATTGTATTTACAGCTCATGCTACCGACTTAGACAAAGGTACGTTTGGAAAAGTCAACTACTCCTTTGTAGACTCGCATGCCTACGGTGGGCAAGAAAACTCCTGGAAAATGTTCCATGTAGATGCGGAAACTGGTCTGGTCACTACAGGGGCTGTGTTTGACTACGAGCAAAGAAACAGATACAATTTTGCCATCAAGGCGACAGATTCAGGAGGAAAATCATCGACAGTGAAAGTTTATGTGGAAGTCGAAGGAAAAGATGAGTTTTACCCGCAATTCACTGAAAGAACCTATAAATTCCCTTTGGCAACTTCAGTAGTTTTGCCACTGGGTTATATAGTTGGACATGTGGTCGCTACTGATAAAGATAAAGGCCCTGATGGTAGAGTGGTTTACCAATTAACCACTCAACATTCCTACTTTAAGATAAATAGGACCACTGGGGCTGTTCTTTTGAAAAGAAAGTTTGATCAATCAGATATTTTGACTTCGGGTAGGGAAATTAGTTTGGTGGTCACAGCCAGTTCAGGCCGACAGTCTTCCTTATCCAATATGACTGTAATAGAAATAGTTCTAGATCCTCTAGCGGATCCAAGTACTAATTTGGCCATCAACCAAGGAACCCTTCCCGCTCCAAGAGGAGGCATATCTGATTGGGCTCTTGGACTAGTTATTTCCATAGTGCTCCTCCTAATTATATTTGGAGCAGTTTTTGTCTTTTTGCACATGAGGAACAAGCGAAATCGCAAGCTTAACAAGCCTAGCTTGAGTACCGATACTGTTTCCACGTCGAACAACTACGTAGATCCGAGCGCTTTTGATACCATTCCAATTAGAGGCGGACCTCAGATGCCGCCAGTTCAAAATCAGTTTGCTCCTCCAAAATACGATGAAATCCCTCCTTATGGTGGCGCTCACGCGGCTAGCTCCAATTCGGGAGCAGCTACCACTTCCGAATTGTCAGCTTCTGAGCAATCGGGATCAAGTGGCAGAGGATCTGCAGAAGATGGCGAGGATGGAGAAGATGAAGAAATTAGGATGATCAATGAAGGCCCATTGCAAAGGTCGAATGATGGTGATTCTTTATCGGCCGTGTCTGTTAGAAACACTCAGGAATACTTAGCTCGGCTGGGAATTGTGGATAATTCCGGCGCTCAGACTCAAAGCGTTGGGAGACTTTGCACTGATCCTAGAGCTGGCAGCAGTAAAGAATCTCTGCACCATCACCAAACAGTGCCATTGGATAGTCTGCAGATATTTGATGAGGAAGCCGCAAACGATAACGACATAACGAATCTAATTTACGCCAAATTGAATGATGTGGCAGGTAGCGATAGAGCAAGTTCCGCAGATGAAGGTGCAGGTGTGACTGCAGCTTCTTTAGGAGCTACAATGGAGCATGTGATGGCCATCGGTTATGGAGAAGTGCCCACAGTGTCTCATCAACCGTCAATGAATGGATCATTGAGTTCTATAGTACACAGTGAAGAAGAGCTAGCTGGAAGCTACAACTGGGACTATTTATTAGACTGGGGTCCACAGTATCAACCTCTAGCTCATGTGTTCTCAGAGATTGCAAGACTGAAAGATGACACTGCTTCTGTCCACAGTGGAGCTAGTGGGACTTCGAGTGTTAGGAGCAAAGTATCCGTAGCTCCAGTAAAAAGTATTCCTCCGCCGCTGATTACCAGTGTTGCCCCAAGGGCAATTGCAATGCCAATTTTAAGTGCCCGAGGTGGGCAAAATCATCACGGCCAGCTGGGCCATAACCAAATGATGATGTTGCCTAGATCGCCAATTAACCATGATGCATCTGGAACTGGGTTTAGCACTTCCACAGCGATGTCGCCCAGTTTTTCCCCATCACTTTCACCATTAGCCACTAAGTCGCCATCAATATCTCCCCTTGTAGCTCCTGGTTTAACAACTGCGCACCACGTGATGTCTCGGCAGGCCGCTCAAAATAGAAATAAATCCGTAGTCGACACCGAATTAAGATTATAATTTAGCTTTTCAAGTTATACGTTTGGGCTGTGTTACAAGAGCTATTTTAGACTGAAAGACTTTTAATAATAATTGATCACTGTGTATATATTGTGTTTTATATAATAGAAGACCGTCGAATCATAAATGATGCTCACTAGATGTACGTTTAATTGCCATTTTAAGCCATAAACTTTCAAACGCAATTATTTATTTGTAATTATAATGTCTGTCTAAATTATTGTCTCTTCAAGCCATGTAAATACGTGTAATATTTTGTAAATTAGGTTTTTCAAGGAAGGGAGTATTGTATTGTGTTTATTATTCAAATTGAATTGTTAACCAAAATCCAACAAATTGTTGTGTGTAGCAAACTGTTGTAATTAAAGACATGTGAGAATGACTAGCGTAAATAATCATTAGGTAATATTGTAAAAGAACTGTAAAAATGTACAAATATACACATTATTTGAGAATAATCAATTTTGTTTTTTTGGGCTGTGAGAAGCCGTCCAAAATATTGCATATCGAAGCTCGTACCGCGATGGACCACGACGCGCGTTACATCCACGGATCGTTGCGAGCTGTATCTTTATGACCGATATGACAAAGAAAGAACCTTAAGATATTGTCTTTTCTTGATGCTCATGAGGTTGTAGAACGAGTCTGCTATACAATATTTCGTTTTTCTTGTATTTAACTTCGTATGCTGCTTACTACCTAAAGATTTGCCCGTTATTGCCATTGCCTAATTTGTTATGGAGGCTCTACCTTTTTAGTTAGGATGTTGCGGATGGGTGGACTTCCAGGGAATTTTAGGGGACGCAACGCTTCCCTTGCTTACATGGACCCGCACGCCTCTGTGCATTTAAAACATTGAGCTTAGAAAAATACATCACTAAGCACTTGAAAAATACTTCAATATGTTTAAAGAATGAAAACAAGGTCTCAAGAGCTTTATCTGGAGAGGATGAATCTCGATGTATTGTCGAATTTTGCGTTGCATATGGGTCGCGAGAAGTATTCAGATAAGATCGTACCGACCTTAAGATTTGGTTTACACTCATTTCATATTCCAACCGAACTGAATGATTAAAAAAAGGAAGAAAATATATTTTCTCACTATAAGCTCATTGAAAATTTACAAAAAAACTAAGTGAAAAATTTTGCTACAATGTTAGACCATTCGCACCATCAAACTGCAACTTTCTCACTTAACTCTATGTAAATCTATGTTGTTTGATGCGTAAATTAACAAAAGTAACGGAGGAAACTAGAAGAACGTTGAGATGTTTTGCTGTTAGCTTTCCTGTTCAACGCTTCCAAAAGTTCTTCAAATATTCGGCTTGTTTGTTCGGCTGATCGCTGCTTTCAAGAAATTCTTTTTTCAACTTTTTTTTTAGAATTGGATTTAGGCCTAGCGCCTAAGCTAATCTGACGAGAACAGATTTGGACACTTTCAAGCAAATTTTTAGATTGGTTTTACTGACGACCTACTTTAACGCACGATATTTCTGAGAATTATTACTTACTGTCGTCCATTCCATGTTTTTAGACTACCACTGGTGAACATCTTAATATACTTCCACGCATTATAAATTGTATAGAAGATAGATATGTCTGGAAATTGTATATTTATTCCCTTGTTAAATTTTTAAAAATCTATTGTAATATTATCAAGTGTTCCTTCAAAACACTACTTAAGTATGAACTTAGAGTCTGGTAAACTACTTGTTATATAATAATTATAGATAAATAGATAAGTAAAATGGTGCGTGGATTCCTTTATCTGTTAAGTGATGCTCACGGATCCGGCACTTATGAAAATTTCCGATTGTTCCATAGTGAAAACAAATAGATCGAATGCGCGTGGATACTGTATATAGGAAAGTGCTTATTTTACTGCCAATCAATTGCGGTCTGCAACTGTAGCTAACATGTTAGCAATTATATCGCTGTTACTGACTCTGGTTATTGGAGCTGGTTTTTACTTAAAATGGAAACATTCCTACTGGGCACGAAAAGGCGTACCGTACATGGAACCAGAGTTTTTCTTTGGAAATTTCAAAAATGCGTCTTTGGGAAAAATGATGCCGAGTGAAGTTATTGTCAAGGCATATTACCAGTTCAAAAATATTGGAGCCAAGTTTGGTAAGTGTTGATAGTAAATACCTAAGTGCTTACCATCTTTACGGTAAATTTCTTGTCTCTCTTTTTCTTAAAAAAAAATATATTAAACTGTTCCATAACATTTTCAATGTGTAAGTCTCAGAATTTTCAAATTTTCAAAAAAATTAGGCTATTTATTTCTTTCTCGAATGAAGCTCATTTCCATTTTTAGGCGGAATTTATTTTGCATATACCCCTATATGGATTCCTGTGGACCCCGTTCTCATAAAGCCATTGCTTCAAAAGGACTATTGGAATTTTGCTGGACGCGGCAACTTCTATCACCATAAAAACGACATTCTCACCAATCATTTGGCCTTTTCCGAAGGCGCAGGTTGGAAAAGTTTGCGGTCCAAACTGTCACCAGCTTTTTCCAGCGGAAAGGTGAAATACATGTTTCATATCATTGATAAGGTGGGAGATCAAGCAGAAAGCATAGGTAATAATTAACAAAGAGTACTTTTCTGAGCTGAGATTGAAATTATTGAATTTAGTTGGGGACTTGTGCAAGAGAAATCAGCCGCTAAATATTAAAGAAGTGCAGACCTGCTTTAGCAGTGACGTTATTGCAAGTTGCGCTTTTGGAATCGACAGCAACTCTCTGGACAATCCCAATAACGAGCTGAGGCAACATAGTCAAAAATTATTTCAACCTAATTTCCTCTCAAGACTATTGGAACAATTCGTTAATTGGGACTTGTTGAATTTGCTTGGATATTCTGGAGTAGGAAAAGACGCCAACAACTTTTTCGTTAGGCTTATTTCAGACATGATCAATTATCGAGACAAAAACAATGTACAAAGGTAAACATAATTTATTTGTACTTGCATTGCGCAATCGAATTCTATACCGTATTTCTCAAGTTAAAATTTTTTTTCAAAATCTTTTTTTACATATTTAAAAATGTGGACTGCAGAGACTTCAAGATCGAGTTTAGTAGTTAATTCAGTGATATTTTTCTGTTCATACTTGGCTTTTAGAGGAATTTTAAAATTTATTTGTGTCCCGTGATCTGCATGCTTACACGTGAACCTACCCTTATCTTAGCTTTGTAGTAATGACTGCACTTATACTTACGTCGAGTCGTTTTCACTTTACTGAATCATTATCTCTCTAAATTTAAATATAACACTTAAAATAACTAAACGGATACCTTTTAATTTAATACGCAATAAATTATTATCTTTATTTATTTATTTATTATTATTTTCAGGCAGGATTTCTTGCAACTGATGCTGAATTTGCGGCAAAAAGAAAACGCAGTGGATGGTAGTGAAAAAAATGCTCTTGCCCGTGATGAGATTATTTCCAACAGCTTTTTGCTGTTTGGCGCAGGTACAGTTTCTACCCTTTTGCGCTACATAAATCCAATTTCAAACCTTATTCACAAGCAGTTTTCTTTTTGGTAAAATTCCATTTTTATCAAAATTTAAAACTTGCATCAATCAACTTTCCGAGACACATTGGGGTTGTTTTATTGGATTTATAGAGTTTGAGGGCTTTTAAGGCCATTTTTTGGCTTATCTTCTACACGAGCAGAATCTCAGAAGATCTCCAAACTTTCTCTGGGATTTTGCTCTCAAATTTATCGACTGGTTTATTGCCTTTTTGTAAAATTTCTAACTGAAAAAGTACACTTTACATTGAATTTTCGCTATATCACCATACCCATTCAGCATAAGAATTGAATTTCTTGGGTAATCGATAAACGCATTTTAATCTCTTCTTTTTTTCGTAATGGGAGAAATGTTGATAAATTTGGTTTGTAGAAATGTTCATAGTTACTTAAATTCCTGCGTGATAATAAAATAATATAGCTTATCTTCCATAAGATAAGACAAAGATGATAAGACAGAGGATTTGTTACATGAAAAATACTCCGAATTTATAAATTTAAGAAAACACGGAAGATCTAATTTGAAAATGTTAAACTGAGGATAATAAACCTAAAATAATCCGATTAAAATACAATAACAGTTTATCTTAGTGGAAGGTCATAGCGGTTTAGTAAATAAATGTGGATTTTTAAGCTGGATTTATAAACTCTGCAGTTGGTGCAGTTCGTCGTTTGTCGTTGATGCAGTTCAATGCCGTTCGTAACGTAGTAAATTACGGCAACTGCAAACGACGAACGGCACCAACTGCAGAGTTTATAAATCAAGCTTAAATATGTAACAATATGCTCAACTATCGCTTGATTGTGCAAGGCGTAAACATAAAATAATTAATTGGTGGTCAATTAATTGTGTTTAGGTCAAGTTGTTCAACACTTTAGATAATTTTCCGAATATTCTCTAGATTTGATAAGAGTTTTATACACATTTTGTCCTTTTGATGTCCCAAAAGAATTGTTTTTTTCTATTAAATATATTTAAGAGAGAATCTTTTGACTCGTCAGTTCTTATAAAATTATTCAGACAATCCAGATCTTCTGGGAGGTAAAAGAATTAATATAATTGGGCTCAAAATGGCTCGAATGCAAGAAAACATGTTAAAACTGCAAATTTTCCTGCAGGTTTTGAACTGTTCTCAGATGAATTACTTTGATTTTTTGCTTCTGAGCCAATACCGAAGAATCTAAAAGTGTTACAAACATTTTTTTTGCACCTAGTCATATCAACAGCACCCAGTTTAACTGATAGTGCATATTTTAATTTCTACCAACTATTTTAGGCTCTGGAACTGTATCTTCAAATATGTCATTTCTGATGTATGAAATGGCTCGTCACCCCGAAATTCAAGAAAAAGCACGCAGAGAAATCTGGGAAGTTTGCAAATACGATCCGGAATATAAAGTAACCTATGAGGATCTGCACAACTTAAAGTACTGTGACATGATAATCAACGGTAAGTAGTCAATAAATGGCAGAAACCCACCCAAAAGCGACCAATTGCTTTTAGAAACACTTCGAATTCATACTTCGGTAACAGAAGTGCGTAGGAAGTGCACAAGTGACTATCAAATACCTGGAACCAATATTACCATTCAAAAAGGAACCTTTGTTCTGATTCCCATTTGGGCTCTTCACAATGATCCGGATTACTATGAGAATCCCAAGGACTTTAATCCTGAAAATTTCAGCGAAGAAAATAGAGCTGCCAGGAAAAATGCTCCGTTTTTCCCGTTTGGAGAAGGAATTCGATCATGTATTGGTGAGTGTGAGCTTGAAAAATCCAATTTGGAAAATTGTCAATTGCACGGGGCTTGAAAAGTAGTTATAGATTGAACGTGTAAAGATATATTATTGTTGCATAAGAAAGAATGCAGTTCTAAGAAAATTTTCTGGTCCAGAAGGTCTTAGCGACTGATTTTTAAGTCAACAATTTATGCTTCAGGATGGACTCAATTTAAAATAGAACATACATAGTTTTATATGAAACAGAACGCTATTTGTAATTAACAGTTTATTTATTTCTTAGTTATCCGGGATTTCATCACATTGTTACTTTAATCTGACTGTTTATTTTAGGTATGCGGTTTGCTCTGATACAAATGAAACTGGCAATGGTGAAGTATTTGAAGCATTTCAAGTACGAGCTCAACTCAAAAACCCCCAAAGATATACAATATGAAGCTAGTCCAGTTGCTATTGAACCGAAGGGTAATATTCTGTTTGATATAACAAAAGTTAAAACTGAAAATGAATATTTGATTTGAGTGTATCCTAGACATAAGTGGAAATGTGTAAATGTCTGAAATTATATTTGTCTATTTTGAAAATGAGTTTGATTTGGTTGGGGTCTACAAAATCGTGCATGCAGTCATATACTCAAAAGGCAGCGTCAACAATTTTTCCAGAAAATCATTACGCGAGAAGAACACAAGCCTAAAAAGGAATCACTACTCCCTCCAGAGGGTAACAAACTGAGAAGAAGTACACTGTTATAATACCATATGGAATTCGGTCAAATCCAAAATGAGGAAGAACAAAACCCGTTGTTTTTAAAGTCCTGGGTAGTTGCTCAAAGCTACTTTTATTATTCATCTGTAGCTATACTTTTCAGGCTTTGACTAATCTATGGATCACACAATTTTGGATCTAGCAAAGCATTGAAGGAAAAATATTATATATCACAGATGGACTTGGTTCTAACAAAAAACAAACAAATTGGGTTAGTACCAAGGGGGTCGAAGGTAAGAAAGGGAAAAGAAACCTGGCCAAATGTCAACATGGGCGGTCCTGCGTGGCGATGGATAGAGCAACGATTGACTCAATCTTAGAGTAAATAGATACTATTTACTCTAAGGACTCAATATATTCTACCCTTCTTAAGAATATATATACAGAAGCGCTACTCTCTGTGTAAAAATTACGGAAGACCTGAGAACCGAAGAAAATCCATTTAACATAAATGGCTAAACAGAGCATTATCGGTTATCAGAAAGCAATTAATGTTGCGATATGGATTTTTTTTAATTGAAACTTTTATGTTAACTGCCATCGAAACAAATCTTGAATACTATGAATATACAGAGTGTTTCTAAAAGATAGAAAGAAAAATTCCGTCCGCCAGTTCAAATGTGCTGATCTAAATCAACTTAGCTCAGTGCAAACGTTTAAAGTAAAAATGTAAATATCAAAACCGAGATTTAATGGCACAAAATAAAAGTTGAAATTGGCGAACCTTTCAAAACACTTTACTCCGCCAAACCAAGCCAAACTTTTTTCGGAAATAAATAAAATATAAAAAATAACAAAATTTTATTAACTATTACAAACTAGTCTCGTGTCGTGTCTGATTCTCACTAATATTAACATCCAAAAAAAGTGTATCATTTTTGGTGTAGTTTGCTTTCAACATGACCGAGTGAGGGATAAAAATATACGTAGGTGAAGATTCCTGCGGTTCATCCTCATCCTCGTCCCCACTTGATCGCTTTGTCTTTATGAATTTTATAAAATCCTTTTTCTAAAATAAAAAGTTACTTACACCCCACAAGTCGAAGATCTGGAATTACTAAAAATACCTGGCTAGTCTCTGTTAAATCCCTTAAGGAAATTTGGCCCTCAATTATACAGGGCCATGTCAATAAGGGGTCGTATTTTCCTTTAAGCACATGTATGCAAGCCAAAGCGTATCTGCCTTTCCATTTGTTCAGTCCGTTTATGTATAGTAATATCTAAAACTGTATTTGAACTCAATACGAAGTTTTTACAGAAAATATTATTTACCCTAATTTTATATCCATAACGATGCGTGTAGAAAATAGGGCTTTTCAAAACAATGTCGCTCTCCTTCGCTTTCTGTAACTTCGATTCGACTTCAGTTATTCGCCACACTAGTCTTTGGTAAGTTGTGCTATCGCTGCTGCCTAGGTCTGCAAAAAATTACATTTGAAAACTCGATTATTTCAGCAATTTCATGCAATGGCACACCTTCTAAAATTTCAATGTTTACTTTCATCTGATTTAGTTCTTGCTGCACTTTTCCAAAGTCTCTTTCCATAATTTCGATTTTCTGCGATGCTTCTGAAGAGATTTGGCTCACCGTTCGAAGCTCGAAAACTAAACCTAGAGTTAATTAGACAATAAAAACCCAGCTTTCAGGATGACTCTAAGTAAACTACCAGCATATTTTGCCTTTTGTTCGTCAATGGCTTGTCTAACATCCGATATGTTTCTAATGGCTTCTTGAATAACACTGGTTTGCTGGTGCCACATGTTTTCAAACGAGGCAATCTGTTGGTTAAAAGTCGTTCTAATTTCCTCCAGATTAGTCGCAAAGTCCATTTGAGTTTTCCTGAAATGCGAGCTGTCTTTGAACACCGTCTGCTTCAGCAGACTTAAGTCCATTTGAAGATTTTGCAGGTGAATAAGTTTTTCTTGAACAAACTCCCATTGTTTCGTTGACTCTGTTTTAAGTGTGTCGGCTGATGACAACGAACTTTTCAAAGCAGTGATCTGGAAATTTGAGTAGGGTTTAATAGATCAGAAGAATTGAGAATCAGATTCGATTTTTTTTTCCGAAAAAAAAAATGACAATTGATGCAAATTTTCGTAGCAAAAATGAAACTGATTTGTACGAATTTACTTGTGAGTCGACGTTTTTCTTCCATTCAAAAATAAATGCGTTAAAGTTGCTGGCTTTTTGGATAGAGAGCGAATGTTGCTTTAGAGTGGAGCGCATATCTTCAATATTTCTAATTGCACTGGAACTGGTAGCAGGATTTAAAGATGCATTTGCTTGGGTTTGATTCAAAGATACCAATTTAGTTTCCAAGCTGGAAAAACGCTTGTGCAACTTCACAATTTCTTCTTGTAGTTTGGGTTGATTTAATGTCGTCTTTCCATTGCGATCTAAAAATTAAAACTCGATATTAAAAATAATAATTGAAGATAAAAATGTTGAGCGATTAAAAGAACAAAATCATGAACGGTTGCAGATAGTTGGTTAGTAAAGGCAATGGGGTTTATGAGAAGTCTTTATCTGCGGTGTTCAACATACAACCTTTTTTATTTGGATGGTTTATACAATTTCCTCGTCTATTTTTTATATAAATTTTGTAATTTCTGGTCATTGCAGATTTTCAACATTTTTTGGTATAGAAGAGAATAAGAAGGTGAAAATTTTTATCAGAAGAATTATTTGCTTCTGTTGTTGCAAGTAACAAAAAACTTCCTAGATTCCAGATGGATTGCTAGTTACTTACCCAGGGAATAAGTGTTGAAAGTACCATTTGACGGTACCTTCTCCACATCCAGATTTACAGATTTTCGAATATTATTATTGCATTCAGCCTTATGTTTGGCCAAATCGGCCCTTTGAATGTACGAGCCGCATTTAAACGGGCAGGGAATTAGCACTTTAGAGCACAACGTACTGTGTCCCTAAATTGCAACAAAAACTAATCGTTAAATAAAATATAATTCTTTTATGTGTATTTTTAAAATATAATTCTTTTATTTATATTGAAAACGGTTGATTTCACCTAATAGAAATATTGAAATTACCATTTCGGTTTCATTTTTGATCAATTCGTTGCAGAAATAACAGGTGAACGGGCGTCTATTATTACTCATATCTATTTCAAATCACCCAACACACTCTTCAAAGCAAACTGAGGTATCTGATTAAAACCATTCATTCGTATCAGTGGAGATAAGATAAAACGCAAAAATTTTGGCTGATAATGTAAGCCAACTAATTAAACGACTGGTTATAATGATGTTGCAATCAAAGATTCAGATAGACTAAACAAACAGATTCTTCATCTGCTATCAACCATAAAAAAAATGATTTTACCTACCGTTAGTGGAAATAGGTAGTAGTAGCACTGTGGGGGGACCCGATGGGTCCCGCGAGTAGGCTTAAAGGCCCTTTTCGCCATTCCCCCTAGATCCATCCCCGCCTTACCACTCCTGATCTTCGCCACCCAGGCGTCCCGTCTCCCTGACAAAGGCAAGGATTCGTCTCCACTCCAAGGAAGACAATTCGATGCGGGAGAGTGTGGAGGGCCCGAGGAGGCGCCTCCTAGTAGACGACCAATGATGGCAGACTCCTAATAGGTGGTATGATGTTTCCGCCATTCCACATTGTGGACATTCGAGGCTGCCACCAATTCCTAGTAGGTGTAGATGCCTGTTCAGACCACAGTGGCCTGGCATGACCCCAACCAGAATTCTCAGGGCTCAGCGACTCCTTGACATCAACCATTTGGATGTTGCCTTGGCGTTACTTGGGGTTCCAATCAACTCTTCCAACCTTCCGCCTTTCTCCACATCTCTGTGGTGCCTCTAAGATCCCAGTCACTTGGAACCTGTCGGTTACTTAACCCTATGTGAAGTGCGGCAGTTATTGGGCTCTCACAACCATGTGCGCCGGAATCCACATCAGGTTTACTTGCTTGTGTTCTGCCACTTTGTTCAGGGCATCCCAGCAATCCTGGGTCAGTCTACTGCCCACCTTAACACTTGAGAATGCCTTGAGGGCAGCCTGTAACTTCACTATCTGTGGCAACCTCGAGGATTGCATATAATTCCCCCTGAAACACTGTCGTCCAGCTTCCCAGCGAAAAGGACGATCCCTTGTTGGTGTCTTGCCGGTACACGCCTGCCCCAGACCATCTCGTATATGGCGCCCGAGAACCATCGGTGTACCAACTTTTATAACTGGATTTTTAGCACTTTGGGGGTGCATTACCTTTTGAGGTCTGCAAACGCACCGAATATCTTCCTCTAAAATGAACAACTCAACCAAACCAACTCAATACCCACCAAACTCCAAATCGCTAATCTAAAGGCAAATCACCCCCTACCACTCCCTTGAATCATAAATTGCTTTTTGAACATTTTTAGTCCCAAAAAATCCGCAAACAAAATATCGATTTACACATCAAAGAAATTGTTTCACCTTGGCAGGCGGTGAAGAAACTGTCTTTCACCAGAGCTCTCGGTCCCGCATGGAAATCGCAGAAATGTACATTGAAATCATCTCCTTGCACTTGAGCCCTAAACAGACCCAATTCTACCGCCTTAGAAACTATAAAAACTGTCCAACATGATTCCCAGAGATCATGTTACTTTCCAGATAATCCAGTTCCTCCATGTACTGTGTAAGACCTTAGCCTGCCAGCTAAGCTAGTTCCAATATCCTCCAAATCCTACTTACAAGATCTCAACTCTTCCATTGGAACTAATCAATCACACTTCGGATAATAAGTTTAACAGTTTCTTGCAAATTAAACTATATTTATTTCATAATAATCACATTTTGTACAATCGAGCCTTAGAAATAATCACAGGTTTTTGAGTATACATATAAAGTGCTAATATGAAATACTCAACAAAATTAAATTCGTTTAAGTAAATGTTTGCAAAACACCAAATGTAAATACTCATTGTAATTAACAGCCATTTAAATCACTTAATGTGAATTTATATAATTCAACATTTATAATTAATGATCTAAAAGGAATGAACCAATGCAACAACTTGGCAAGAAAACAAAAGTTACATTACATTCATGTGCCCAGCAGGAAATTGTATGGTTACATCCATACAAGAATTTACATACATACACTGTAAACACAATAGATTCGTAAAAAGAGTCAATGTCTTACAACAAAGTTTAACTAAACTGGACAGATATTTTTTGCGTAGAAAACCCCAACGGGCCTTAAATAGCAATGTTTAAAATCTATTCATATGAATGTTAAAGTATCTATAAATCAGTTAATATAAATAAAAACGACACTATGTGTGACCATGTCCATTTTCAGAATAGGCTGGAATCAGTTTTCTTATATCTAACATATTGCTTCATATCACGAACAAATAAAAAATTAGTAGAATATATATAAGATAACAACCGTCTATGAATCTTGAGCAATTTCAGATTCATCCTATCATAAATAAATAAATACAGGCAAATCATATTTGCAATAAATCGTCTACACTACTAGTAACTACACAAAAATAAAGGCAAATACTTGAAATAAAGCTGCTCAAAAATAGTGTCACTATAGTTCTTTTTTGAACAATTGTACAAGCAATTTTATAGAAAAAATAACTTAACGCATATTTGTGCCTTAAAAAATGTAAAAGCACAAGCTTAGTGACTAGCAATCTTTGATCAGTAACGTCTATTAAAACAATTTATTCCATCTGTGCTTATGTTCTTACCCTACACTCACAGGCGGTATCGTTTATGAGCATTATTTCCCCGCAACCTTCTTCCCCATTTTGATAGTAAAAGTTGTATGAATGTTGGAATGTAGTGGAATTTGTGGCCGTACATTCATTTTCGTTAGAATGGCAACATCCTGATTGATGGCACCGATGTAAAACAACGAAGGGTCTTTCAAACTAAAACAAAAAAATTATGAAAAAAAAATTATAGAAATTTTATTAGCCATTTTTATATCTGGATTTTTAAATTTAGCATTTAGTTTTCAGTAAAATAAACAGTTTAAGGTTTACAATTGAGGATTCTTTCAAAAGAATTTTTATTGGCTCAAAATTGACACAAGATTGTAATTTTCTACTAGTCACTTCCACATTGTCGGCTATTTGTCAACTAAATTGTATCAACAAAACTTTTGTATCATTAATCATGATCCTGTAATCAGCTTCCTTGTTTATTGTCCTGTTCGTTGGCTATAAAATTTCCCATTCCAACCCGCTGATTGTTTCAAGATTTACCTTTATCTAAATCGCAATTTTACCTTTAAACAACTTTTGACGCTCTCCAACAGAGTAATATGCTTGGAATGTTAAAAAAAGCAAGTTTTAATATGAAATATCTTGAAATACAGCCCTGATAAATGCGGATGAAGCAATCCCTACAAAGGTAATGAACCAGATACATTACAAATGTGACTCAAAGCGAACGGTAATTCTCAATAAACGAAGATTGCAATTCAATTCCCAGACAGTTTTATTCAAGATTTAAAAATATAGATATTAAAATCCCACCGAAATAATTTTTTTATCTACATACAGGGTGTCCCGGAATATGTAGGCATGCTTTCGGATTCGTACAGTTCTTTTTAAGAGCAATGATGTACTGTTTATTGTATGTAAAAGTTATTTAAAACAAATCGACTCCGTAGGGGGGCCTTCTGGAACATTTTTGTTATAGAAACTTGTTACGTTGTACGTCCCCTGTATAAATCCGAGAGCAAGCCCACATATTCCAGGACACCCTGTATACACAATATATTCCTCTAGAATTTTTAAACTGATTTTTTTAATTTTATCTGTCTTCCGCATAATTAGTAACATAAATCGTAATCGTAACACTTTTGAAGAGATCTCATATTAATTTATAAATAATTAAATCTAAATGCCTATAATAATAAGCAAGCCTGTTAAAGGTTCTTTAATTGCAACCATAAATAAATATAAAATTTATGACATTTCAATGTCTGTGCCATCTTTTAAAAAATACATTTTAGTTCTAATATTGACCCTACTCAGTTCGCAAATTAAATAGATTAATTTATTGATCTGTAACTTAATCATAATAACGTAGTAATGGATGTGTACGCCCTAAATAAATAATACAATCATAAAGTACGGATTGTATATTATTAAATAACAACATAGGAATGCTGTTATTTGAGCGGTTTATTTTCCTAATTTTAAAGCACTGCGCCAAGGTGTTTGTGAAGAAAATTTAATTGAATTATATTTTATATATTAGGAGCTTTATGGTAGTTAATAAAGAAATATAGCTTTCTTTTCTTCCAATATAAACTATGTTTTGTGCATGTACAGATGTTTATAATAATTACAACTATTTTTTTCTTGTTGGAATAATAAATATATTTTTATTATTATTCCTGAAAGAAGAATAATTTCGAAGTGTTTTAATTAAAAAAACTGACACGATAAAGCTTTATAAAAAACATTTTAAACAGAAACACAATGTTAGAAATCAATAATAAACGGAACTACGTATAAGATTAACCTAGAGCGGCCCTAAAACATTTTTAAATTGCCTATTGTATTTACATTGTTTTAAATGTATATTTTAGACAAACTGATGATGGTGGAGAAAGACACTGAAACGTCTTTGAAATAAACAAATAATTGACTGAAACCCAGGAATTTTATTTTGAATTAAAATTAAAATACAGTCAGGAAAGTATATACAATTATCATTTACATAAGGAATTTTGTGATCATTTTTCCATTTCAACCGTTTGTATGCCAATTGTTTCATTTCCGGCTAGTTTTGAAAATTACGTATCAAACAAAAGAGTTGCAAACTTTTGACTTCAAGGGGCCAAATCTTGCTTTATCAGTGCAGTGTTTTGGGAATTATTGCCTCATCACATGAAATTGGAAAAAGCCTTACCGCTCTTCACCTCAATATACAAACTATTGGTTTACTCGTGGTTTTGAAAATTACTTTTCAGTTTAAAAAACAGAGGACGATACGAACCCATATCTTCAATAGGCTAAATTTTGTTTCACAAGTTGGGAAAGTTTCAGATGATTATTTTAATTATAATTTTTTTTAAATTCAATATCTAGGGCTTGTCAGATTTCTTCATGAACGACTAATTTTGAGAATTACAATTTTAGCGTTGCGAATTGCCGATTTCAGTAAGTTAAATGCTGTTTATAAGTGGAGAAAGTTTCGAAAGGCCACCATAATCAGGGATTTTTTAATAATACTTCAATATCCAGAGCATATTCTGGTTATGAGAATTAATGCCTCCTCATTAAGAGTTTTGGGTTCAGTAGACAAAACAGGCCTTAAAATTTAAAACAAGCTAAATCAGATTTTTTAAAAATCTTTCAATTTCCAGCGCTTAACTGCAGATTACTTCATTCAAGTGCAACTTTGAGAATTAATGCTCCTTTATTCCCTTTTTATAAAAGTGATAGAAGGTTCTGAATTTTTGGCTTCAGCATTCGAGATTTTGCGAGAAAGTTTTAAATCGCCACTTTTAACAGGATTTTATTGATCTTTTGCAGCATTTGTTTACAGATTTCTTCGTGCAAGTCTAACTTTCAGTAGATTATTTTCCAGACGTCAATAGCAAAAATAATTCTAAACCAAGAACCAACAATCAGAAATACAAAAAGATGATTGTAAATAAGATGTGAAAACTTACCAATACAGCTTCGTCGATTAAATCCCTCAATAAAAATGCTCGGGGTTGAGGGCGCCCGCAGGGCATTGGATCTGGATCAGGTTCCTCAATCACGTTTGTGTCACAAGAGCCAGACGGTCTTCCAGAAACATAAATTATCGTGCTTATCAAGATCACACTAACTGCATATATCGAGAGAGCAACCGAACACGCCATAATCTCTCGCTTATTGTTACTCGCAGGTACCCCTGGATTGGAACTGACTAATCAGGTGATGGGTATGGATGAAGTGAGACGTTAAATATGCTCCAATTAAGGGATTCCCAGAACGATGAATAAGAGAATCTACAGGTGCCACTTTCTCTTGCAATGCAAGAAGAATATGTAAGTAGTTATCATCTGTCCATTGATCGCGAGTAATTAAAAAATCAGTTAACTAAATCTACATTTCCGTCGAGGAAAACACAGAAATGCTCCAAACAATAGACAACGAGACAAATGACAATAGTATACTAGAGCTTTTATAGTCGCAAATTAATTTTGATTCAAAAGAGAAAAAGATTAATTTTTTATATCTGAACTTAAACATGAATGTACTGGGTGGGCCATCAACAAATGTCCATCAGATTTTGTGAGAGTTGGAGAGAACTAAAAAACGCTGGAATTAGTCTATTTTAGATTTAAAGGGGACACATTTGTACCAAATTATTATGGAGGCAAATTATGAAGAAAACCACAAATCCAAATAACTAAGATTTGATGTGGTCTAAAAAAGATTCTGAAAAGAATCCAGGGCGTTTTAACACAATGTGCCACTCGACACCCCTTGTTTTCTTATTAATATTAAAGAAATGTGATTTTTTTCTGCAAAGGCTCACAAAATCAAGTAGAAAGTTTTCGTTGGCCCACGCTGTATAAACTGAATATCTAAAGGTGTTAGGTCAAGAGCGCCACAGTTTGCGCTAAATTCCTTGCATTTTCAGAAATTAAATGAAATCACCAATTAGTTATTGGTGATAACAAACAAGTTGTTAGTTACTTATTTAAGTTAAGATGATTGGGAAGATTGCCTTGTGCTACCGGTTAATAAATAAGGTGAAAATAAAACAGTTTGAAACGCTGAAAAGCAAAACTTCGCTGCCTTAACAGGTATAATAAAAACGGAGTTTATAAGGTTTCAACATCTTATAGACTTTTGATGATTATGTCACTCATCCATACTAATACTATTGGGCATAAAAGGTATTAATAATTCGATAATTTTCAAAGAAAAACTTACAGCGATATTTTTTCACTCTAGCATGTTTTTCTTGCAAATTTCACTCGTCCTTCGGACTCGAGTGTATAATGTCAAGTTATTGTTAGCTTAAAGGTAAATAACTGGAATAGTATGATCTAAAAATAGTATTCGAAAATATTCGACAATATTGTATGCAACAACATTTCGCCAAATGGTATAAGAATATCATTCAGAGCCATTCATTAACTGTAACAACGGTTATAAATAAACAGTGAATGAGGGACGTAAAATGTCAATCTAAAAATATGCATTCTGATTAGTGAAAAAAGAACTCTGGGCGATTTGGGCTGGCAAATATGGGCTCAACTTAAATGTTGATCACAATTATTGCATTTCTTTTAATCTGCTTTGTGCATTATCATGTTAATCCAGTTTTCAATGGTGTTATTTACGAAATTCTTATCAAACATTTTAAATTACTAGAATATACGTAATTCACAATACCAGTAGATACTGACAGAACGTAACAAATAAAAGAAGCAAAAATGAGAAAACATTTTGGGGATTGCAACAGATGCAACAGGCAGAATAACGACATAAAAAGTCTACTTTCAGACCAGTTCTATTGCAATCAAACGTTACTGTTAAAAAAAAAGAACTCTGAAGAAAAGTGATTCATGCCATGTACTTTATGAAGATGATTCATGTTTTCCTTCGGATTTAACTGCTGAAGAAAACCGCGATGAAGCCTACCCATAAAGGCTAATTCCCTATTCATATTTATTGTTCATTTGTTGGGATTCTTAGTCATTTCACAGGCTAAAATTCGGCTCATGATTTACAATATTTTCATTGTTAAACAAGCGAGTCCGGTCATTTCTGGTTAACCCAAATAATAATAGTATACTTTTTCGGAATAGTAGGGTTCTTTAACAAATAAGTCTTTTAAAATTGCAGGTAGGAGAAAATTAGAAAAAGAAACGCCAGTGCAAGTTCGTTTAAACTAATTGCTTTTATTTATTTAAAATTGATAAACACCGCATCCAAACATCTTCTGGCAACGTAAATTGAGCAATTACGGAAAGACTTGCCGTCATCTTGGGAAAAGTTTGGACATGTTTGTTAGTAATTTAAAAACAGGTTTTATTATATAATTCGTTAATAAAAAACTAATTTTTAAGTCGTTTTTATTTAACAACTCGGCAATTTCTTACGCAAATATAGCGTTATTTGATACAATCGTAAACCATTTTTGCATGGCTTTCAAACAGTGCGGGTAGTTTAGCTGCTGGAACCGGTTTCAAAGAATGTTTCCTGCCTTTTTTAGTTCCCGAAATATAACAAGGACATTTAAAAATTGTTTCTCAGCACAAATAAATCATTATTTTTTTCGAAGTCGAGAATTTCGAAATGAGAAACCATAAAAGTAATTGAATCGTCGAATGCCAAATCCAACTAAAATGATCAGCAAGACACTATCAGCACCATCTATATTCTGTTTGTACAAAGGTCTGTTTTTTTTAAAACACAAAGCTAAAGGTTGACTTAGGCACTGCAGCAGACTTTGGTTGCCAAAATTCGATTAACATCGCAAGATAAAATGGGATCTCACAGATGGAGCCAAAGCACAGTATCCAGAAGTTAAAAAAAACTATTTTTGCTACTAAAAACTCTTTTTACCAAAGACAACTATACAAAAATGTACAAACGCCACTATGTACATGTTGTTTATTTGGCTTAGTTTTGAATTGAGGCTCCAGTTGCTACTTCCAACATCATTATAAGGAGCAATAAAAATATTTTATATGAAAAAAACGCTTCAGATAATGGTTTAAACACACTTGACTGCAAAATTTTCAACATAAACATGTGTTATAATTGAATGCAATCGAAACAGGTGTATCCAAATGAAAACGCCCTATTCGATTTGGCATTGAAAACAAGCTTAGTATCATCGTAAACATATCGCCTAAATGATTTCACTTTTAATTTTAAACTTGATTATGTTGGCGGCCAAAACAATATTTTTCAGAAAATAAATCGGGATGGGTTTGCTTTTCTATTCTAATAGATCGCCAAATTCAATATTTCGTAATTCATATGTTAATTTTTGTTTATGTTATATTATATTATGTATATTTGTTAACTACTGTTTTTAGCAAAGCTTTACTAGTTTTTTCATGTTTACTAAAATCCCCTGCAACACTTAATAAGCTTCACAATTTAAAAATTCAATGTGCCCATTCCTCACTTAATTCCTCACCTTTTTCTGGAGTCGAAAAATGCATGATTCCGACCAATACAGGTAAGGAGGGAAGACACTGAAAGAAGATATATTTCTTGGTTAAAAACCTCAGCAGATCAGCAGTTGCCTGATTCATAATAGTCAAGGTATTTGGAAGCAAACAGAAGAAGTACTTGTAGCTTCTATTCTGTCCAGTACCTACAGTTTTCAATTGCTTCACAATTAAAAGAAATAAATGGAATAGGTTGAGGCTCTAACTTATTTGCGAGTTATTTTCTGTTCATTTCGTTCCATTTATTCTGTAATAAAAATGTTGGTAGATTACAAGGAATGTGTTTGATTTCTCTTATAATTTTAAACTTGATTTTATGTTGGCGCTCAAAACAATATATTTAAAATAAAGTCGATGGGTTTGCGTTTCTAATTGACGGCCAAATTCAATATTTCGTACTTTATATAGCTATCAACGTTTGCAAAAAAGAAACTAACAAAAAGTCAAAATAGATTAGCATAATATCGTAAACTATTAATTAAATAGATAATTAGTAAATATATTAATTCTACCGTAGAAGAATATATTAATTCTACTGTAGTAGAATTAATATATGATCAGCTTTGCTAGTTATTTCATTTATTTCAATACGCTACAAACTGAAACCGTTTTATATTTCAAAAATTCAGTGTGCTAAATTCTTCCATATGTTGAAAAAAACCGGATTATTTGCTTAAAACGTGCTAAAAAAATTAATTAGTTCAAGACTACTGCGGTACTAACAATCAATATACCACAAGTAATGAGTAAAGGCAACGTTATGTACTTTCTTCAGTACACGTTATTTACATGTTAAATGATGATTTCAGCAACCTGGAAGTTTCGCTTGCAATGGGACAGGACCACGATAAATGCGTTAACAAATTACTGGAAAATCGACTCGTATTATTTTCCCCGCCATTCTTAAATACATTTAGTAATCAATATATTACTCATGCTAGAACATCAGAAACCGCAAGATGTTAAATGGGGAAACTAGACTGAACCTGATTAGCACTGTATTGCAGTAGTGTTTTAAACAAAAAATGTAAATTATTTTAATTGTTGAATTACTAATTAATTCATTAATTCAGCCGGGTTTCATAAATATCTGAATTATGTATGAGCTTTTGTCACTTCTTATGCTCCATCTGCATAATAAAAATAAAACACAGTATTTTTAATGAATAAAAACTGGTCACCTTTAAAGTCGGGATTTTCCTTTCTTGTCAACCAAATTAAATTGCGAGTTTTCCCCAATGTGTTATGCAGTTTCCTGTCGCAAACCTAAAAAACACGCAGTTTTCAAAATTCAGCATTTGATTTCTGAAATGTATAAAACATGCGTTTTTTAATAATTCTCACTCTTTTTGATCTTACTTTTTCACATTTTTTACGAATCGTTATTGGATTAAATAAAGCAATCAAGCAAATTCAGCGTGTCCAAATTTTTTCAGACGCTGCAATTCATTCAGCAAATTGATATATTGTATAATTAATATACAGTGAGTGATTCAGAACAATGAGATCAAACTTTAAGGGATTGTTCAGTGCAATATTACAAACAAATTAAAATAAAATGCATTTAACCCATCAAGGAACCCCATTTTTGTCACACCCTTTCGGCATATTCATGGGTTTCCTCTTCTTGTACTCTCACAGCGTTTCCAGTCAAAATATATTTTTTTCGGCAGAAACACCGATAGGTCGATAGCATTTTCTTTAGAAATAAAGATCTTTTACTATTATATATTTTTCATTAAGTCTTTATCATCCATTTAGACATTCTTTAACGTTTATTATTTGCAGTTTGCGAAATTGTACTCTGGTGAATGCCTTTTCCAAGTCGATGAAGTAGACAAGAACCGAGCAAATCACGCACATACAATGCTAAAATAACACTGTTTTCAAAACTTTTTTATGCATTATTGATTTTATTTGGAAATCCCTTTGTGGAATTGGTAGAAGAATGAAGCAGAAATGTAGCATTGCAAGGGAGCAAAGAAAAATTTAATAAGCTTTTAAAAAATCACATATGTTCAAATTTTGTAGCTTAGAAAACCTGGTTGTGAATAATGTCGATCAAACTAGTAAAGTGGCTGAATCTTGGCAGACATCGTCATAACTTAGCAAAAATATTGGAGGAGACAAACATTTTAATAAATAATAAAGCTACAAAACAATGGATTTAAAGAACTCGTTGTTTTCCTGTCATCCCTCTTTCTTAATTCTTTTGCACACAAATTTTAACTTTACTTTCCGTCTTAGCTTCAGAAGACAAATTATGAAGAATGCAAGATCAAAGCATTCCTAATCGGCAATTGAACCTTGAAATTGCGACATCAATTAATGATCGCTTTAGACTATATTTAGAATTCTATAATAAAAATGTGTACAGTTGAAAATATTAATTCGAGTCGCATCTTTTTATAGACCACAAATTGAAATATGAATAATATCAGATTTTGGCACGGATTGTCTTGTCTATTTACGTATTCCAAAGTATTCCTGGGTTTCAGTCAATTTTTTACTTTTTTTTTTTTTTTCCTGTCCCCACATGGATAAATAAATATGCAAAACCATATACCAGATGGCGTGACATGGGTGGCTTTGGAGAGGGAAGCAAAAATGGGTTACAGTATTGACAAGAACGGCTGATAACATCTCGCCGAACACACCTAGACCGAACTAGGATATATATGAGTACACGCGTGGAACCAGATGTCGAGACCAGAGGCCTGCTAGAAGGCTGACAGACATCAAAGAACGTAGGAAAGCGTTATAGGGCAGGGTCTATCTAAGCCCTACTGACGAGTCCAATAGATAGACCCGGGATGAAAACGCAGGACTCCTTCACATAACACCATAATTGTGAAAAAAAAAAAAAAAAAAGTAAAAAATTGACTGAAACCCAGGAATACTTTGGAATAAATTAAATACAGTCGGGAAAAAAATCAATACTATTTACGTATGCCACGTCGAGTTGAGTTGGCTAACTTCAACTGAATTAGGTCGCCTATTTGAGCATTCCTCCATACAATTTGAGTCAGTATTTTAAAAATACCAAACCAACTAAACTAATAACCGGTGACGACAGCAAATTATCGAATTCGCCAGACTTTTGTTGGGAAAATCTAATGAATTCATGTAATTGTCGACGCGAATTGTGTAAATGAGTACAGAAGCAGATAATATAACAATTTTTGGGGTCAGCAATCAAATAGTACTTACTATAATTAATAATTTCTTAAGTGATTCATTAAAACAGGATTTATTTTTATACTTATCGCTAGTTAATAATAGATCCCATATTAGGTGATATCGTTAGTGATATGGTAGCGATAGAAAGCACTTTTGAAATTTCTTCTTCGAAGAAAACCGATACCACCGAAATAAAGTTATTTTTAGTAGTTGTAAACATCTTTATTTCTAAAAAAAGCCTATCGACATATCGGTCTTTCTGCCCGTTATTTTTATTATAAAACTTTATTTCGCATATTAAACTTACTATACAGTTAACTCCCGATGAAGTTTTCCGAAATGTTAGGGAGAAGTTCGAAAATAGACTTTATTATTGTTTACAGGAAAATGGATAATATTTTGAACAACTGAGGTGTTGTGTTTCAATAAATTTACCAAATAATAAAACAAAAATTTCAAGATTCTGTTATTCTCTTGTTGTTGGTGTTTATTCTCCTTTATTTCTTCGAAAGAGTCATAAAAGGCTTGTCCAGTAAAACTAGTTAAAATTCAAAGGTTGAATGAAAAACAGATTGATGATAAAAATATTTAGATGATGCAGGAGTGTGTTTAAACGGGAACATAATTAACAACATTCGAGATGCAGATGACACCGTCATGTTTGCCGACACTATTAAGAGCCGGCCACATTGTGTTTTTAATCACACAATAAAGCAGCAATAGATAGAACTTAGATGTAAATATTGGAAAAATTAATTCTCCAACTATTGTAGCAGTGGGTGAGGAGAGAAGACCCTGGAAGAAGCCGCTGACCATCGAGGAAGACACACTTTTCAGCTTCCATTTCAAGTTCTCCATTGCTTCACAGTTAAAAGGAGTAGTAGAATTATTTGAGGTTCTAACTAATTTCCGACCACCGAGAAACCACATTGATTCCTGGCTCAAATATTTGTGCAGATTATATGAAAATAATTTTACAATTAATTAATTGCAAACTTTTATTTATTTTTCAGTGTTTTTAGATCAAAGTGCCCTTTTCAATCTTTTAGTGAATGAGGAAATCAAGTAATTTTTTAATTGAATTTAATATTTCTCGCACAGCGGCACAGCTTCCAAAACGTTTCTGATAGTTCAAATGTGTTCGCCTCAAACCCGAAATCTACATAAATTCTTGGCTATTTACACTTTTACTTTATTTTTGAGCCTCTGAAATTTAACACTCACTCTGCCCCGTATTGTCAGTTAAACAGTTGAAGTATCCCACAAAGAATCTATCAGAAAAATATAATTAATGACGAAAATGGCTCATGTGACAAATATTTGGTACGGCAAACCGTCCTCATTAAAAAGCCATCTTAAAGCGTCACCAGACATTAATCATTCACGTTTGGCCAATTTCATTCGGACCAATGCGAATTTGTGAAAAATAAAACAGACTTTGCTATACGGTCTGTCAAAGATGTTCGTGAAAAATCGCGGTAAAGTTGTTTTCCAGCCCACGTAAACTGCTTCAGTCAGCTAAGTTGGTCGTCCAATAGTTTTTCTCTGAATCACTTTTCGCACAGATTCAAGCGTATCGTTTAGCAAAGCCAAAATTATTCACTAGCTAAAATTAACAATCTTGTTACTCCAGCGGCGGGCTTATAGCAAAACTCCGAGGAATTTGAAAAAAAACCCGAAACGGACGGTTAATAAATGAGTTAGTTTCTGGTTACTTGCCACCGAAATGTCTAAGGTTTTCGGTCTGCAGCTCAAATTGTAAATTGAATGCCAAAAACTTTTTCAAATTAGCTTCAGTCTGTTAGTTTTCTAACTCGTCGCCTAATTACCAGCAAACAAGCAGCAAAATTTTAGCTTTAGTTTTAATAATATAAATACTCTCCTCAAGGGCAAGAACATGCAGAGGTAGAAGATCCTGAGGAAATTTAGTAGTGCTGCGGTATGATCTATTTTTTTGCCTAAAACTCTGTAAGCTTACATGAAAATGGAAAATAACAAAATCGAATAACTTTCAATTAGGAAAGTAGTCAGTTGACTGATGTATTCTTCCTCATTTTTAATGTCGTAGACTTCATGGAACGAACGTTGATTTGTAGTAATCATCACTTTCTCAACGAGTCCGTTGATTATTTCTCATAACCCTGTTTTCTTCAGAAGATATATTTGCGTGAGGTCTTTTCCATGCCAGATTTGCTAAAAATCAATAATAAAGTTACTTTGCTACGCCACTGGAAAAAATCAAAATATTCCCAATAGTTTTCGTACACTGTGCCAGATGAGAAGATCACAGATTCATACGATGTCGCCATAAAAAACGAAATGATTCACTTTCTAAATTGAGATTATCATAAATTAATTTTAAATAAATAAAAACAGATCTATCGTTAATTAATTATGATAACAACATTTCGAAAATCTACAATCCGTGAACAGAAAAACATGTTTGAAAAAAATGTGAGCTGCATTTTAAAATCATGTAAAACTTTTGAAAATGAGGACTATTTTCAAATTCAATTTTAGAAGAATTTTAATAAGTATTTGGACAAGATTCAGTACCTGTCCGTCCAAATGTTTAATGAGCCAAACCTTTCCATTACCTCTAGGTTTCAACTAAATATTATGCCATTTCATAAGTAACCGGTTGTATGCAATATTTTGCGCTTCGGTTTATACAAGATTTTAACAGATGTAAATTCACCAGCGCTTTGGCAAATTTACGTTATTTTTCCAAAAAACATCGAAGAACTAATATTCAAAATATAACGAAAATTTTTATTTCGCAGCTATAAGAAACAGAGTAAAATTTATCGCTGTTTATACTGTTCGTTTTTCTCCGAATTTACCCGTTCTTTCCACTGATACTTAGAAAACAGTTATATGTGGGTGGTTATAAAATCGCGAAAAAATAGACAATATCTTAAAAACTTATAAAACTGGCGAAAAAGGTTTTCATATATTTTTAAATCTGCACGTTTTTTACTTTTTTTGAATATAAAAATACATTTTTTGAATATAATTGTGTGTTTCCGAAAAAAAAATCAAACATATTTAAATATTCCCAAATCTTTATCTCTCTTTTTAACTCCAAAAAATCATATTTTGTTTTGTTGAGAATTTTAATTAGTCAATTTTCTGCAACAATTCAATTCGTGATTTTTTTGCTGACTTAAAAAAATTATATCTATTCTTTTATTCAAATCAAGACTAACATTTTTTTCAATAGCCCCTTTTCAGGGAAAATTGGAAAGATTAAGCAGAAGCAAACGAAAATAAAATCAAAATCAAAATCAGTTCGACTATATTTCTTTTAAATTGTCATTGGAAACTAAAATACATTTAAAAAATAACATTTTCTCGTAAAACTTTGATCCAAATGACTTCGTGACACGATTATTATAAAACATTGAAACAGTTGCCTTTTAACTTAAATTTTATATTGTTTGGTTAAAAAATTCATAGAAAAATTTCAAAAAACAAAAATCTAAAAAATCTTTTGTCAGATAAAAAAACGCAGCACAATGGTTAGGAAAGGCCCCACATCAACCCACTTCAGACAAAGAAACCTCCTAAACAAACAAATCCTAAATAATAGTGTGAAACTAGACAAAAATCGAGCTGAATGATTAAAGACAATAATGAACACAAATTAACAATTAAAGTGACAAAAGAAGCAAATTGAAATGATTTTGGTGGCATTTGACAAAATTCACACTTTTACTAGTTAATGAAAAACCCAATGGATTAAATGTTACACGTGATTTAATATTGCTTTGCCGAAAAAGAAATAAAACCATAATTTAATCTGGCATCTGGTTGAACTTGAACTATATTTTTATCTATGTATTTATATTTATGGTAGATTTTTGTTGATTTCGGAAAAAGTGGAGCAGTAGTGCTGCCAAGATAAAAATAGATCTAGATACATTAACTAGTATCCAGATAATAAATTTTTGGGTTCCTTTCCGGCAATAAATCAAGTGTTCTTGAACTTTGTTTATTGCACTTACCTGATTTTACCATTTTTTTTAGGGGTACTTTTACTGTGTTAACGCAAATGATTAAAGCAAATACAATGGAGTAATATTGCAAAATAATATGTGGAAAAAGGATATTTGCAGGTTTACTCTTTAACGAGCTGTTTACTAGTTATTCTAGCCGGGAAACTAAATGTATGTCAGGTGTATTTTTATCGCATTAATGCGGAAAATCAAAATTAGATCAAAAGAAAGAACTTCTTTAATGGCAGCCGGTCGGGTCGCTAACATCCAGGTAAGGCGATATCCAATTTCTGAAAAAGGTGCAGATTTCACCAAAATTCCGCCACCCAACTCTCGTTTTACGAAAATAGCCCGTGTGTTCTCTTTGTAGATGACTGCAATGAGTCGAAAGGCCTCCCTACCTTCCCGATTTGGTTCCGTGTGCAAATCATCCATAGACTAGGCTGGATCTGCCTGCTTCCCTTGCATTCGAATACGGTGGTTGTTTCTAAGAGGATATCTCCTAGACCACTTAGTTTTACGATCCGACCAGGTACGAATTTACAACAATTTTAGTGTTCATAGTGTTTAAAAAAAAGGTGTTTTGCCATTCGAAGGACTGCCTTAGAAATCTTGTGTCGCATATAGAGTTGGTGTCAGTGTGTCGATTCTCAGTTCAGTTTAACAGTAAGAGTATCACTTGTGCTTGAATCCATATTTGGTCACCTGTACGCTTAGGAAGTTGGCTGGCACAGTTCCAGACTGAATCCTATTTTTGGATTTCTGTGTTTACCTTCGGCTAGTTGGCTCTTTGCCAGATGGCCTACTAAGGGATCAGCGCATTCTTTTTCATATGCATTAACGTTATACAATATGGAATACGTTATACAATATATAATATATAAAGCGAAATTTTCCGGCTGCAAGTTAGCTATTCCAAAATTTGCTTCACTCGTTTTCGACTCCATTTTTTTAAATTTATTTCAGTTTTTTGCTGATGTTAATTCCTCAATTGTGCTTCCATCTTTCTTCCATCTACTAGATTGGGGTATTTTTGCCCCTGGTTATTTGATTATGGGGATTTGCTAAGACAACAATTCATCCTTCATCAACAAGCATCTTCACCTAATATTTTAAGTATGAGCCATAACTAAATTACTTCATCCGTTTTTTGTTGTTGAATGTTGAAGATTAGATAATTTTTTAAACATCGTTTGTAGGCAAAGCAAATGGAATTGTGTGGTACATTTGTTGTTTATTGATAATATACTGAGTCAGTGATGTCAATGTTTGCAAATTCTCATGCAAAAGTTTTGGAAAAAGATTGTTTTTGATTGATTTTCTGAAGATTGATTCCAAATACTTTCTTCAATACACTTTCAAGCTGCTTTTTTTTCACAAGTCTGAATACTTGGAGTGTTGGTGGACCATCATCTTGATCGAGTCTAGTGAACTCAACATTCCTTGGAACGAAGTATGGGGAATATGTATATTTTACTCCATTTACTTCATCATCATGACTCTTCAAATTTCTACAGTTTCAACTTCTTACAATGAAGAATTCAGCGCTTCTGCATTTTTTTTTGGGAACAAGGCACTTAACGCCTGATAGCTTAAACAAAATTTTGCGTTTTCGATTTCAAAACTTTGTTAAACCATCAATGACTTGCAGTTTAGACACTGTCTTGTCTTCACTTATCGCTCTTGCTTCATAATCTGACTAGATAAACAGAGGTTGGCAGTAAATCCTCGAAAATTGCGATATAACTGAAAAACGCCGACTGTGTCTAACACTGATTTTCAATCTTATCTCTTAGGGTAAATATATATTGTGGGAATATTAACCCGACGATTACCAGCGAAGATCAGTTGATTTGTGTATCACAAAGTTTCTATTGCTTTAATATTTCAGTCACTTTAAGGCGATTTTCGAAGAAACTTTCGCAACTAAAGTGCGGCAAGTGAGAAAACACAATAATTATTTGCTTATATATTTGGTAAATTTTGGTAAATGTTTAAGGCTAGTAATATTTAGATATAATTCTTCGTACTAAAAAGCTGTATTTCATTTTGGGTCATAGTTTAATATTTAAGATGACCATCTACCAATTTTCTGCAAATGTTGCAAGACACTCTGACATTTTAAAATACTTCGTGGAAGTTTCCAACAGGAATTAAAAGCTTAAACATTAAAAAAACGTACACAACAGCAAAAAATAAGCTTGTGAGCTAATCTCCGAACATATTTCTTCTGCTTTGTCTTCCATAATCTTGTGGGGTATATTACAGACCATGAATCATGACTCAAAAACTGGTTAAAATGATCAAAATTCAGACGACTTTCAAATGAAATTCTCCTTGTCTGTTTGCTGTCGAAAATGTTTATATTACAAATACAATTTTTTCCAGGTCGACTAAATAATTCATCAAAATGCCTTTCAAGCCAGTAGAACACCCAAAATGCCCCAAATGCGAGAAATCCGTCTACGCTGCGGAAGAACGTGTAGCTGGAGGATACAAATTCCACAAATCCTGCTTCAAATGCGGTAAGTCATCAACATTCCACTCAATTCACGCGATGCTAAATCGGCTTGTCGAGCCGGCCAAACGAGACACCTCAAGTTATATAATGGCGAAAAAACCGCTTTCCAAAAATATGCCGGTTATTAGGATTACGAATCCTGTTTTCCAGCGCTGATATAAATAGTGTTCTGAAAATAAATCAGGCCTTAACCGCCTACGTTGGAAAGCCGATAAAGTTTTCCACAAGCTTAAAGCAAACATGGACTTTTATGAAGCTGGGGAATTTCGTTTAATCAATCAACAGTATATTGATTAATGAGAAAATAAAATTACTTGCACGAAAGGGTGCAGTTAAACCTATTGGAATTACAGATGAATGTTAAAATAACTTCAATTACTGGATGCACCATTAAATTGCAATCCAAAATTTCCTTATTGAAATCTAATAAAATTGTGGTAATTTCAGGCCTTTGTGGAAAAATGTTGGACTCCACCAACGTAACTGAACACGAGGCTGAGCTTTACTGCAAGAACTGCCACGCCCGCAAATACGGACCTAAAGGTTACGGTTTCGGTGGCGGTGCTGGATGTCTCAGTATGGACACTGGATCCCATCTCCAAGGGTAAGTGTCTACACCCATTCAGAAATAAAAGACCGTCTACACACTACAAAATCTCATTAAAACCACCTACAATCATCTAACAAACTTCGAGAATGTGGTTTGTTACTTTGTCTCTTGTATACCGTTTTGATTTGTATCACAATGTGTCTGTAGAAGGTTTGGTTATCGGTAAATTTCCAGCAAATCTTTAATTGAGGGCTTCCTTTTCTTAGTCCTGTAATTTTTCTGCCTCAATATCGCAAGCTAACACCTCTGAATGCTTTGTTGTACGCATTCCGTTTCGAAGATCGAACGCAACAGTGGTTTTCCATATAAAAGGATTTTAGTTAACATTTAATGTCACTAACTCAACTATTTTTACTCAGGCAAATAATCAAGCGAAGTCTAAATTTGGCAATACGTGAAAAAAAACCTAAATTTTCGATTAATTCTGATTTGGGGGATGAATTTGGAAATTGGAGACTGTTGCTTTCAAAGCCTAATATTCAGATGTGTTAAGCTTGCAATAAGCCGATGCCAAAATGTATGTTCCAAAGCATGATTTGCTCTTTTTGTCTACTACTAGGCAGTAACTAATTGTTTGGATCGACCAAGGATTGAGGCGACCACCCCAAAAACAACATCAGAATATGCGTCGTCACCTTTTTTCCATCCATCCACCGTTTATTAACTCTTTTTTTTTGTTTAACTTATTTATATAGATTTATAATTTAGAGTAATTTAATATATTTATATTTCGTTTTACATAAGATTCGATTATTATTTTGTAATAATTGGATAAAAAATAAAATGTTTAAATTTGGAAATTTGCTGGTGGTGTGCTGTTTTAATGGCACAATATCCAGTAGAAACATTTTTCATCAGCAAAAATTCTGAATAATCGCGTCTCAAAAATACAAAAACTAAAAGTTTCTCAATATTTCAACAATTCTGTGTTGTTTGTTTGTTTGATAGTTCATGTCGTTCTCTTTAGGTGCAGATTTGGTGTTCGACATTTCACATAACAATATTGCTCTTAAGTATTTCCGATAAACACCTAATACACATCTGTCTGTTTGAGTCTTTGTCTGAACAAAAATGTTTTGTGGATATTGTCGACCTGCCCTTGTAATCCTCCGCTCCTTCTTCCCATAACCGATAGTGTAATGAAAAGTGTCCCGAATTGTGTAAAATTGTGAAGCCTCCAGGTCACCCAAAAAAGCAACGGTGAGAGTTTTTTGTTTAATATATTTGGCCGAATCGCAATGTTGCGCTACTTACCTAACACTGCGAAGCCACATCCTTCCCTAACCTGTTTGTGATGGGATAAGGGGGGCGCCCTCAATTTAGATTTTTGTTTTCAATAATTCTGATTTTATGTATTTCTGCCAGCGAGTCTCAAAAAAAACATACCGAGACTAGTCAGCCTTCTCTCATTACTTTTACTTTTTGATTTACTCACATTTTTCTTTACTACTTTAGCAGGCAACAGCTTAGCGCTACTGTATGGTGGAGCTTCCTACAGTTAACAACTTTTTTCTGCACTTTTTCAACTTTTCTTTTATTCTTTGTCTGTTTCAGGCCTCTACTCCAATTAGTGTGTTTAGAGAATCTTACATAGAGAATATCTCCTACTTACATTGGATATTGGCTTGAAACACACACACATGAATTTTGAATTCGAATTTTTAATTGCTTAGGAAATTTATTTTTATTTCGACTTTTAAACCATTGTTTGCTCTTAATTTTCTTTTTTAAATGTAATTATTTATGCTGTTGCTACTTGCATGTGTACTCACACTTCTTCTGGAACTAGAACTGATTTTTTATGGCTTCAGTGCAGAAGCAGCAGCTAAATGTTAAAAGTAAAAAGATCAAGAAGAAAATACAGCAATGAATAATAATAGCAAATGTATTTTTTAGTTAATAATTAATCGTCCACTTTGGCTCATTTCATTTTTTCTTTCTTTGCTCATTCCTCTCTGTATCTCTTGTCTGCTTTGCTCTTCTTATGATTGTTAATCCTTATTGCATCTGTATGCTCAGCATATATGTTTGATAATTTAAATCAGGAACTTTTTCAAATATTCTCAGATTCTTCATTTTATTGATACTTGAAGATTTGCTCCAATAACTTTAACTCTCTAACATTGCTGTTAAATAACAATTTCAATTTGGTTAATTGAATCCTGGGCCTAGAGATTTTAGTAAATATTACTTTTATCCATTTTAAAAACATTAGAACCCATAAATAAACCTTGAAAAATCAACAGAAGATATAAATGCTAAATCATAACGCCAATTATAGCGTTTTTGTACAATAAATTTGAAAAAAAAATTTTTTACAAAAGTTTAATAAGAGTGGATGATCAAGTCAACAAAATTTAAAAGAAATTTACAATAATGCGAGGTATGAGGGTTTAAATGAATAAACTTTGTAAAAATTTTACAAACTGGTGCAATAATGTTTCCATTATATCTACGCTCGAAGAAAAGTTCCTCTATAAGCAACAAACTAGTTTATTTTTCAGTATTGATTAATTTTCTTCTGCATTAATTGCTTTTTTTCATACAACAAACTCTTCAACGATTTTCTTTTTTAAACAGTATAATAAACGTATCAGTTTATTAAAGACAGCAGGCAGACGAATTAATTATTATTGCTGAAAAGTCTAAGGAATTAATCGATCAATCAAGGCAAAGGTATAAGATAATATAAGTGATTTAACTTATTTTATATTTTAAATGTTTATGAAAATTTTTCAAATATTCAAAGGGTGGAGCTAAAAGTGTTTTGCTCATGTTACGGTTAACATTTGCGTTATCATGTCTCTCTTCTCTTGATAATTTATCTATTTTGAGTATCATTATCTTCAGTTGAAGTTTTATATAAAATACAAACAGTTTTTCGTCGAATTTTACCGTTATTTGGAATGTATATTTTTTATTAAATATATAAAATCCTCCACAATATTTACAGTATTGTTTACAAATGGATTTCATCTGCATTTTAGCACCCAATAACTCGTGCAGGATTTTAATAAACCCGCTTTTCATATAGTTGAAATCTTGCCAATTCCAAAGTTACGAAATTATTAATAGGTCACACCTGTGTGAGGTAGGTTAAAATAGACTGGAAAGGGTGATGAACGGCTAATCACTATTTAATTGCAATTCTCACTTAAAGAAAAAAATTATATTATTTTTACTTATATTCATTGGAAGCACATTAATATTCCACTGTAGAATTCAACTCAAGTAATGGTTTCGTAAAATAATAATCCAGAATAATTTGAAATAACTCAAAAGAAGTATGTACATGAAAACGACGACCAAGCTCTGCACTTCTGCCTGAAAATATGAAGTCTGTTCCATATAAAATCTGCTAAAGCTTCGCTTTTCGCTTAATATAATAAAAATTTTCAGTTTTCAAACTTTTTCATGGATTTTTTGTCCATTAGGGACGATATTGTCATCAACAGAGCTGTTCTGCTTCCAAAGGCCATTGCTAAAGCACCTGAAGGCGAAGGATGTCCCAAATGTGGAGGATTTGTTTACGCTGCTGAGCAAATGCTTGCTAGGGGACGTGTAAGTATCAGAATCTCAGTTTGGAAATCTTCAAAATTTTTATCAACCTACGGTGAAAAGTTATACTGAAGCTACTATCGTCCAAAGTCACTTTTGAAGCTCGCTTTGTTTTCAAATTATTCCTTATTGGTAAATGTTTTTATATCCTTATATTTAGTTCCCAAAGCATTTAATTGTGCTTTTGGGAACATTACATTTTCAAATACAATTTAGATTATAGTAAGAGTTAAATTAAAGCGAAAGTGGACATACAGTTCTAATGACTAATACAAAGGCTAAACAAAATACAAAACTAAAACACGCAATACTTTGCCAGGGTCTAAAATTTTTCAAATGTTCTTATTAATTTATTTCAAAAAATTCCTGGATTTCAGTCAATTTTATTGTTTATTATTTAAAATGTTACAAATACGTTTCGGTGTCTTTCTCCACCATCGTCAGTTTGTGTGTATCGTTGTTTCTACCTTCACATTTGACTGGTTATTTATCCAGTTAAAGTTTGAAGTACAGTCAGGAAAATATCCACAACAAAGTTCTTATTAATGTTTTATAAAGTTGTCCAAACCAAGTCAGAATAGCAAAGTTAAATTGCTGAACAAAAGGTCTAAGAAGCAATAACATTTCAGAAATAGAATGAAATATTCAGCATTATCAGAGCCCCCAAAGATTTCTGATTAAATAAGTACTGATCTCGAGATATGCTATTCTCAGATACCGCCAGGATCGGTTTCGAGCCTATTAGCTATCATCAGCTGAGTTTAGCCTAATAATGACAATCTGGTACCTATAATTCGCTTATTTTAATTTAAATAACACATCTCAAGATTATTACTGTGGTAAAAATTTAATTATTATTCTTTCGGTTTTTTCATTTATATATTTCACTTATTTTCATGATAAAATGTTAGTTTAAAACATTACTCAGCAAATATTTACGCAGCTGGATATCCATGCTTTATTTTATTGGAGTGTTTTCTTTTAAACCAGTATTTACTGGACGCTCAATAAATCTTCTTTTAAGCTTCAAAAATAAACATGTCAGCTACACTGCTGTTCTCCAAATATACATACATTTGAGTAAATTTAATCGATCATTTCCTTTGAATGTTTCTTACATAATGGAAACGGAATTTACTCAATGTTTTTTCTCGATGTGTTTGCAAAAATCAGTTTGAAAATAAACTGTTTAATTGAAATTTCTATTAATTACCAGGGCTGGCATAAAATATGTTTCCGTTGTGGAAACTGCGAACGCTGGTTGGATTCGACGTCACATTGTGACGGTCCAGATGGTTCTGTATATTGTACTGGTACGCCACATGGTGTTTTATTTTTTAGCATGATTTTTCAGTTTTTAATCCATGCACTTTGTGGTGTCTTCCTACCATGTATCAATGTACATTCTCATTATAACATGTCGACGTTTTGTGGCAAGAAAATCGTGGAAAATGTTGCCTGGGATTCAAAATAATGATTGCCAACATAAAGTGAAAATCCCATCTGTTTAAACAGTAACGAGTAAGAAAAATACTAAGAAAGTTACACAGTTTTATTTTATGTAGAATACGAAAAACTGTTTGGAAAAGGGAGTTATTCCGTTCAGGTTTCAGTGCTATTAAATTTTTCCTAGTAAATTAGAAAAAGTATGTGTAGCATCAGCTGAAGAACAAATGAATAAGCGTTAAAGCAAATCACAGAGAGATGAAAAGAGAATGAAGATATTCCACTCTGGTGCTGACTGTAAATGCCACAAAATCAGACGTACAAATGTTGCATTTTATTTTACCTGTTAACAGATTTTGTAAATACGTGTTTTAATTCAAGGCGTTCCACAAATCTTGCTTCAAATGCGGGGAATGCAGCAAAAGATTAGATTCTGTCAACGTGACCGAGGGTCCTGATAAGGACATCTACTGCAAAGGTACGTTATTCTTCATCTATGAGCGACTGTTTGCGCAAATCTTCATTCTTCTGCTTAAGGGCATATTTTTCTCAATCTCGATACCACTAGCGCTTGTTCGGCTCTTGAATTGCACCTTTCTCTCATTCAAAGGGCAAATGTGAAGACAAAGCTTGTAAATCGTCGCTGTAAAACTTCCAGTGTTTAAAGAGGCAAAAAATCTTTATACCTACGAGCGGTTTTTCAAAAAAAACAGTGTGGAAATCCTGAGCAGACCACCCCAGAAAGGAGGAAATGCTCTGAAATGCCAGTCACCTTTTTTCCAAGTTGTAACTAAATGAACTGCAAATGGTAAAATTCCATCATCATCAAGCAAAACTTCTGATAGCATCAAACATCAATCTTTTGTCATCTTACATAGACTGCATATGGATTTTAGTAAATTAACTGCTTAGAATTCCATCAACTTTTCTAATTCGTTTTGTGTCGATACACAGTTTGCTACGGAAAGAAGTTCGGTCCCAAAGGATACGGATACGGTCAAGGTGGCGGCACCTTGCAAAGCGACACCTTCTCCATCAGGTAACTAGAAGGATTGCTCAATGAGGTTCTGTGTGTCTTTTAATGCGCTAAATGTCGTCATCTTTTGCCGGAGCTTTAGAGGTGGAAGTTTGCGCTTCGATCTGCCACAAATCCCTCTAAAGCTTTTCCAAGCTCTAGTTGCTCTTGCCGCCAATCAGCTAATATAAGAACATGTTTTATGTGTAGCTTGCTATGCGCAGCGCTTTGGCCCGCGAGGTATTGGCCATGCAGGAGGCTTGTTCCTAGGGCTAATGTCCGATGCTTTGGATGCTGACTGGCAGAGGTATTCTATATTAATTCTATTTGATTTGGCTGGATTTTTATTGTTGTGCAGCCTAACAATCCCAAACTTCCTTATGCTCATCCACATTAAACATTGCTGGCAATTTTCTCTTCTATAGCGGACAAGCTCCTAAGATCACGGTCATTGATACGGCCTGCATTAAGGCTGCACCAGGTGAAGGCTGCCCTCGTTGCGGGGGTGTCGTCTTCGCAGCTGAAGAAGTTCTGGCTAAAGGTCGCCCATGGCATCGCAAGTGCTTCAAGTGCCACGATTGCCACAAAACTCTCGATTCTATCATCGCTTGCGACGGTCCAGACCGCGATGTTTACTGCAAAACTTGCTACGGCAAAAAGTGGGGACCTCATGGTTATGGATTCGCTTGCGGTAGTGGTTTCCTGCAGACCGATGGGCTGACGTAAGTCTCACAGGTTGTTAAAGTAGAACGGTGTTTGATATTGACGATTTTCGGGTGTAGCGAGGACGAAATCTCTCAGAATCGGCCATTCTACAATCCCGACACTACATCGATCAAGGCTGCACCTGGTCAAGGATGCCCACGTTGTGGGGGTGCTGTATTTGCTGCCGAACAACAGCTGGCCAAAGGAACTGTGAGTATTCTATATCTATCTTAAGGTCAAAAATATCCAGAAGGAATGTTTAAATTTATTAAAAATTCAGCTGTTTTTTGGAAACACGTTTTTAAGTGGCTCTTCTAAAATTTTATTTATTGTTTGATGTTCAACTAATACGGTGGAGTTAGTTTTTTGTTGATCTTAGTTAATCTTGATGTGGTTTGGACAGTGGTTGATAGTGGAGAAACTGTTATTTTTTTCTACGTGCTTTTCCTTTTAATTTTGAATCCTCCATTGAATTCTTACACCTTATTTAGCATAAAAAATCGCATTTTAAAATCATAAATTTACAGGCCTGAGTTTTCCCAAAAAAGAACACCGCTGAATTTAGACAATACTTCTGAGACTCCCTAAATAACTTACTGCACTTTTCCCGATCAAAACCGATCATCGGGTTTAGTAAATTCTGAACCCGAAAAATTTACACGCAAAAATTAAATTGCCGTTCTTTCCAGATGTGGCACAAGAAGTGCTTCAACTGCGCCGAATGCCACCGTCCTTTGGACTCGACTTTGGCTTGCGATGGTCCCGATAAGGAAGTCCATTGCCGTGCTTGTTACGCCAAACTTTTCGGACCTAAAGGTTTCGGTTTTGGACACAGTCCCACTTTAGTGTCCACTGGGGGAGCTGCAACGGCCATTCATGATCCCCGTCCAAACAGCGGATCGCGAGCCGCCCCTGGACATGGTTGCAAGAGGTGCGGATACCCCGTCTTTGCTGCTGAGCAAATGGTCAGCAAGAGCGGAATCTTCCACAAGAGGTCAGTTTTCATCTAGTGACTAGACGTTAAGAATTTGATGAGGTTTTCTATTCTTGAATTGTGATATTTTGAATAATTTCACTGAGTAAGAGTTAGAACTAAGGATCGTTTCCAATTTTTTATTTTTTTTCTGTTTTCTGGGACTAATGCGATAGTAACTCTATCCTAGGTGTTCAATCTATATCACTAGATTTGAATAAACACAGCCACAAGTTGTCCAATATACTCGATCTTTATTAATTTTACTTGTTGCCTCAATAAAATTGTGATTCCAGGTGCTTCAGTTGCTCGGACTGCGGTCGCTCTTTGGATTCTACCAACCAAAATGACGCTCCCAATGGTGAAATTTACTGCAGAGGATGCTACGGGCGCAATTTCGGGCCCAAAGGAGTCGGTTTTGGAATGGGGGCTGGAACCCTCACCATGGCTTAGACTATGTCAAATTGCTCTTTCTTAATCAACTGGACACATTCGCAAAACTCGAACACCTAGAGGAAAGTTTGAAAAACTCGTATGTTCTGAACGCAAAAAGGCGACGCGACAGGCCTGGACATTTAACAACGAATTTTGATGATCTTGTCGAATTTTTGTGTTTTCGAATATTCGCAGTTTTCAATTTGTTTGTTTAGTACATTTTGATTAAGACTGTTGTAAAATATTAATTACACTTAACTTCATGAGGATATCCCCGCTTATTAAACCGAAGTCTACAGTTGCGCACCTTAAATAAGGATTATTTAATCTAGGGTAAACATTAGCCTTACTGAAAGCACATTTTTGAAAGGTATTTTTTAAATGATTTTTATAATATATACAATTCCACAATTTAACGAGACTCAGAGGGAACATAAGACTCAGACCGCTGGTTTCCGGACACCAGCCCCAGAACACGGATGTACTTCCTTCGAACGAAGCAGGTCGACCTGAGAAAACATTTTTTTTTTGTATATATCTACACTGGCCATTTTTATGGTCTATATCGAACGGATGCTTAGCGCTTTGCAAATATGTAATGTTTTTCGCTGTATATTATACGATTTTTTTCTTTAGATGTAAATCTTACTTCAAATAAATGATTTAGAAATGACAAAGTTGTCTTTTTCTTTGACCATATTCCTAAGTTAGATCAAATGTAATCTAAGCTATACCTTCTAGTCTTCTACCTAAGTCTTCTACCCTATCTGCTCCAGCTTCGAACATCGTCTACAGTCCCTTCAGCTAGATATTTTATGATATTTGAGCCACAATTCAACTAATATCAATCGAAACTCATATAAAAAGTAGAACCATTCAGATGAAGAAATTGACCAAGCAAAAATCAATCTCGCGTTTATAAATGGATACGTGCGCGTCCGTATGTTTATTTCTCGAACTCCGGTAACTGCGAACGACGAACGACGAGCGCCACCAACTGGAGAGTTTATAAATCCAGTTTATTTCTCGAACTCCGGTAACTGCGAGAGACGAACGACGAACGCCATCAACTGCAGAGTTTAGAAATCCAGTTTTCTTCTCGAACTCCGGTAACTGCGAACGACGAACCGCGAACGGCGAATGACGAACGGCACCGACTGCAGATTTTATAAATCCAGCTTAAACCCCGACAAAAATTAATGCTGATGAAGCAGATACAGATGGAATAAAAAGTTTTAATAAGAGGAAAAAATTGAAATTAATTAAATATAAGAAGAAATACTTTCTTTGGGCCATTTCTGTTTTCGGCCTATCGTTCCATTATTATCTATATGTCCATGTAGTTATCAACTAAATTATCTTTAGGTGTTTCGCAGCTCATTATTTACGAATTTAACAGTAGCAAAACTTCACTGGGTTTCATAAGATTTTATTAATGAAAATGTTCTTGACTGAGACTGTTTAAGCTCCATCTCCAGTGTTTTTGTATTCCCAGAATCTGTTGTAATTAGCATCGTCCAAGTTTCTATTGGTGTTGGCATTTCCTGCATAAGCTCGTCCCCCTGCGGCTGTATCATAAGGAGCGTCGACATTGAAAACATCAACTAGTTCCGTTTCTCGAATCACCACTTGACCATTAGCGCCTGCAATTGAAGTAAAAATTTGAAAAAATACTAATTGAACATTTAAAAAAGTGAATTGCCCCACAGGAAACATCGTTGAAGCTCCAGATTTGGTCCAAGCTTATTCAACAACAATCCAAACAAATATAATTATTTGTTCACTCACTTGAAGTTGAGTCCCATGATCTAGCCAAGTGCAGGCCCAATTTCGACTTGACATTGTTATCAGCAGTGATTTTGCTGCTGAGTACCAAATATCCATATTTCTGATTGTTGTCCGTGTTTGGAGCAAAAACAGTGACTGTATCCCGCCTATCGCCCCTTCCAATGATTTGGGCGTTTTCAAACACTGCAGACGCTGATCCAAAGATAAAGTCCACATCTCCTTTGATGGTGGGTTTGCTGAAGTATACTCGAGTACCACCAGCTAGCAAAGTGTCCTTAAAGACACAAGTCGTGGCAAATTGATATGGTTTTGAGTCTCAAAGAATTTACCTGGAAGCCGTAGAAATGGACGTGATCAAAGTTTTGCTGGTCCCCATCGGTTCTTGCTGCTACAGCTTGTCCATCAGATGAAGTGTTTTCAATTGTAATGTAAGCCACTTCCAGATCAGTATTTTTGGCCCAGAATATTGAAGTGCAAGAAGTTCCTAAAGGAGAATACAAAATCAAAGGAGAGCTTGTATGTAGACAAATTAACTTACCAATTTCTGCCTTCTGAGCACAATAGTTGAACATTGACCAAGCCGGGTCTCCATCCTTATAAACGGCCCCGTTCGGATTCATCTGATTGGCGTATTCACCACCAGTCAGCTTAGCTCCTTGTGAAAGAACAATGTGAACCGCTTCTGGATCATCAGCACTGCCCAAAATTGTAATTGGCACTGAAGTTTGCGGAATCAGAACTCCTTCTGTGTAAGTCCCTGGTAATATTTTGATGTATTTTCTAGTGGTACCACCATCCTGCAATAAATAGTGTAAGTATTAGAGGGTTTTTTCGAGTTGGAAGCCCACTAGGTACATTTATTGCTGCGTTGACGGCTGCCTGGATGGTCGAATAGCCTCCACTTCCAACCACATAATTTGAATTAGCTCCGGTGTTAATTTTAGAAGGTGTCCAGCCTTGGAGGTAGCTTTCCTTTGTGTAGCTGGCAGCTTCAGCGTCTGATAAAACTGGACGTGATGAAGTTCCTGGATATGTTTGATGGTCTGCGTAAGCAGCAGCCAGTAGAAGCTGGGCAATCAGTAGGATTTTAAGTAGCATTCTAAAACATTAAAACATGGAATGCATAATTTGATTTTAGTCCGAGAAGTCGAGAAATTATGGAAATCGTCAATAATATTACATACAAAATACATATACATTCAAAATTTGAATAAATCATTGTTGTCTGCCTGTACTTATGTGAAGAATTGTGTTCTTTAGTGTATGCAGCTTTTGTTATTCTAAAAATTGCAAACTTTAATAATATAAATTATCCTCAATTTACAAGGATTTGTTAATATGCAGATTTATTCTGTACAGAACGCAAAGTATATACTTATTGTATGGATTTCAAAGTTTGGAACCAAATTGCAAAAATTCGTCATATTTTTGACGATCTTTTTCGCCCTTTTTTCATTGGAAAAACTCAAAATTGACCCACACGTGTGAAACAATAAAAAATAAATAGTCATCAAGATTAAAACATTAGGTCACAACTGATAAGATTGAATGATTTATTGTCGATAAATAACAAATGATATAATGGACGTATTTGTGGACTTCCATTTCCAATTAAGCTAAATTAAGTCAACTGTTAATCTACAGGGTGACTCAAAATTTAAATGATCATATTGCTTAGAATCTTGTAACAGGCAAAACATATAGAATCGGTTAAATGATGGCAATGTCGGCGAAAAATTAAAGAATTTTCAAATACCTGGAGAAATCGTCATGAACTGAAATTTAATACTTAAGTTAATACTTTAAATTTGCCAAAAAAAACTTTATTTTAGCAAATTTGGAAAATTGGAAACAAAATGTGTTTGATTAATATTCCTCTACTTACATGACGAGTGTAGCTGTTGCTTCTGAAATAACTACTAATCTTACTTAGAACACAGTCAATATTTTATTTGGTATATTTTTTTCCAATTTAAGTGGTGATTAGTTCAATTGAATAGGAACGCACTCCGATTAGTTGCTTTAATTAACTGAAGTAGTTTGTTTATATAGATAAAATATTAAAGTGTGTATTTCTGATTTATTATTTTTATTGGACTGTTATTGTATTAATTATTTCTCCACTACTTGTTGCAGGCATCTATTTTAAGTTTAATGCCGTTATCAAAAGAATCGCATTTCTTGGGCTAACGTTTTTGTAGGACACAGGGGAAAATTAAGTACAATGAAAAGCTGCTTTTGAACAAGAAAAATTTTAATTTTTAACTATTAATAAATCTTATAGGAAAAATATTGTTATTACATTATCTATTTCACTTAAACAACAGCTCGGTCATAAAATTGATGATTTTTCGAAGAAAATCCAAGACCAAGTCAAGTAAACATTTCAAACTGGGAGTAAAATCAACATTTTTTCGTGAAGCGAGTTAATTTAAAATGCGTTTTACACTCCAGCGACTTCCGTAATCCATTCTCTCATAAATGGAACATTGGCGTAAACTCCTGGGAAGTTGGGTCGAGCGCATCCAGCTCCCCATGAAACAATTCCAATTAAGATATTGTCAACTATTAAAGGACCTCCAGAATCTCCCTGGCAGGCGTCTCTTCCTCCGTATGGGGATCCTGCACACATCATGGTTTCAGTGACATCGGCACCTAAAATGAACATGATTTTTGCTTGGGTTAGTTAACTACTCGTGGCAAGTTTTTCAACTAGAAACAACTGAAAGACGATTGCAAAAATCATTAAAAAAACACTTTGCGCGTTTTTTTCTACTGCCTGTTTTATAGCAAAAACTTACCGCTTGGGTAGTACTCATCGCAGCTCTCAATGCTAATCAAAGGAACCGCAACTGCATGCAATTGTGATGGACTGGACCCGCCCTCAGTTAAAGCACCCCAACCAGAGATTACACATCTTGAGCCGGGAATTAAGGGCTAAAAAAATGAAAATTTGTCAATCTTAGAAACCAAACACGCAATTGTACGATTAATTTGCTACTCACGGCATGTGGGGCTGGTAAAGCAACTGGTTGTACGCTATTGGAGAAAACAATTTCTCTGGAAACTTGAATCAAACACATATCATAGTCTAAAGGAGTCCCGGTGTTTCCATAGCCAGGATGTTCGATTACTCGGGTCACTGTGTGGCGTTCTCCTTCAGATTGAACAAAGGATGTTCCCATTCGGATGGTGAATAGTGATGGAGGTGTGTAATCACTAGAAAATCCTCATTAGACAAAAATTCTTGAAAGGCTAACTTTGGGATATTATCCTACCGCCAGAGTTGAGTGCAATGGGCGGCAGTTAAAACCCATCTATTGGAAATAATCGCGCCTCCACATATGTGTCTGAAGACATACTCCAATGAAACCTGATAGGGATAGTTCACAATATTCACTGGAAATCCTCCAACTATTCTAGATTCCTCTTCTTTAAATAGCGGCGAAAATGTACCTAAATTGACCAAAATGGTTATTAGGAACTCACACAGCCTCTCGAACAAGTACCTGGAAGCAATGTACTTTGGCAAAATTGTATTAGATACAATAGAGCTAGAATTTTTAGCTTCATGATAACAGTTTCAATGACAATCCGGAACTACCGATCGAAATTAGGAGCAAATGTAAGAAAATGTTGCCGTCTTGAATGTATGTTACACTGCGATGAGTTATCTTGCAAATGCGCTTTGATGTATTGAATAGATAAAACAGATCAATTAATCAACCGAAATTTTAATCCAAGAAAAATATTTCTGTTTTGGATTAATACAGAATGGTTTTGTATCAGCTGGTTTGTGATGTAAATTTTTTGAACACCGATTTGTAAATTAACCGAAATGAAAAACAGTCACTGTTAAAACTATTATAAGGGAAATTGAAAACGGTAATTATTTTAAAATTAAGTGAGTTTTTTGGACTTTGAATTCTAATTTTTTTCTGAAACTGAAACTTTTCAAATTGATGTAAACTTCCGCCACAAAAATTCAACAATTGACTCAATATTTTTTGAAAGTGTTGACTCTATCCTCAATCTATCGAATCTAACGAAGTGACTAAATAAAATATACTATTGGAAATAAAACAATCCTTGCTCCACGTTAAAAATAGTTGCTTGATTTGTCCTTTGCAAAACGCATCATAGATCCTGCTAATAAAAAAATAAAATAAAGCACATAAAAAACTATTTGTTCTTTAATGGAAATCGCTACAAAAGTGTTTGTTAATGAACATCTTTTAGCAAATGCTGGTTAAATTCCCGCGACTTCCGTAATCCATTCTCTCATAAATGGAACATTCGCGTAAACTCCTGGGAAGTTAGGCCGAGCGCAACCAGCTCCCCATGACACAATTCCAATTAAGATATTGTCCACTACTAAAGGACCTCCAGAATCCCCTTGGCATGCATCTCTTCCTCCATATGGAGATCCTGCACACATCATGGTTTCAGTAACACCGAGACCTAAAAATGAACATGATTTTTGTTTCGGGTACTCAACTACTCTTGGCTGGTTCTTTTCCTACTTCTTGTATGCAGTTTTATTGCAAAAAACTTACTGTTTTGGTAGTACTCATTGCAACTCTCAATACTGATCAAAGGAACTGCAACTGCATGCAGTTGAGATGGACTGGACCCGCCCTCAGCTAAAGTACCCCAACCAGAGATTACACATCTTGATCCGGGAATTAAGGGCTAAAAAAATAAAAAATGGTCAATCTTAGAACCCAAACACGCAATTGTTCGATTAATTTGCTACTCACGGCATGAGGCGCTGGTAAAGCAACTGGTTGTGCGCTATTGGAGAATGCAATTTCTCTGGAAACTTGAATCAAACACATATCATAGTCGAAAAAATTTGCACTGTTTCCATAGCCAGGATGTTCGATTACTCGGGTCACTGTGTGGCGTTCTCCTTCAGATTGAACAAAGGATGTTCCCAATCGGATGGTGAATAGTGATGGAGGTGTATAATGACTAGAAAATCTTATGTCAGAAACAAAATCTTGAAAAGGAAATTTGTGGTCGGATCCTACAGAAAGAGTTGTGTGCAATGGGCGGCAGTTAAAACCCATCTATTGGAAATAATCGCTCCTCCACATATGTGTCTGTAGACATACTCCAATGACACCTGATAGGGATAGTTCACAATATTCACTGGAAATCCTCCAACTATTCTAGAATCCGGTTCTTTAAACAACGGCGAAAATATACCTAAATTTCCCAAAATGGTTATTAGGACTAATACAACTACTTAAAAAATACCTGAAAAAGTTTTACTTTGGCAAAATTGGATTAGATACAATAGAGCTAGAATTTTTAGCTTCATGGCTACAGTTTCAATGACAATCCGTAACTACCGATCGAAATTAAGAGCAAATGTAAGAAAACGTTGCCGCCTTGAATCTTAAGTTACATTGCGATGAGTTATCTTGCAAAAGCGCCTTGATGGATTGGATAGATAAAGCAGACCAATTAATCAACCTAAATTTTAATCCAAGAAAAATATTTCGGTTTTGGATTAATACAGAACAGTTTTGTTTTAGCTGGTTAGTGATGATGATGAGTGCTGTATGCGCTAAGAATTTTCGATTTTTGCTAATGTTTGCATGTTCAATGTTATACAGCTAATGAAAATCACGATTTATAATATTAGTTGAACAACTGATCCAGATATTATCAAGCTATTGTAAACAGTATGTCTATAGCTCCCAGAATTTTGAACTTTTATTTTGATATTAAAGGTGCATAAGGATGAGAATTAATACTCTTTGTCATGTTCTATTTCCATATTGTTCCATCATTTCATTCATAATCTGCTGCTTCAAGCTCAAATATAGATTTCAGAAAAAATGTAAATTTCATTCGATAGCCTTTTTTAGAAATAAAGATGTTTACTACTACTACTATAAATTTCATTTATCGAAAAACTTTTTTTTCTACAATTTTCATAATAAATTCAAATTAGAACAAGAAAAGGTAATTTTTACCAGAATTTTATGGCAGGATCGACCGATTTTTGGTATGATCGATGAATTTTGGTATGAGAGATTCAAATAACTATCTTCCAAGATACTAAGAGTATCTATGTGGGGTTTTAAAGACTCTTTCCAACATGATTTTAAATGCGTCGGTCCTTTGCCACGATTTTAATGGTTGAGGGCTCATTTTCTTCGGATTCTGAAAGTTTTTTTCAGGAAATCCGAGTGTTCCCAACTTTTTCAACGCCCATTTCTACATAAACAGAAATCAAAACTCTAAACCTATAAAAACCTTATTGTGTAAAGCGACTGCAAAAAATATTATAAAAGACACATTAAAAAAGGCTCTTATTTTTAAGTTACGTGCTTTTTTTAAATTTAAACACGTTTATAACATTTTTTAAAAGTTGGTGTTTTTCAAATTGATTGAATCTTCCGCCACATTGAGTGAGCAATAAAATCAATATCTTTTCAAAGTGTTAACTATATCTTGAAACTTTCGAATCCAATGAAATGACTGATTAAAATATATTATTGGAACCTTTTTAAACGGTCTTTTAATCTCCACTTAAAAAGCTTCACATTAAAAATAGTTGTCTGAATTTTTCCTTTAAAAGACGCATCGTTGTTCCTACTGATAAAACATTTAAAAAATATAGCAAACAATTTTAAAATTCTTTAATAGTAATGGCTAAAAAAATATCTATTAATGAACAACTTTTAGCAGATGCTGGTTAAATTCCAGTGACTTCCGTAATCCATTCTCTCATGAATGGAACATTGGCGTAGACACCTGGAAAGTTTGGACGAGCGCAACCAGCCCCCCATGAAACAACTCCAATTAAAATATTGTCAACTATTAAAGGACCTCCAGAATCTCCCTGGCATGCATCTCGTCCTCCGTATGGGGATCCTGCACATATCATGGTTTCAGTGATCCCAAGACCTAAAAAAGCAGTATATCATAAAAAACACCTTTAAACTTTAGGTAGTATATAAAGAACAAGAGAAATAAGGTAAGATAATATGAAATTAGCCTATGAATTGTATAGGTAAAAACAGAAAAGCGACAAAATGCGAATAGAAATATGAAAGTATGGAAATTTCACTTTGAACTCTAATTCCTTTCTTCTTCATAACTACATTGATTTTTGTCAATTCATTTTGTCAAAACTCCCTAAGCGCATGTTTTCATTGATATTTTTTCTACTTACTGTTTTGATAGTACTCATTGCAGCTTTTAACGCTGATCAAAGGAACTGCAACGGCATGTAACACTAATGGACTTGAACCGCCCTCACTTAGTCGACCCCATCCGCTTACCACGCATCTTGACCCAGGAATCAAAGGCTTCGTATTGTAAAAACAGAAAAAAATACCCAAAATCCATCAAAAGTAAATAGTTACTTACCGCATGAGGAGCAGGCAAAGCAACGGGCTGAATGGTATTAGAAAACACCATATCCCTGGACACTTCAATCAAGCTCAAATCGTAGTCGAAGAAATTGGTGCTGTTTCCAAAGCCAGGATGCTCGATTGTTCTACTGACGGTTAAAACGGTTCCTTCGGATTGAACGAATGAGGTTCCCATTCGTATGGTGAACAGTTGGGATGGCGATTCACCTCTAAAGGCAATTATTGTTGAAATTTAAAATTCATTAATTTTGGTACTTACAAGTCGAGCTGGGTGCAATGGGCGGCACTTGCAATCCATCTGTTGGAAATAATTGCTCCTCCGCAGATATGATGATACAGATACTGCAAAGAAACCTGGTAGGGGTAGTTTAGTATGTTTACTGCAACACCCCCAACTATTCTGTTGTCTGAGTCTTGGTGTGGATCAGACAAAAATCCTGTAATGAATAAAAGTGTTAATTTTTTTCGGTTTACCTGACGCCAATTGCATACCTGGAACATTTTTACTTCGACAAAACTGTATAAAGCACAAAATTGCCAGGATTTTTACCTTCATGCTTGCCATTGCACCAGCAGCCAGCAAATAAAAGCTGAAAAAATGTCTTTTCAAAATTATCGCTATCTTAAATGTCCTCGAACATCGATAAATTACAACGACGAAGATAAAAGTCTGAAAATTATGGCAAGGAACAGATAAGCTGGTAGAATAATAAATCAAACGTCCAGGTTTTAATCCAAAACAACATTTTCGGTGTTAATGCAATAAGCAATGATAATTTTCCTGTGGAATTAAACAAACAAAGTTTCAAACGGGATAAATTAGCAATAAGAAAACTTCCCAATTACATTAGAAGCCTCAATGTAGTTGTAACAAGTTTTATCAAGCAACAGGCTTCGAAATCTAGAAATAAAAGTGAACTAGTGTTAAAAATGTAACAAAGCGTCATAGAAGTCTGTTCGGGCTAAGTCAAAATTAGCTTCGCAATTTTTAACTCGCAGTATTAGTGAGGTCAGACCATCTATAAGATTAAAACAATATATTTTAAAAAAAAACTGGTGCAGTTGCCTCCATCCACACGAAATAAACCGACATGCATATATGAAAACCATAACTTCTTGCGATTAGGGTCATCAAACGGTTATACAATTTTTAGTTAACTGTTTTTCGTAAAAAATCGATTAAATTAAATTTAGTATTCAAAATTACTTATTGAATATTTTTTAAATAAAAAAAAATATTTTGTATTAGTATTTCTGATGCACGTTTTAAGCCAAGGAAGATTTTGGAAAATATGCTTTGATTGATCACACCGGTTTTCGAAAAAACGAAATAACAGAAGAAATGACAATCAACACTAGCCTAATAAAAAATGCAAATGAAAATACAAACCAACGAAAACTAGAAACTATAGTTTCAAACCCCAGAACACAAAAAAGTGATCGAGACGATTAATAATCGGCTCAAAGATAATTTAAGAAAATATATTTGATTACAATTAAAAATGTTTTAAAAAAATACCTGACTGTGTTTATCAATAAAGCAACATACTTTTCCATGGTTCTATAATTACAACATTGAATCACATTGAATCTTACACTCATCAATCATTATATGAGCTTTAATCTGTCCAAAAGTAATGCTAATAATGGTTTTTTTTTATCTTGATCTAGTCAAATGAAACGCTTATAAATCTAATAAAACAAGAAATAATTTTTCATTGAAAGTGTTATCAGTATTCGATTTTTTATGGGCTTTATCGTTTCTTTTACTTACTTTACTTTACTTTGCTAATGCTACAGAAGATTTTTTAAAGTAGGACTTAATCCATTTTCTATACCGTTCTTTATATTTTCTGTGTTTTTATTTTCAATTATTAGAACCAAAATAGATTATCTACTCATCAGTTAAAATAAATATTTGAACCGGATATGCATCTGACAATTATTGTGCCGCGTATTATTTTATTGATAATTCAATAGCACCGTAAAATACAATAAAACACAGTATTCCATACAATTTTCAGTGCTTTATTATGTGCAATTTATCTATTGTTAAGCCCATAACAAATATTCTAAAAGGAGATAACATTGTTAACAGCTTGGACACATAGGGGTTAAATATCTGTCTGGTATCCTCCTTGGCTTTCATTTTCAACTCTGATATACTCCAGTCAAACAGCAATCATGAATTTATTTCTTGCATCATTTGCTTTGTTTCTGGCATTCTGTGAAAGTTCTATCATACTCGGGAATGTAAGCCGTAAGTATCAAAAAAAATTAAAAGTTCGCGAAGGAAACAAGAACAGAAGTTTTGCTAATTAGTTATAGCTATCTAGGGATAATTCAATTAAGCTTTGTTTTTCAAAATCTGCACTAATAGGCGTAGAATACACTGAAGATCTTGGAGGGCGAATAGTTGGAGGATCCCAAACCGACATCACTATTTACCCCTATCAAATATCCTTGCAGCTCTACTACAGACATCGGTGTGGAGGAGCCATTATTTCCGACCGATGGGCTTTAACTGCGTCACATTGCACCAGATTGTAAGTCAGCAGGAAGTCATTTACGGTCCAGTTTAATGCAGGAAAACTAACATTTTCACCCAGAAATCGAGTAACACGGCCTCCAATTCTCGCCTTCACTGTCCGTCTCGGATCTTCTTTTCTAATGGCTGAAGGCTTACTAATTGGACTTACCAGAATTGTTGATCATCCTATGTATGGCAATTCAGTTAACTTACTTGACTATGACATTTCCCTAATTCAGCTAGCACGGACACTTACCTTTACTAATTCCATTCAGCCAATTGCTCTTCCATCTGCAGACCAGGTAAGTTTGTGTATTTGTTTTTGTAGGAAGCAAACAAAAATTGTTAATTCCAGGTTCAGAAAATTGTAATTTTTTTTTATTAGTTGCAAACTTAAGTTTCTCCGATTTGATTAATTTGGTAGCTTACCTTTAATTGCGTTAAAAATTCGCAACTTTTACAATGCAATATCGAATTCATCATCAATTTCCGCTTTAACATATTTGTATTTTTATTTCCTCTGTTCGTAATTTAACGTTATTCTTAACGCTACTATTATTGCATTTGCTTTGTACTTTTCCTGTCTGTACTTATTACTCATGAGTTTCTTCCACTGATTCTTTGTAATAATTAATTAATTTGCACTCTCTATCGGCATTTCTTTTTCCATTTGCCTGGGACGGTTTCTCGGTTCTGTTTTCAATATCTTTAAAAAAAAGCTCCAAATAATGTTCATCCGTTTTCAAACTTCACATTACGAAAGTTTTTTTATGTCGAAATTATAATTGTTTTTTCGCGCTTTCTTCTTAGGTTTCCTTGTTTCCTGTGCATGTTATGATGGGCCTTGGCTGAGGCGACGATTTGCCTCCATGTGTCTCGCTCTTCCATCACTTCTAGACCATTCCCGATGCCCATTTTCCGGAGGTCCAATGTTATATTATCACGGCACCTTAATCTCGGTCTTTCAAGTGGTCGTCTTCCTTCTGGTGCTCTGTCCCATATTAAGCGGACCATTCTATCCTCTGGCTGTCTTCGTACGAGCCCTGCCCATCTCAACCTTTGTGCCTTTATGAGGTTAATCAGTTCTGGTTGATTGTAAATTTGTTTTGATTCGGTAGCTTTGGTATGCTGGTTTTGGTCAGTCCGAAAATTTTCTCAGCACTTTTCTCTCGAGTCTTCGAATGAGTTCCTCATTTCGCACTGTAAGTGTCCAGGTTTCGCAGCCGTACATTACCACGGGTCTTTTCATGGCCTGGTACCTTTTGATTTTCGTTCTTTTGATATAATTCTAAAGTTAATTTAAAAAAATGCGAATGTTGGAGAGGAAAATATGAAAGTGAGCAAAATTTGTCCATTTTATTTATTTTTCCATCTTTTTCTGCTTTAATGTACAATCTCAAAACGTATTTCTGCAAATTTGAATTTAAATCACTCTTGAAGTTTTGTAATCTGCTGCTTTTGTATGGCTTGCAATTATTGGAGAAAAACCATATGTTTTAACACTGATATAAAATAAAAACGTTTGAAGCAAAAAACTTGTGAGCATTTACTAGTTTAAAAAAACACTTTAAAATATTAATACTACATTAAACTGAAACTAAATCAGAAATTTAATGACAGTAATCCGGATGAAATAAGTTAAAATTGATAATTAAACCATCTGTGGTAATGGGAAACCCAACATATAATTTGCTAAAAAACTAACGATCTGAAAATCTCCAAACCATTAAAATTTTTGAAAAATGGCGCATATTCCTGAACGATAATTAAATTGCTTCGAGAACAATAATAATCAACAACCAAATTTCAATCTACTTCCTATTTCCAAAGCCATGAATTTATCTTTATAGCCATTATCTTTCGTCTGGAAATTTGCGTCTTTGATATGGTACGGATGACAAAGTAACTTTATCATTTATCATTCACTTTTCAAACAACAAAATTATAAATTTATTACATTTTATCTGAAAACTTTAGACTTTTTGTTCCAGAAAGAAGTACCTGGAGCCCGATGTGTGATAACAGGATGGGGAACGTTAATATCGGGAGGAACAGCTCCTTCAAGACTACATGTGGTCAGTGTGCCTTGGATTAGCAACGAAAGTTGCAATCAATATTATAATCCAAGTACGTACCAGTCAAATTTACTCTGAGACAACGAAATGTCTTAACCTGCCAAGCTTATCTTAATTCTTGTGGAATTATGCATTCCTAATCGCCAGGGATTAATCGTGAAATTTAAGACGTTTATCTTAAAGCTAACGAGTTGAAATTTTTGGTAATTGCCGTTGTAAAAAGCTTAAGATGGATCTACTTCAACGGATACTGTGTCGACTTAAGCCAGATCCACAGGCGAAACGCTGCTGTCGATGAGTGGCAATAAATGCTCCGTGTGGTCAGAAAATTTCAAGTTGTTCCTTCTTTCTTGAATAGGATTGAAAGCTAAAAAATAAGTTATAACTCATAGTACAAACTAAAAGAGAAAAATGAGAGCAATGAAGAGCGGAGAACAAGAGCGGTTTTTAAATGAAATAACCAAAAAACGAAGAAATAAAACAAACAACAATTTATAATAATGCTTTGGTAGGCAAAACTGCTTTATGTTGTCAAAATGAGCAAAAACTATTACTGTATCTGAAAACTAAGACAATTATTAGTTTTTTTTAATGAAAATAAAGAATTACCATTTGCGCGAAAATAAACAATAACGCAAGATTAATGTAGGAAAATTACAAAAATCAGAAATATAATCAAAAGATGTTTACTACTACTACTAATCAAAAGAGGAAATTTTTTAATTGGACCCATTGCACAGTTGTGGTGATCACTCCTAGGCAACTGAACTTACTTTTGCTCAAAAACCCAGAAAAACAAAAGAAGAACAAAATTATTAATGTGTACACAAGATTAGTACAGCATGTGCACAAACTTTTTTAAAACCTTTCCAGGATCGCTAAATTCTAAAGCTTGTTAAAAATGAAGTCTGTAGGGCGAAAAATAGCCATGTATTGCAGGTCTAGTGAACTAAAGTTATCGAAAACTGTAATCATTTTCATTACGTAAGTCCAATGGTTCGAAATGAGAATTATATTGAATTTAATTACACTGTAATCCATTTGATCCTATCGGGTTCCCCCAAGAGGGCTCTCATTCAATCATTTAGAATTAAAGAATACGCTTTTTTTACTTCCAAAGCAGACCATCAAGAAAATTAAGTTACTTTAACAGAGCTATAAAGAATCTACAAACAATAAATCTTCTGGGGGAAAATATCCTGCTGACTGACTCTAAAATAAATGTTATTTTAGCAAGAGTCTCCTACAGCATGATGTGTGCTGGATCGCCCTATGGAGGAAGAGATGCTTGCCAAGGAGACTCCGGAGGGCCTTTGGCCGTTGACAACGTCTTAATCGGCATTGTTTCTTGGGGTAGAGGATGTGCCCGGGCCGGATTTCCTGGAGTCTACGCCTATGTGGTTTCGGTTAGGCCCTGGATTGCCAATATCACTGGACTATAACCTCCTGACTCTATACCGTAGTATATAAAAAATGTCCTGTTGTATGCAGTTGCTTGTTGAATTTTAGAAAAAGCCCGACTACTCAATAACCCAAAGTTAAGGTAGAGTTGGTGCAAAATAACAAACATGGTCCTTAGTTAAAATATACATATATTTTTTATACGTATAATATCATTAGTGTAATCATAAATAAAAAGGTACAAAACAAATATCCACCTTCATCTTCTTTTAGTTCTTACAAGTTACCACCTGGACAAGGTGTTCCAGAAAATAGAAAATCTACTTTCCGATGATGATTTTGCGTCCAGCTCCCATATTCTGGCCGGCTTGGGTGGCACCTTTGTTCTGTCCAGCCTGGAGGACCGATGATGGTCTGTCCGGCCTTCAATTGTTCCTCGCTGAAGTCACGTTTGTTTTCTTCAGATGGTTTAGGTCCTAGCCATGGGCCGGGCCATTCAGAGTGTCTGTAGGTTTGACGACCAAGAGCGAACAAGGTGTTGGTTACACCAGCAATGTCTTTCTTTTCCCACAGATCAACTGTTTGGAAAACATCGATGTCAGCTACTCCATAGTTTTTGATTGCTGCCTGGAAGCTACCGAAAAAAAATAAGGTTGAATAATCCGTTTCTTTTATGTTGCAGAAGTTTGGAACTGGACTGTCTGCTATTTTTTGTCAACAAAAATAAACTTAAAACTATTGAGAATCGTAAAATTCGTGTTAGGGTGTAATCATCTCAGTTGTTTAGATTGCTAATACTTTCCAAGTCATAAAGTGTGCGTTGCCTATTAACAGTTAAACAGATGCAATTTTTCTTCAAACAAAAAGTGAAAAAACGCTTATAAAATCTACATTCGAGCATTTCTAAATAAACTGCAGCTATTTATAAGAAAATGGCAGACCCGAATAAACAACTGTGTAAAAGCAATTTTCTGGAATCCGAGTTCTATTAATAAGACAAAGTTTTACGAAATTTTTGAAACTAAATATTATAAAATATAATGGGAATTGGCACCCGAAACAGTTTGCGATGGCGTGGTTTATAATAGAACTTGTTCGCCATTAAAATTAACTGAACCAACTTTGAAGTTATTTTAATGAATAGCAGGATACTTTGATATTGTTGGCTTAAGTTGCTAAGTTGGAGTTCGATACATCGAACTCTAAAGTTCCAGGGATTGAAAATATGTTTCATACAAATTTTGCGAATGTTATATGCTTCGAATGTGTCTTATCTTAAGCTCCAGTTTACTGCTTTCTTCGAAATTGGGACAATTATAAATACATTTATTCTGCAGTTTTTTCAAAGAAATTCAGTAAATATTTCAACTGCTTGAAGCCCTAAGTGTCTCTGGCTTTTGCTTTTGAGCTTCCTTTGGATGCGAGAGGTTTTTCCAATTTTACTCAACTCACATTGAAATTTGTATTGAAGAACTCAATCGGAATTTAATGGAATTTGCAACAAAGTTCGGAAATAAACAAGAAAATTAAAAGAAAAATTTTGTTAAACAGGTTTTCATATTTTTTTTGTAAAACTTTACACGACTTTTTTGTACAAGATTTTTGGAAACTCATACTCTCTTTCTGCTTCCGATTTTTCGCCCAATGAAAAGCATTTTGGGATCGCAACAACAAGTTTTATCGTTGGGTCTCAAAAATTCCAGTTTCGCTCAAAGGCTAAAGAAATGAATTTTATTAGAGGCTGAAGGGAGAAGAATTGTTTCAAGATGTTATATTTTCAAATTTTAGTCGTATTTTATCAAAAATTATATATATTTTTTTTTAGTTTTACGTGATTGCCATTGTGTACAATTTAACTGATGTATTCTTTTTGTTTTGGACGCAAACTCAGGACCCAACGTTTTTATTTTCTGTTAAACTTAAGAAAACACCGCAAGAATTTTGGCAAACAAATAATTGAAAAAAGTAGAAAAATTATCATAACTTTCATTGAAAAAGGTGAAAAATTCTGCGTGAACCGATTTGAGCCAATAGGGTTGAATTTCCTCCCAACTTACTTGTTGATGTTTTCCATGAATTTGAACTGTCCACCAGATTTGTTGATTTTGCTAACGGATCCGGGGGCAAGTTTGTTGATTACTTCGCAAAGGATGGTACCGTCCTTAAGAACATCTTCGTACGCCTGGCCTGGAGGAAATTTGGCTCCCAAGATGGATTCGATCCATTCTTGGGCTTCCTTGTCCTGTTGTAGATCACGCTTGGCAGCGAGCTAAACGGCAGGCACAAATTAATCATCATCATATCAAATTGTCTTAAAAATAGAGATTCTACTTCAATTTAAAGATATATTGTAAGTCATATAAAAAATGTTGAAGAATATCGTTAAAGTAGAAGAAAGTTGTTCAGATACTTTTTTGAAGAAAAGCACATTTGAATTATACAAAAAATGCAAGTAATAGAAGACAACAAAAGTTGAATTATATTGTTATTCCAGGATGGCTTGTTATTCCAGAAAGCCGTACTCACTTTGGCTTGGACTTGACGTTCCAGAGACATGATAGCGAGTTTCGCGCTTAGGTGAACCAACGAATTTGACCACCACACTAAACTGAATGCGAAAATCAACTCTTTTTGCTTATATACGAGGTCGGCTTTTCGATCAACCTACAGGATTTCAACGTAGTTGTGGAAAACTCGACGCTGGTTAAATTTAGATGGGCGAATCAGATTTTCAGTGATTTAATCCAGCAACTCACACTGTGCAATCATGACTATGTGATTTATTCTGGATTGTTTCCCAACTTCTTCTAAGACTGTGTACATCCATAATTATTGTTCTTATTACCATCTCGCCATTTATAATTGAAAGCACTTTCTTTTTGGTCATTTTCTTCAATAACCATTCTTCTATCAGAAATAATAAAACTGTTTTCATCGTTTTATTGCTACTGCTACTAGCAAGGGGCCAGAAACGAAGGTAAAACTTCCTCCAAAAAAAGGTTATGAGCAATCACGCAAAAGAAGGCTAGAAGAGGTTTAAAAAAATGTTCAAGAAAAAACGAAATAAAGAAAGCTTTGATGGGTGAATTTGTGTATGCAACTATGAATAATTTTCAGCAAATTGTTGGACAATCTAGCTAAAACCCTACAGCTTCTGCTTCTATAAGCAGAAGCGGAATTAGAGACTTTCTGAGAAGAAGCTGGTACAACTTGTTCTTCTACTGGGAATTGTACCAAATCTAGCAATTGCAACTGCTTTACATGAACGACTGAATATTCCCGATTTTATATCTAATCTTACTTGCAATAAATGTGTAAATTAAAAAACCCGATGATTTGTGAAGGTAAATAAAAATCACACAATCTTAAATAAACAATGTCTTTATTCTTACTTTATATAAATTGACTAGACAAAATCTGGAAGGTATGCCTTATCCTTAAAAACAACCAGTGGATAAACACAAATAAATCGAAAAGGTGCCTCCTAATTTACATACCAAAAGTATGAGCGTAAAAAATAAATTTGAATTTTTTTGGACGTATGTCGTGTATTATTCTCTAAAATTTGCTCCGAAATGATACAGCACGTTTATTAGTGATAAACTTTCAAAAAACAAAATTGGATTGTGATATCTACCTACAAAAATGAAATAAACATTGAAATATACGTTTTTTCTAAAAAAGGAAATGCACTTACTGAGCAACTAACAGTGCATTGGGTAAAAACAACTAATATCCATTCCATTGAGATTGTGCTAAAAAAATATAATAAAATAATTTTCAACGGCGATTTTCTCTATTTAGATGGGTAACATTCTTAGCATTCTACTTTAGTTACTTTCACAATTATCCCTCTTAGTTGCTCATGCCACAGAACCGAAGTGACCTTACCTACTATACAGTTATTTGCATAAAACAATTTTTATTGCCCTTATAATTTAGACTTTGCCTCAAAATGAATATGTCGCCTCACGAGTGTACTACATAAAATTCGGAAGATTCTATTCTTAAAATTACTCGGCTTAACTGACTATTGGACGATGTACAAAATAATTTACATATATTTACAATATTATAAAAATCACTAAACTTTATAAAATATTTGTTCGTCAATTTCCTCGCACATAGTAAATCAGGCGTTTTGCTTTTTTCAGTTTCAACTGGCGAATACAACTATAAAAGACAAACGAAGGCAATTCATAAATTTTATTTTTTTTATCCATTAACTGCACATTTATTAGTTCTAATACCACATAAAGTGCGTATCAATGATGATATTTATTTAAATTAAAATACAAAAATATGTAAGAGCTCACATAAAAATCATAGTATTAGAGTATAAACACTTTGCATCATTTATTATGCAAATTCATCCGTATACAAGTCGTATAACTAGATAAATTCAAATCGAAGACGGATTCCATATTATTTTCCTTAGCTACGTTTAATGCATAAAAAGTTTCAATTAGTCTGACTAGTAAGTCCAGGATCCAAACATAACATTTTTTTCAAAATAAATCACATAAACCGAGACGGTACTTTAAGCACAATTTTTAAAACAAATGATTTGCAGCGGTCGGTTTCAAATGGTCGCCCAGTAGATACGATGCAGCACCACTCGGTCCCAACAAAGAAGTGAATGGCGAAGACAAAGCGGCAGCAGCAGCTGCATGGTGTGACTGAAGGTGGCTGGGCTGAGAGGACAACACTTTGTTGGCTTGTTGCACCAGCAGGGCTGTGTTGCAGGACTGCGGGCTCATTGCAGCCCATTTATTGTTGTTGGACATCGATTCGTCAGACAGTTTACCTGCAGAATTATAATTAATGAATTTAATTGTAAACGAGAATCGCACTTTAGCAACTGAAACTAAGAAGAAGCTTACAGCAAAACAGGGAAGGAAAGTAAAGACTGACTTGAAAATCGAACTGGATCAATTTTTAAAAGAATCAATATTTAATGGAAAATAGATGCTGAGTTAGTCATTATATCAATCATGGTTTGTTTAAAAGCTTGAGGCAGAAGCACTTAAAAAACAATTTTTTAAGTTTCAAATATTTCCAGCTAGAAGCATCGTTGGCATTGTTTCATGTCAGCTCTAATTGATCCGAAGTATTTCAAATATAATAATAGATGTGTTTTGTAATCAGATGTGAAGCTGTTTTGTTACAGAACCTGCACAATAAGTCGTAAAATGAGGTTGCACTCGAAGTAAACTAAGTAGTAGAAATGTATAAATACCACTGTCGATGCATTTTAAATGGACAGTTTTATTTAATCAAATAATCTTCTAGATTCAGATTGAAATACTTGCTGTTTATGCAATTTTTTTCAATTTTACAGCAAAATTGCTGACGACAAATTGGCAGCTTAAAAATTGCTTCCAAGAACGTAAAGGACATCATTAGACGTTCCAATTATTTTTATTTCAGTTTTCTGAATTTTCGAGATATTTGCATTCCATGCAATCCATAATTAGAGTACAGACAGATTTAACTCCTACTTATTTATTTGATTTATATATCGGCATCTTTAAACGACATTTATTTATAGTTCGGGCACATTTACACTTGACCCAATATTTCTCCTGAACTAACGAAACAGCTGCTTATGACCCACTTGCAATGCAATTTTCAGATTTTGAACGAAAAAATTGCGTCTGCAATTGCTTTAAACTGATTGAAGGAAACAACACAAAAGTTAACTCAATATAACTGGGGAGTTTTTCAGGGTTTCAGGCCATGGCGCAAACGAATTTCCTCCTGATGTTGTGCTTGCAAAACGCGTGGAAAACTTGCAAACTAAGCGGCGTACGTCTTCATGCTGGCCGAGCAAACCACCTCTGAAGCTTCGCTATCACAATGACCTGAACGCCCGCAAAAATCATGAGTTCTAGTTAAAGTTTGCAAAAGCCTAAAAATCTTTTGGTAAATTTTGATGAAAAGTGAAACCTGGTTGGTGTTAAAACTCGGCAAATTGGACACATGGAGTTTCTAATCGCATATAGCAATAATCGGTTCTGCCTTGTTATTGTGCAATTTATAAATAAATTAATCTAGCGAGACAGCTTATTGTCAGTCGAGCGAGATCCCATTTAAATAATGTAACAAATAATAAATCACTCTTATTTTATACGAAATTGGCAAAGGGATGCCAAAATAAATATTTTAAATCGCCAAAAAGTGCCTGAAATGTTTCGAGTTGACATAAGCCAAACACGTTTCCAAAGGTTTTGCTGTATGCATTTTAATTGGTATGACGGGTATTTCTTTGTCATTACAACTAAAAACTCATGCAGGTTTTCACTTTTAAATTGTCTGCTTTTTCACCTATTTCAAGCTTTTTAGAGAACTGATCACTCAAAGTCTAAAAAAAATGTTTTGGCCAGAGGCAACATTCAAGATATTTTGAGATAAAAAGTGTATGCACCAGAACAGAAAGCAACTGCTTCTGAAAAATGCTTCTTACATACACAGCTGGCAAAAAAAATAAACGAATACTTTATCTTTTGAGGCATCCACTGAGGTGATAACATTTAAATTAAATTGCGGGATTGTTGAAGCATTAAAAAAAATTCCAGAATAAAGTGTAAAAGATATTTAGAGACTTGATAAACAAAGCAGACCCATCTGTATCCTGTGGGTTAAAAATACTTTATTTCGTTAATAAATTCTAATAAATCGAGATGATCCAGCCGTGCCAAGATTCTGTACGGATAGTCACAAACTTGTCATGAGTCTGGAATTGTTCTTTTGGTAAATAAATAGTTTCCAAGCACGTGGACAGGAAAGGACGTTAAATAAGTTTATTAATGAAGATCAGTAGCAGTTTGTAACGCGCTGGTTAAATTTTTTCAAACAGATGTTTTCAATTTGTTTATCTGTTGAACAATTTGGAAAAGACACTTTTTTGGCTCTGACTCTCAACATATTGATTTTTTCCGTCTGAATGTTAAAGTGTCTGTGAGCTTGTACCATCTTCAGATTGAAATTTCAATCCAAAAATGTTTTCACCCAAACAAAAAAACGGAAGTTATAATATATAGATTAATTTTCGTATATTTTCCTGACTGTACTTTAATTCATTCCAATGTATTCCTGGGTTTCAGTCAATTTTATTGTTTATTATTTAAAATGTTACAAATACGTTTCGGTGTCTTTATCCACCATCATCAGTTTGTGTATATAGTTGCTTTCAACTTCACATTTCTCGAAAATGTGAAGTTGAAAGCAACTATATACACAAACTGATGATGGTGGATAAAGACACCGAAACGTATTTGTAACATTTTAAATAATAAACAATAAAATTGACTGAAACCCAGGAATACATTGGAATGAAATATAGATTAATAAAATGCATCACCAAAAGAAAGCAATTCGTGATAGTTTAAAGAAATAGTAAAATCGTATAAATCCACCTCTGTTTCTCACTTTCTACCGCCACTATTCGGGAAATGGATTTCACATATGAGACCTTTTGAAGCCTGCCAGATGCTCGCCAAATTTATATCTATGGAATTCAAAAATAATATCGTCCTATTCAATTTTCCGCTCAGCGGAAGTTTTGATACATGTTGCGACCCCATATCGAGGGCCACATTTATGTTCCATGGAGGATGACCAAATTTATCGGAAACGCCTCTATAGATGTGTTCTCTTAGAAGAAACTTTAGTACACAATTTAATGTTTTGTTCAGTTCTCATGACATCTTTTGTTTTATACACTTTAATGCACATGTTGTGCTAGTGTTTTAGTTGCATGTGCGGGAGGAATGCATCTGGCAGCCAAACAAGGTTTTCTGATACTAAAATTAACATCAATTGCGATTATTATCTAGCTTCTATAATTAATTAAAACAACATCAGAATCAGAGGTATCCAGATTATCATTCCAGCGCGTAGATTCAACTAAAAAACATGCACCATTTCACCCTACAGAAGGAAACCAGATTTAGGCAATAGAATGAAGCTTGGCAGCTCCAAAGCAAAAAAAGGCAAAACACAAGTTTGAAACAAGTGAGTTCGAAGTACTTTGTAACAACAAGGATCAAAACCCTTCGGACATTAAATAATAAAATGGGCCGTATAGTTAGTAAATTCAAATAAAGTGTGCATCCTTCTCCATGACAACATGCCACTAGGCAGGCCGGGTCTTTCTTGGCGGCATCCGAACAGTTGACAGTAATGGAAATAAACGAGAGGCGGCGGCCAATTTTCTAGATTAAACGTCAGGGAGAGGCGGCTGGTGCTCTTTCCGCCTTCGGCCTCATGCTGCCTCCAACGGCCGATCCAGAACTCCAGAGTGAGCCTGTCAAGGGACAGAACTGACTCATACTGGGTCGGAATGATTAGGAAAAAATCACGAAAGTTTCATTATAACATGGAAATAATGGAAGCACACTAATTAGAACTAGTCGCAGACTTAGTGCTTTGAACGCTTGATTAGTGGACATCGAAGGTCTGCAAACTTGATTTGAAACTTTAAACTCCATTAGCTAATTTGCGATGAAAAGTCATAGATCTGAAGTTTATTCCGTTTGGGAATTTAACGGGAACTTGGATTTGGAAAGCATAAAAATTATAGTCGTACTCGTTCACCTCTTTTTAATGTGGAGGGTTGGAAGATTTTGAAGGAAAGATGCCTTCATACAGAAGTTAAAAAGCTAGAAGAAAACGCGAGGTTGGGTGCTTCTGTAAATGCAAACACAACCCTAGTGTGATGTGAAGATTTCACATTAACTTGGAACGACCCAAAAATCCAGTACAATAAAGAGTTTTAAGCGCTTCTTAGCATTAAAAACATTAGAAAGTGCAGAAAATGTTGTATACAGGCGTGAGTTTATTTGCTGATAACATTAGCTCTCGAATATTCACTTTTAACTCTACAATTAGGCAATTTTGTGAAGTAGTTCAACGGTCATTTGGCAGACTATTAGTACTTTGGCAAAATATCTATGTGGACCAATAACGAACATGAAACTTTGCATCCATGCATCCAGACAATCCATTCCATTTGTTGATGAACAGCATTGCATCATATTTGTGGTTAGTTTTTAAAATGTGCTCTTTAAGGCTTAAAATGTATAACAATGTCGAACATGTATAAATATTACCTTCGTTAAGAACACCTAAATCCTTTCAATATTCCACATAAGAGACGCACGGAATTTTATCAGACACAATATAGGAGTAAGAGATGCTGTCGAGACCAATCTGCGTATGAAGAGTAGAACTGGGTGGGTCGTGTGGCCAGAGTAACCGATGGTCGATGGACAAAAAAATATTACAATGGAGACCAAGAGTGGAAGCAAACAGAGGACGCCCACCAGCCCGATGGAGTGACGACATAAGGAGACTGGCTGGAAATTGGATGCTGATGGCACAGGACCGGAAAGAATGGCAAAATATGAGAGAGGCTTTTGTCCAGCAGTGGACAGTATAGGCTGATGATAATGGTGATGGTGAATCTACTTATTGTAAGCGTAAAAGTTTCTTCGATTTTCTGACCTCCATATCTACACCAATTGTTTCAGATTCAAGATTTTATAACAGTATAGGTTATATAGATTAGGCAGGTTTCAATGGGGACCAAATATGGCTCTTGGATTACATATTTAACATGACTTACGCCACTGGCCACCAGTTATTCTAAGGGTGACAGTTTATTAATATCACGATTATCACCTATTTCCATCAAAAACACGCGAAATTGCCGAGTATTTTAAACTGAAAAAAATGTTTCGATGTTCATAAAAAAGCTTACCATTATTAACAGGTTTGATATCGATACCATTCGAAGAATGATGACTCGATATGCTACTGGTATTCGAATTAGGGGTGGTGCTAATACTGGAATTCGGTGAGCTTGGTTTCACATCCTTCTGCATCCCTTGGCCGTTCTTTGTGGTTGTTCCGGCACCCTCCGCTTTGATCGATGGAGGATTCGGACTGTCCGCTGAATTGTTCGACTGATTCTGATTGGAGGCTTTCTGCTGTGCCAGTCGTTCCTGTTTCCGAAATTTCGCTCGCCGGTTTTGAAACCAAACCTGCAACAATCGGAAAATCATTAGTCGTTATCGTAATAATTCAAATGCCCCCTTGAAGAACATTTGATACCATAAACTTCTGACGTTTGGTATATTTAATTAGTAAAATTTTAATTAAGTACGCTCTCCCTGTAGTAAATTGATTAAAATTTTCCTCAGACCCTTGTTTTTCTGTATCATCTCCTTCGAGAAGCCGCCGCTGAAAGCGGCCTGTAATTTATAACGCTTTTCATTCTTTAGATTTGCAACCCTACTTATAAAGATTAACTAATGAAATGTTATGATTTACGAAGGTTGAATTTCAACTCCAAATGTTCGATTTTTTAATGTTTTATGAGCATATTTTCATGGGGAAGTTATGGAAATTGTAAACCTGTTTGCAGAGGGGATTTAAGGAAGGTTTTCCGTTTATTCGATGGACGTTTTAAGATGAATAAATATATTCAAAATATCTCGACCACAGAACTTTTTCTTCTGGCTCACTCCCATCGTGGCAATTTATACCTAAACATTAATAATGTTTGTAAATGAACAGAAGCCGCACTCTTTCAGCTCATCGCAGATGCATTTAAGCGCTTAAACAAGTCTGGTGGTTACTAAACCAGCACAGTAACTTAAGTGCGCCTATGGGATAACACACTTTCGAGGCTGGCTGTAAAGTGGACAAAATAGACTAAAAATAGAAATAAGTAAACTATAAAATTGGAATAATTCATGGTAAATTACAGGAAACAAGAAATATATAGCTTGAAACTTTTGGTTCGAACTAAAAAAATGTGTTCAAGTCTGCAAAGTACGACTTGTTTAAAATACTAACGCTGATTTTTGTTCAATCTGCTACCTGTTTATGTCTGGCGGAAAGCCCAAAGTTCTAGCCAAAACAATCTAGGCAATTATCTGATTATATTGTAATGGCAATTATCCAATTCAGGTTTACAACAAATTGTCGTAACAACTTAAGCGAAAAACGTTGCGACCATTTCTTATGTGTATTTTCATAGAGCTTAGCATTGAAGTAACACTTTGTAGCAATTATCGGAAAATCTAAAGCACATTTTACGGCTTGTGTTCGAATTGTTTTACTGCAGACAAAAAAAGCCGATCCTTTTCAATTTGGCCTGCAACAGGAAAACGAGAAAAAAATGAAAACGGACACAGGCACGTTGAATATTTGCACAACATTTTACAATAATTGCGCCTCCCCTTGACAGCCGATAAATAAAAGCAGAATTGATTAAGCTGATTGCTGTGCTCTCACGGTTCTTTTTTTATTTGAATACATAAATGCTCGTGTTTAACAAAGGTGCAATTGCCTATTGTTTTGGAAATTACATGCATTGATATGTAGGCTTTTTTTTAGCCAAACCATCTGCAGATGGCTGAATGCTTTTATTCGCAAATATTGAATTTATGTTTTAGATAATTCTGTTCAAACAATTCAATTCAATAAAAGAAGAAATTCCAATATTATTGGCGATTTTTAGAGCGAAGAGTTTCCAGACGCTTTCAACTGACGTGCTCAAATAAGAAGATAGAAAACCATTAACTTTTTTAGTTGTTTTTTATTGACTTGTTCAAAAACTCATTCTAAAATATTTTTTGCGTTATTTCTTTTTGGGTTTCTGGAAAACACAGTATCTTGGACATATTATGAGGGGCAGCCAATACGGAATCCTGAAGCTCATCATCGAAGGGAAGATTCGGGGGAAAAGATCCATCGGAAGACGCCTGAACTCATGGCTAAAGGACATCCGCAGGTGGTTTGGGGGCACATCCACAGAGATCTTTCGAGCAGCCACACTGGCCATTTGGTTCGCCAATTTTTTGCATAGACTTTATCAACATTTGTTGAAATTGTTCCATAATACAAAACACAATTGCATTTGATCATATAAACCCAACAGGAAAGAAAATCTAAAAAGTGTGTAAATTGAATAAACAGACGGTAATCGGCTAAATCATCAACATTTTAGTACAAACTTAGTCATAGATGCATGTGTTTCGAAAAGTGAGAATTTCATATTTTTAAACGGACGATTAATCTTAGCGTGAAACGCAGTAACATGCGAAGACGATTATTTAAAAATAGGACTTAAGTAAGCTTGGCTGTTGTCCCAAAAATACAGATCCGATACGTCATGGTAGGTGTTTTCAAATCTATACAGAATCGTATGACTATTTAAGGCTTTTCTTACTGTCCAATCTCCACACGGGTGTAATTGGATGGTTTTTGATGTTTGGCAAATGGCGCTACATCAAGCCAAGCCAAACAAATTCCTCACTAGCGAAGTGAAATTATTTGCCAGCCGATTTTGACTGCCAAAATTAAACAATTTTATCGGCACCGTTTTCCAAGAAAAATTCATAAAAAGTATTCAAACCGAGAACAAGCTGCTTCATATACATGTAGATACTTTCATTTTATATGCTGGTTGGGTTGCTTGGTATGGCTTGCGCCATCTATTAGAACTGAGGCTGAAAGCCGTTTCTAAATTAAAGCTCTAAAGTTTGAGGAATTCAAATAAATAATTAATGCGTTAATTAATAGAATTTAAATCGTATAATTGTAGGCAATAGAAATAGACTGCGTTCACACACCTTATGCTAATTGCGACTCAAATTGTCACCAAACAGTCAGCTATTTTGACTTCACATCTACTCTACACTTTACACAATTGCAGACACTTTCCATTTTTAGCTTTTTGTAAGTAGTTTGGGCTCAATTTTGGGGCGAAAATGGCTGAGGAAGTTCCTCCACTTACCGATGAAGAAAAATATGAACTCGCCCTGCAAACCGAGCACGAGCTGGCTCGGCTTGCCAGAACTTACACCATCATGGAACGCAACCGGGCCGAGTTCATGCAAGCTGGATCATGTGGAAAACTGGCTAAACACAGAAAAGTGCTGGATATTTTCATAAAGGAGCAGAAGAATATTTTAACTGACTTGGCTGTAAGAATGTTGGGGAAGCAACTTTCCACGACACCAAATTTATCTGGAAATATCCTCAGGTAGCCTCGGCAGGAGCGCGAGTAAAGGAAGACGTGAAGCTTTCAAGCAAATTAGGCCATTTGCTAGTAGAATACGATGAATTTGATAACGAAATCAAAACCGAGAGAAACTACACCAAAGAAATTGAGGACCAGATCCAGATGGTTAAAAAGAAATCTCTAGATCTAGCAGCTCAACAAATAAGTGAAGACAGATACCAAGAACGAGTTTTGAAAGTGCGTATAATCAACAGCCTACAGTGGTTACGGAACTTCAATATGTATCCACTTAGGGGGAGCAAACCGTACAAACGTTGGAAAACAAGTTGGAAGCCCAAGTGAAAAAGTTTTGCGCTATTTGCTCGGATAACGTTGAGCTGCGCTCAGAAATTCATCACCTTTTAAATGAAAGAACCGAGTTCAATAAAATATGGGACAAACTCATAAAAAATCTGTGCATCGGCAAAAAGTTCATGATTGATCTAATCGAGCAGGCAACAATTGCGTATGATCAGCGAGAAGAATGGGTTTCCAAGCTGCAATTTCTACGGTAAAGCCTACATGTTAAGCCACATCTTCTACTTTACGTGTGTTTTTCAGAACTAAAGCTCACAACGAACTGGTAGCGCATATCCAAGAAATGAGAGAAATGCAAAGAAAGCGCGACAACGATGCTAAGCTGCAGGAGTTTTTTGCCACTAAAGGCCAAAAGCGATTCATGAAGGACTTGGAGGACATCTATTTGAAGAAGAGGCAGAAAAATAAGGCCCTGATTGAAGTCAACCTGGAAAACTACCTGAATCTTCTGATAGCAATAAAGGAATTTGCCCACATAGAGCACATTCCAGTAGGATTAATTCTATTCGAGAGCACGCGTTAGGTAAAATGTGGGTTTTAGGAAATAGCCAAGGAGTTTCTGAATCAAGAAGAGGAGAACTTTGCCAAATTCAAGTACGTGAATGATCTGAACAAGCAAATGGAGGAACTGAGCGAGAGGCTTACAATCTGTTATGCAGAAATTGACGCGCAAAAAGTGTTGCATGAACAACGCGGTCAGCAACAAGATGAAACTTTGAAAGGTTTTGAGGTAAATAACTGAGCGACAATGTACCGAATGTTATTGAAAAAGCTCCACATGGATATAGGAAAAGGTTGCCAATAAGAAGAACGATGCAGGGCAAAAAGAAGCAGAGCTTCATGCCGTTGAACAGAAGCTTAACGCCATCCTGAGTGGGATTGGAACATTATTCAAACTGTTCAGATGTGACAATAATCCGCTAATTCACATGTTGGGTAAGTTCGTTTCTTGATTAGTGTATTTTTACGTCATAAAAAAACACCGCAAATAGGTTTATTTGCTCCTGGGAAATAAGAGATTGAAATTATTTGAATCTATGTGCCCAACTAGGTGGTTTTATTTCACTGGGTTAATATAACAAATTGAATGAATGCAATAAAGTAGGTACTGGTTACATGCAAGTACCGAATTATGGTGGATCTTTCCAAATCGAAAAATCTTTCAGCTGTAAATTTAACTTGCTGATGCTCGATTTGATCATAAAAGTCCCGAAGTTCCATGCACCTAAAAATCAGTATTAAAATGAAATAGATTGAAAGTTCTTGTAGAAATTGGGTGTACATGATGTCCAAATATGGATTTAGAACAAAAAATGGACTTACAAGCTTTAAGAAAGCGCAATAAGGCACTTAAAACTGCAATACATGATACAGAATTTTTTTTTGTAAACTGCCACCCAGGCCAATTTGTAATTTGCAAAATACTATTTAAATACCTACTTATTTTCTTTGCATAATTGGTTCCATTAATAAATGTTTGTCTGCTAAATTGCTTAAGCTCGTTTCCTTTGTACACCTTCCGCTCTTACGCGAAAAGTGCAACTTTCTTTAAATAAAGAATCCTAAACTTTAAGTAAATATCTGTATCGTCTAAAACTCTGCATAATGAACATTCAGGACCACTTTTAAGAAAAAAAGCATAACAATAAACAATAATAAAATAGCAATAAACATATTTACAAACCGTTCCGACTGATCATCCAAACTGTCTTGGAGAAATCGACAAGTTCTCTGCAATTTTTTCGCTTGACTATTAGCCTGATGTCCAAATAAAGAGACAAACAATGGAATCAACTACAAAAAATATGTTTGATAAATACTCGCAAAGGGAATATTTCATGTAGAAAAAATTAACAAATCATTGTTTTGAGAACTTGTTATTTAAAAAGAGGAAAAACAGTATTGGTGAAGAATAATTTCGGGCGACGCTCATTAATTGAAAGTCCAAACAAATTTTGAAAGAAAGCAATATTCAAAATATTAAAGAATTTGCTTTTTGTCTTGTCTGTCTTGTTTTTGGTCTTGTATTGTCTGGCTGTTCCTTGAAACAGACTAATGTTCCATGCAACCACCCCTAACTAAGAAAAGTAAGCAACTTTAATAAATCGCACAGATTTTTTTTAAAACGCAAAGTTTTAAAACGCAAAAGTGCCAAACTTTCTGAACTTCAAACAGACTAAAAAACAAAGCGAACAATTTTACTTACAAAATCTAAAAGATTTGTAACTAACGCAGCCCTTTGAACATTGTGGGGGGCACGAACGATTATTCCCAAAGACATCCATTTGTAGGCAGAAACAGCTAGGAATAAGGCTTTGTATCCCGAATAGAAAAAAATCATGACCAAATATCCTCCATGCAGCTGGTTAACAATTTTGGTTAAATTCTGCATTTCCTGATACATTATGCGACACTTCCTTACAGCGAGATCTCCAGTTTTGGGCGGCATGTCTTTACTTGATAGAAACATCTCATCGATGTCGATGTATTTTTGCAAAATGCACTGGAAAGTTTAATTGGAGAAAATAGCAATGGAAGTAATGCCGATAAAAGTTGTGCTTCGATAGAACAAGACTTGATAACTTGCACGAAGAGCAAAAGGAAAGTTCAGCGCACTGGCTGTAAAAACCATCAACAGTTGAAACGAAAATTCGCAAAAAGGGTTGCTTATAGCAAACATTTTCTAGAGTTGCTTTGGTATTTAAGTTGGCTGGTGCTTCCAGGAAGAAAGCTTTTTAAAAAGTCCTCCCAGCAATGGAATTTTAACAACGAAACCAACCGCACGTGTGTGAGCATGAAGAAACAAATCAGAAAGAAAAATATTTCCGAACTTGGTACCACGTTCCAAGGCAACGTTTTAATGTCACTGATGGCCGTTATTCCCAAGTACAACCCTAAAACAGTAAAAACTGTCACCAGAAACACTTGAAGCACTTTGTGTTTCACTTCAAATGAATCAAAGTCGAGGAAAGGGGCCATTGCCAGACAACTCACGTAGATAACTATCGGTTTGATGCAGACTATGTCTTTTCGCGAAGACTTGAACATTGCAAGAATAAGCCTTGCTGTGGTAGCAGGTCGTAAAAGGAATTTCAGGCGTGGTTGATTAAAGTAATTGGCGTTTTGGGGATGATTCGAAAAAAGACAACTAGCTGATAGTAAAATTATATGTATAAATTTGTGTCTAGTTCAATTCAATATTGTGGGCACTTTTTTGTATGGTATTGTTATTGTAAGCTCATTGAGGTATACAGGGTGGTTTAGTATAAAGCACAGACGTTTTAGGAGTGTCTTTTCAGGATCAAAATTACACACACTTTTTTTGAAAAATGCGACTTTTTTAAACAGTGTTTATCTTTTGTTAATTTGCAATTTTTTTTTCAAATTTAGTAACTAATTTGATTAATCATTTATGAAAGCCGTAAGTGATGATTTGTTTTTAATGATTTTCATTAGTTTCTTCATTGAGATTTCAATCTCGTTTAATTTCTAATATTTCTCTATTTAAATTTCTTCTGATTTTTGAGTTGTGTCTTCAATGGTACCTAAAGGATTCTATTGCTAACATTTGTCTCGATTGAACTTGCAAGAGATATTCACTACTTTAGTATTAACTGGTGCTTTACCTCTCTGTTGAAAGTTTGAAATTTAATCCTTTTTAAGTGTATCTACCATTTTTAAACGGCTTTAAACACCATTTGTGTGCTTGCTTTGACTGAGGGTTACACATAAAACTGGATTTATAAACTGTGCAATTGGTGCCGTTCGTTCGTCGTTCGCAATTGACGCAGTTCGAGAAATAAGCTTGACTTGTAAACTCTGCAGTTGGCGCCGTTCGTCGTTCGCAGTTTCCGCAGTTCGAGAAATAATTTGGATTTATAAACTCTGCAGTTGGCGCCGTTCGTCGTTCGCAGTTTCCGCAGTTCGAGAAATAATTTGGATTTATAAACTCTGCAGTTGGCGCCGTTCGTCGTTCGCAGTTTCCGCAGTTCGAGAAATAATTTGGATTTATAAACTCTGCAGTTGGCGCCGTTCGTCGTTCGCAGTTTCCGCAGTTCGAGAAATAATATGGATTTATAAACTCTGCAGTTGGTACCGTTCGTCGTATGTCGTTCGCAGTTGCCGCAATTGGAGAAATAAACATACGAGCGCGCACGTATCAATTTATAAACCCGGCGTTGAATGTAGTTCGTCGTTTCCATTACGAGGAACGACGGACGACATCGACTGCAGAGTTTATAAATCCAGCTTTAGACGAAAATAAGAAAAAGCGCTAAAAATCAATGTCCACAGTCTGATTAAAACTAATTCAAGTAGTTTGATGATTGAGATCTAAAAATCAGGTGGGAACCAGACTAATATATATAAAGAGCTGAAGACTCACATCAATTACTTTCAAAATGACTGCAAACCGTACATTTACAAATTGAAAGATTTATCGAAGTCAAATTTAGATACTGATTTGATGAATTACTTGAAATTATTGAGCCAACTGCAATAGTTTATAGAATCACTTGTTTTTCGATGTAAAGAGTTATTTTTAGGCAAAACTTAACTGGAACAGTTAAAATGATGCAACCAAAAGCATAGAACACAAAGATTATTCTGCAATTGAATTAGCATTTGGAAGTAATCCACAGCTACAACTAACTAATCAAGCTAAATCATACTTACAAAATCTAGAAAATTAGTAACCAGTGAAACCCTCAAAAAATTGTTTGGGAAATACACAATTAGTCCCAAAGAGTACCATCTGTACATTGCTATAGCAAGATATAGAGCTTTGTATCCGGAATAGAAAAAAATCATCACAAAGTATCCGCCGTACAATTGGTTAATAATGTTGGTCAATTTCTGCATTTCCTGATACATTATGCGACATTTTCTAATTAGACAGTGTCCAGTTTTTGCAGGAATTTGCTTTGTTGATAAAAACAGACTATTAATATCGCTGTATTTTTGCAAAATTATCTTAAACAATTCGCATGAAATGATAGTAACAGACGTAATACCAATAAAGTTGGTTGTTCGGTAAAAGAAAAAATTGCAAGAAGACCGAAGGGAGAATGAAAAATTTATAGCACATGCCGAGTAAACTACAGAAAGTAGTAGAAGGAACTGGTGAAAAGGACGTTTGTAGCAGACTTTCTCCAGACTTCCTCTGGTGTTCAGATTCATAGGAGACTCCAGGAAATATATCGACTTAAACAGCTCTTCCCACAGCTGGCACTTCAACATGGAAATCACCCGCGTGTAAGTGGCAATGCCAAAGCAAATGAGGAAAAACAAAAACTCCGATGCTGGCATAGTGTTCCAGCGCAATTTGTGCATATCACTAATACCGGTTATTGCTAAATATATTGCTAAAGCAGTGAGAAAAATCACCAGGTACACTTGGGCTACTTTGTGGTTCACCTGGACTGTTTCAAAGTCGAAAAATGGCGTTATTCCCAAAATGCTCAAATATATATACATTGGCTTGATGGAAACGATGTCTTTTCTCGATGACTTCAACATCACGCCGAATTTGCTTTTGACGGGGGACTTTGGAAAAACTGGCGGTCTAGGCGTGGTTAATTAAAGTAATCGACGTATTATTATGTCGATAGCATGTATATAGCAGATAGCATCTGCGACCCAATTTGGGGTTGATGGAAAAGTTTGAACTTCTTTATTTGTTCAATTTTTATACTATATTAATTGGCCAGCATTTATATCAATTGGTATACAATTTGTAAACTCATAGCTGGAAATAATTGAACAAAAATATATTTTATTTAAATACTTACTCCCTCAATTCCAATTAGGACATTTTTGATAATAAACTCAGCAGTAGTGAAGCCTTGCACTTGCCTCCTATATCTATCATAACCACTTGTAGACTCATAGACCAATTTATATCCAGAATAAAAAAATACTATGAAGACAGTTGTTCCACAAAGTCGATTCAGAAGCTTGACAACAGTTTGCAATTTCCTGAACAAAATTCTGCATTTTCTTATGTATTTGGTGTCCAGCCGGGCTACTGATTGCCACAGCAATTCATCAATATCCGCGTATTTGTCTCTGATTATTATCAGCAGCATATTTATATTAAATACTGTGAAATGGACAGTTAGCGCGTGCAAAAGTCTGTAGATAAGAAAGAAGTAGGTTCCATTAGGCTGCAGTTGAAACTGGACGTGGCAAAAAACACCAAGAATCATGTTATGCAGAATAAAAGTGAAAGTCGGTGATTGAAAAACCGAAGGTGGTTTGGCCTGAAATGTGTTCAAGTTCGATTTACTTTCCAAGCATGCCAGTCTTTGCAGTAATTCCTCCCAAAAACGTCGGCCAAGGAAACTCATAATCACTGTGCTGAAGTTACAAGCAATGGAAAACATTATTAGAATAGTTTCCATGAAAATATGTCGTCTCATCTCTTCCACTGCCAATATCTCAGACAAAGCCATCCAATGTACGAATACAGCGCTCAGAACACACACAGCAAAATAACTGAGTTGTATTTGACTTTTTACTAGTTTCATGCGATGGAAGTTAAAAAATGGTACAATTCCTCCAAAGCTAAAATACGTGAACATCGGTTTTAACTGTAGAACCGATCTTTTGGAATAGAGCCACATGATCAGCAGAAGATCTACACTTGAAAGCACAAGAATCGCTAAATTTCAACGAACTGTTCCTAATAATGACTCAATCCATTGGTTTTTGGTAATCAGTAGATTAGTGCCATTAATAGTGTACCTACTCTTAATTAAAAACAGTAATGCTTCGGGGGCGCCCAATAGAGTTTTTCCTTGCCTGTTCGATCCTAGACTCGATTTCTTTTTTAGGATCGTTGGACTCGTCGACAAGAGCTCCCATATATTTATAGGATGATATTTGTTCCACGGCTTCGTTCTTAGCTCTAAGAACTCGCGTCTCGGTGTTTTTGAGAATACAACAATTTTAGTGTTTGCGACATTCATTTGAAGACCGTATTGTTCGCTGTGCTCAACGATCAGATTCATCATATTTTGGAGACCTGCTAGGTTGTCGGCGAGTACCACCGCATCGGCAATTCGCAAAACAGCATAAAATTCTGCATAATCGTAGAAGCAAAATTATATAGTTGAGCAATTTCTGACAAAAAACTTGAATAAATTCATTTTATTTGATTTAAAAACCATCGAAGATAACTAGACGAAAATAAATAGGCTGGTACTCACAGTTTCCCAGACAAGCACCAAGATGTTTCCAATAAATTTAGTTTTGGACACACCATTCATTCCTCGAATGTAGTCGTTGTACTCAGTGGTCGATACATAGACCAGCTTATATCCAGAATAGAAAAAAATACAAAATACTGGTGCTCCGCACAACTGGTTTAAGATCCTCATCACTATTTGCAATTTCCTGTACAAAAATCTGCACTTTCTTATGTTGTTTGTGTCAAGGCGTCCTACAGATTGCCACAGGATTTGCTCGATATCCGTGTATTTATCTCTGGTTATTGCTAGTAAGGCATTCACCAGGAAAAAGATGGAATGGACGCTGATGGCATGCATTAGCCGATAGATAAAGAAGAAATAAACGTCGTTTCTTCGTAGAAAAAAGCCGGCTGTTGAAATTCCACCCAGTAGCAGATGGAAAAATAGAAAGTTGAACAGCAGCGACTTAACGGTTAGGCCAGTCTTCTCTGACAAAGTGTTCAAGTTCGGCTTGGCTTCCAAGTAGGCCAATCTTTGCAGTAGTTCTTCCCAGAGTGATTGTCGGAAGCAAGTGATGAACAGTACGCAGGTATTGCACAAAGCTGAAAACACTAAATGGACCGATTCCATCAGGAGGTAGCTTCGCCTCTCGTTAAAAGTAACTATTTCTGAAAACGCCCGAAAATATATGAACACTCCCCAAAATCCACAAGCCACATAGAAAAACGGCTTGAGTTTAAAGTGGGCTAGTTGCATTTTTTCGAAATTGAAAAACGGAACAACCGCCCCAACACTCATATAGTAAAAAACTGGTTTTAAATGCAAAACTGATCTTTTTGAATATAGCCACATTGTAGTTCTGTTTTCCAGTGGCTAGGAATGATCCAAATGGCTTATCTGGGGGGTTTCAATGACGCTTTAATCAAGATAATTGTGTTTACTCTAGGTTTGTTATTAATAGGGCAAATAAAGGAAAATTGATCAATTACAGCAAAAGGCTAAAGGTAGAATTATAAACAGAAAATGTGTTGACTATGGGGATATTAAGGGGCTAATACACACCAAATTTTCTAGCGGAAAGTCGACGTTCGAAATGACAAATAGGAAATTATTTAAAATATTTTGACCTGTGGTTGTATTTATCGAATTGATTTATTGAAAGATTACAGTATTAAAGTGGAAAACATCGGAAATTGGGACACAACTTTTTTTGGCAGATGTAACTAACTTAAAAAAAGTTGTAAAGTTTTCAAAAATACTAAATAAATGTTTTCATTTTTAGTTTATTTCTATCATTTTCACTTAATCGATTTTCGTTCTAACAGGACACAATGAAACAATCCATTTCTACAACGCTCCTCTCTATTTGCAAATATTGGAGAAAACAATTCACGAGGCTCTAGTTACAGTCCACTCTAAGGAAAAAAATGCCACTGCTAAGAAAAAGGGAGGAAAACAGGAAGCTTTAGTTGTGCGTCAAGACATGTAAGAGAAAATTGCTTTTATCTTTCGGGGTTTCATCTTTAATGCTTAAAGTTCTATATGAAAATCTCAGGGAAACTCGAATGAGCAGCTGAAGTTTCCAAGCAAAACTTCTTGGTCTCTTTGAGGCGAATTAATCGGCAGTCAAAAAATAAAAATACCATATTTGGCTACAATGGGGTAACAAGATAAACTTACATTTGATCTTTATTGTCGTGCTATTTGAGTATTGAATTTTTTTCAACGTCTAAAAATTTTTATAATAGTAAAAAACGTTAGTTTACAAAATAGAAACACCTTTTGAAAAACATGTGTCGAAGTAAATTAATTTTCGTGCTAAAAAATGTGGCTAAAAATTATAAAACGCTTCTAAAGAGAGAAAGACATGTAGGTAGGTCCCATTAGATTGGTGTAAGAGTAAAACCAAGATAACCTTTAAGTTTCTCATGTTACCAAACTTTCAACTATCACGTTTCGTCCAAACATCGATATTATATCAAAAATTAACTGGAAAAAACAAAAATTAAAGTTAATATTTAACACTCTCGATAACTTGGAAAAGTCCAAAAAAGTTTTAAACCCTCAACCGTATGATTATATAATTGAAAACATTTGGAGCAATCAATTAATCCTCAATTGAAAAATGCCCAGTTTTGCAACTTGTGACTCGGTGAAATTTAAAAAAGTTAACTAGAATTAATAATGAATCGTTCATATTATTGCCTGTTTCTAGTGTACCTGCACTAATCGAACCTGTTGAAAGAATATGCCAAACTAGCCCCTGTCCACTTTGCGTGGAACATGATCTGGTCAGCGATGTGATTGATGAGCTACAGTTTGCCTTTACCAAAGATGAAATCCAAGAAAAACTCAAAACGAGGCTCCAAATTGAGGGATCTCAATGTGGACTGCATAATGTTTCTGCATGCCATTTACCGAAATCCAGACAAATTATACAAAAGCGATACCAATAAAAGGTTTTCACCCAGTTTGGTCCCGTCAAAGTCTCAAATAAAAACTTTTAATTGGTGCTTAAAGAGGCCACTAAATGCCTCCCAAGTAATGTGGGAAAATCGTTTAGAATTTCTTTAAAAAAAAATTAGAAAATTTTGAAATGATTCCAACTTTTCTACACTTGAAAGTTTTCAATTTTTTTCCTGCTTCAATGCTCTCAGCAACGGTTTATTGTTGAATGATTACATGCAACACTTGCATGAAATTGCATCAATTTACCTGCAGTAGAACCCTATTTATACTCGAATTCCCCAAACAGTTTCCATTCTTAGGGGATTCGATCCTGGCGCTTGCTTTTTGCCTCTGTCCTCCGAAGCGCTAATTCGGAAAGTAAACACTAAAGTCCGCCCTCCACGTCTACTTTTCAGAATAACTCTGTCCAAATAAAATAACATTGGCAGCTGGTGGAACAGGGCCTGCGGTGTTTTCTTATTTCATATGCTTATTGCTGTGTCAATACGTGGAAAACATCGTAGACTTTGCAGCTAGAGCTCGGCTCTATTTGATTTTCTTATTGAGCTTAAGACCGCTGGGTATTGGAGATCTTCTTCAAAACAACTTTTGAATTTCATTAAACGCGGAATGTTGATATACGAATTATAAGTGGTTTAAAAACTTTTCAACACCAACAACGAATTTAATAGGGAACAGAAGGATTCGATTCAAAAAGGCATGGATGCAATCGGGAAAAAACACACCTTTTATTTAACGTGAAATCCGGAGACACTTAGAAATGTTTATTATAAAAAAATGTGTATTGCTGTTAGTGATTATTGTGTTAATTTATTGTTCATCTTGTCGCAAATGCATAAAATATTTTTTTTATTAAAAGCAAAATGTGTTACACAATTAGAGCAAAAATAGTGCAAACAGCCCTATAACCAGTGGAACAAAGCAACACCAAATTGATATAATGTAGTGAATGCGGAAGTAACTAGCTGTAAAAAACACTGGACAGACTGCGATAAATCTAGTGACAAACACAAATGTATTCCAAATAATCGCAACTCAAAAGCGAAGGAAACATAAAAGCACAAGGCAGTTTTTACATAAAATAAAGTTAAAAACCAGACATCCTGTATGGCATTAAGCATAAAAAAGTGAAAAAATGAATAAAACAGACTAATAAAGGAAATGAGGCAATGAAGATTGATTTTTCGTTTAAAAAAAATTAAATTAAGTAATATAAAACAAACATTATTTCGACAAGGTTCTGAAGTTATCGAAACGAAGTTATAGCGGATCGCTGTTTAGGAACTTCGTATTTACTTATCGTCCCTGCAAACTCTTTTAATTTTATAACATCGACTAAGACCTTTTTCTTGTACTTTTTAAGATGCCTAAGTTTCCCAGAAAATAGGAAAAATTGAGTCACAAAGTAACAGAAATGTGTTGTTACTCTACATGAAAAAATCTAGGTGTTGGATGCTTCTAATCCTTCTTCTTTATGTGGCTTTAAACCAACTTCAAATAATATTCAACTGCTTTCCAATTTTGCAGTTACGTGCTAATAAGTTGGTCAACAAAGAGCAAAGCCTGAATCATGTTCTTTTGAATGGACTGCTTACCAGTCAGTGAGTCCATCCTGAGCATATTCCTGCATTAGCCCGAACAAACAAACAGGCCAGCAGTGAAAGAATGGTCTTGAGCAGCGAAAAGCCCGAAACCAAACAGTAACAGATGGGACTGTGGAAGGGTGTGAAGTTACGCCTTCCTGGCCACATTGTTTGCCTTCGGGGCGACGCGTGTCGAAAGGGGACCAGAGGTGCTGATTAAGGGTTTTGTTTACGGAATCAGCCTTGCATATTGGCAAAATTGTTTGTTGGTCATCATTTACTACCAATGGCTTAATAATGAAGCAGCTCTATGATGAGTGGATGCAAAGTTGCCTTAAGACTGGTTTTATTGCAAGTTTAAGTAGAGGCCGAAGAGAAGAAAAGAAGTTTAAGTTAAGCGCAAGAAAATGATGTTTGTGTTTAATCCTGCAAGCTTTTCCTTTGCAAATGAGCTCCTGAGAGAGAAAATCCTTTATGATACAAAATGAAAAACAATTCGGAATAAACTGAAGCAGAAATTTAAATAATTCTTCCAATACTCGAGTCAAGTCGAACCAAACTTAAAAAGAAAAATGTTAAAAGTTAGCAATTTCTCTTACAGACCATTGCCTTGGTCGCTTTTTCGGTGATTTTTTCTCTTCCATATGGCCTATTCCATTCATGTCGCCCTGTTATTCAATCAATAATATCCTCCACTGTGTAGATGATTTAATATTCATTAGCCATGTCGCACATCGACCAGTTTCCGCACTATATTAAGCCACTTACAATTTAATCCACCCTTCGAAAAAACTACATGTCATGTTTAGTAACATGTGTGATTTGATTTGCCGGGTACGGTTTTTATGAACCTGTTCACCCTCGCTCTTCTTATTGATGTTCTTCCGGCTGTGAACACGGATTATTTAGTTTTTTACACGTCATTTAACTCTAGTCATGTTTAGATAATTATGTATATGAAATTTATAGTCAGTTTTTACAATTTTAGAGAATGTAAAGCCAAATTTGTATTTTTTACGATTTTATAGAAAAAGTACTTTCACCGACTTCTGATACAGATGTCGGGTTATTCTGAAGAAGCTACTTTAATCTAACTGCATTACTGCATATACAATACTATATTACGAATTTGGGTGATTTTTCTTAGGAAAATGGAATTTTATTTCAAGCTTCATTAGTTTTATTTATATCAAGAAATTGCACACATTCAAGCTGAATTTATAAACTCTGCAGTTGGTGCTGTTCGTCGTTCGTGCAGTTGCCAAGCCGTTGCCGTTGCCGTTGCCGTTGCTGTTGCCGTTGCCGTTGCTGTTGTTCGCGTTTTCATGATTTGTATTGTGCAGTTCGCAGTTGCCGACGTTGTAATTTGATTGGTCAGAATCAGACGACATCTAGTTCCATCGAAATGTTATTTGCAAATAATTATTTTCAAATAAAGTTTGAAACGGTGCCACCCATGGGCGTATCGAGGAAAAGGCAGGGGAGGGTCATGCCACTGAGAAGAGAATCGAACGCCCTTTGAAACGATGTGCCACTTGACCCCCATTTCCATTTAAGATGCTAAGGATGTCAACTACCCCTCCTAGAGGGTTAAAACATGACCCCCTTACAAATAAAATTGACGTGTCTTTCCGATTTTCAAGCTAAGATACATTTTGTGGTATCATTTTTGTCTAGATTTATTTTCACTTTAGTTACTCTGTTGCGGTTTTATGTATTCATGTTTTTTTATATAATTTTATGCCAAATAAAATATATTAATATTTACACTATTATTATTATTCAACAAATAACCGTCTTGGGTTTATTCTTACTATCTTTTTTTGGTGCCCTGGACACTCTAAGAGACTGAATAAACTGAAATATAGTAGAAACTCTGCTTCAAAACTGGAATTTAAAATTGGAAAAACGGGTTTAATCAAAGCGACAGTCAACATTTTCATGTTTAAACAAAATTTTTAAGCATAAAAAAGCCAAAAAATCAAACTATGACTGTCGAGAAACTGGTGAGTTTTTCGGGTTTGAGGCTTGCACCTTCAGAGGTGATCTTGTGCAAAATAATGAAAACCTGGTTCCCTAAGCTTATAACTATCTAAAGCTTCCTTTAGAAGAACATTTTATGCCAGATGGAATGAAATATTTGTGAAAGAAAAATCTCTTAAGCTTCTAAGCTAGGAAAAATAGACGTCAATACTTTGTGGACTCACGAATTCGATTAGATCGCCTTTATCTGGGTTGTCTTTAAAGTTAAAAGGCAAATTTTCAAATTTCAATTTACTGCAACATTAAAAAATGTATGAATTGTTATAAAAAAAGATTTTACGGCATTATTAAAAAAGCCTTAAACTCTTTAAGTGAAAAATATATAATATCGATTTTTTGTTCGTAATTAAGCAGTAATTTTTCGAAAAAAACTTCAAAATTTTATGATATTTCTTAATGTGTACAAAGTTTTAGTTTGCTAAAAGTAACTTCGAAGAATTGAACTCAAGCAACCAGGAAAACAATAGCGATTTAAAGTTAAATCAAAAAACCATTCACATTGTCAAACTATTGCAATTATGGGCGATTTAGCTCTGTATGAAATTAAATGCACAAAAATTCAACATTAAACCGAACTGTATTTGCAATGGCCAACATAAACATGTGCCTCAACAGAGGAAAATCAGAACGAATCCCGGCAGCCTATTCCCAAATATTGACGAATTTCAAAACAACTAACGAACTGTTAGCCAGCTTTGGTCGATCCCTTGTAAAAACCTCGTTAGCCGCCCTTTTGCCCTCCAATCAAAATTGACGATGCAGTTGAGGGCCGAATACCGATGCTCTGCGATGATTAGAGAGAGTTTTCACATTCGTTTAAATAAAACACCTGCAGGCAAAATAAGTGAAAGCAATAAAAATTGCAGATTAAAGTGTTGATTAAAACATTCAGTGAGGTGAAACAACTGGAAGCGTCTACATTCAAAAATTTTTAGGGGCTCCAAAGCTGCCAAAACGTTAGATTCTGGATTGACTTGCAACAACTCCACTCTGGCTAATTGTGCTTCAACAAAGAGGAGGTCGGCCTGCCAGCACCGGAAAGACGATCCTCGGCAAATACCAATCAAGAACGAGACTTATGCTAATATGCTGTTCCGGGATGGATCGTGACCAATTTGTTCAATACTTTCGTCCCGAAGAGCAAACTGACTACTAACAATCCAATTCTTTTAAATTTCCGGGACTTTTTGGAATAGCGGCTTCACTCCAGAGCTAATGGTTCCATTGATATCAGAGTTCAGAGTTTGCTGCTTTCATTGAAAAGTTATGCAAAATTAATTAACTGATCGGGTAATAAACGTGTGAAATTCACTTCTATAAAATAAATAAAATATGTTGACTTTAAAATATCCTGCCAAAAATGTCGTTTTTCTCTAAACTGCCTAGTTTAGGGCTAATAATACCCCTAGCAAGTAAAAGCCGCAGCGGGATAATCTCCGTTTTAACGGAGATTATACCTTCCTTTAAACTGTACCTTATGTTATAGCATTTAACATGTATTCATCCCCTTTTGATATGTGTAGCGGGGCGGTTTAGCATCCCCTATTCGGTTCTGCACTGTTCACTGTGCCTGGCAAACATTAATTGAATTGTATTTGAAGAACAGGTCCAACACACCACCCCTCAGAGTCCCCGCTATAAATTTGCGATTGTTGCAAGTGCCATTCGGTAAATAAAAGCTTTGAAGGGGACTGATTGAAAAAAATCATTCATTATACAGGGTGGTCTACTCAACTAATGCGACAAAATTCACATATTGATCGAGCAAAAATATTGCTTTTCGGGCAAGTTTGTCTACTCTGAAAGATAATGGATTCCGAGATTTTGCTATTACCAAAAATCCAAATTATTATTTGCAAAATATCGCTATTTTATTTGGATTTCTCGATCTAGAAAACCTCCAAACACGAAATTTTTTTGCGTAAGCAATATGCTAGTCCCTTTTGTTAATCCTCATATTAGTTGAGGACCACTCTGTAGAATTATCATGTATTAGAATAATAGCTGCTTTCTTGGTTTATTCTGTTCGATGGTTAAGCTCGTAGGTACTTTTCTACATCCGATGACTGGAATATTCGAATAAAACCAACTGTTTGATGGAAATAAATTGCAATTGGATCCTGCATAGATGTGACATTATTTCGATACCAAATCCACATTTTTTCGATAAATTATTAGGAATCCTTCAATGCCAATCCCCATTAAGTGCGGCATTTGGCAACAAACTAGACGTATTCCATTGCCATCACTATAAACTGACACTTTTTCCAGCTGTGCCACAGCTAGAGCTAAACCGGATGTGTTCTATATTATTCAGCATGTGCCATTTAATAAAGTCCCCGGGTTTCAGATGTACAATTATGTCGAGTGCATTTTTTATAAGTCTGCCCTGGGCCGACACTGCTGTTCGGAGTCTTGAAAAAAGGACCAACCAAAAATTTTTAATTTGCTAATGTGATGTGTTTGATGAATTTTTCAGACGACACTTTATCGAACGAAAAACACCCACCGAATATGAATTATCGGGAATTATTAGCATTGAGCCAGGTGTTTTTGGGTAACTGGTATAGGGTTTAGTAACTGGTTTATCAAAAGACAAATTTCTTGATTACAAATAGCGGGAGATGCAAATATAAATGATGGTATTTATTCACATCTTTGTCAGATGAGTAGTAGTACTAAACATCTTTATTTCTAAAAAAGGCTATCGACCTATCTGTCTTTCTGCCCTTGTTTAATACATGTAGTCTTAATCTAAGAAAAAATTATTTTATTGTCCAGTAGTCAGTTGCGTTTGTAAGTGTTCGAGTAGCGTTGATGTAGGGGAACGGAAGCGGGATTGTCTGGTTGGTCTTGTAAGACATAGGGGATTCAGTATGGTCCAGTTGTAGGGGTTGTTTGTCCATTTTGTCTGTAGCTGTATGAGTCTTTCCGAGATCTTTGTCATGTTTGTGCGTTCGTATAGTAGTTGGGTGGAGGGGTTGTGTAGTGGGTTTTGGGGGTGTCTTATTCGTGTTATTAGTCTTAGTGCAATTTGCTCTGTTGTTTGTGTATAATGTTTTGTCCTTTCTGTTCCGTTGGTCATGAGTACATGTCCAAAGTCTAGCAAGGGTCTACAAATAGCTTTATATATTTTGGTGGCGGTGTTTGTGCTAATTCCTCTGTCTTTGTAGGTTAGTGATCGGAAGTGTTTTGTTCTCTTTATTGTTTCTGCCCTGATGTTTCGTATGTGTCAGATGAATTATCATCAACTATGAGTTTAGGACGTGACTCAGAAAAACTATAAGACAGACAGTCACTGTTTTCTTGAGACAAATTGGGTCCAGCTATACGTTCAAGTTTATTTTTTGCAAACGACTATTACCCAAATTTACCAAAACAAAGTAAAACTGAAGCATAGAGATTGGGGTTTTTAACTCTCTATCCAGTGGTGTAAAAACGAGCGCTAGAGCTCGAATGATTCTAGTTATATGACGAAAAAACTGGCGTCATATTTGAGTCCAATGCCCAATTTTGCCAAAACCGCGTAAAACTGAAAAGTATGTTGCAATTTAGCTTTTTGTTCGAAAATTGCAAATTTTTCTCAAGTGATACTTCACTGGGTAAATGTGCTACCTAAGTATCTGCATAGAGGTGTTAAAATGGACGCTATTGGTTTCTGAAATTTGACTGAAAAGACAACATCATGTTTGAGCCGATTGTGCAATTTTCACCGAGCTAAACTAATAGTTACCAACATACGAAATGATTATTTTTTTGTGAAAACTACCACAATGAATGCGCTATTTACTCCTTTATCCCGAAATGTTAAAATTAGTGCTCTAGGTTTGTTTGTTCCTGAGATATGAAGAAAAATGTGGTGTCATAATTATGACCATATATTTTTCTCTAAATGTGTGAAATCGATTTTTCGTCACCTGTTAAATACGGTTTTTAATTCTCTATCCAGTGGTAGCAAAATGCGCCCTGAAGCTCTAGTTATTTTTGGATTATGACCAAAAAACCGATGTCTTGTTTGAACCGATGGCCAAAACCTCGTAAAACTAAAAAGCACCTAAAAACTTGCCGTTTTTTCATAAAAACTGTTTAGAACTTCAGTTCAGTTTTACTGCGTAAATGTGTTATTTCATTTTCTATCCACTGGTGTGGAAATGGTCGCGTCAGCTCAAATTGTTTCTGAGGCATGACTCAAAAAGAAGCCTCATGTTTGATACAATGGCCTGATCTTGAACCTAAAAGTTTAATATTAAACTTCGGTTTTTCTGTGAGAACTGCTCTAGATCACGCTATCGTATCTTCTTGCCAAACCAAATACCGGTTGTTCTTCAAACTTGACTCATAAACTACGTTTTGTACCCAATTTCGTTTTACAATCATTTTCTCCATGGAATCTTTTTAGGGAGGCAAAAAAGTGTCGCATGGGAAACATGAACATTTTTTGCAGCAACGAAATTTCCGAAATTGTTACTTCTTACTGCTTTATGATCTTTTCCATGTTTTTGGAACTACACTTCTTTTTTCTTCTTGTTTAACTTGTTTGTTACAGATTAATATTGGCTAACTCTTGACTCTCCTGAAGAAACTTTTTGTACAATTTGCCTTGATTTGGTAAGACCATGCTTTACGTGCTGTTTTCATATCAAATCTTCATAATCCAACAGTCAAAATTCATATCTTTGCCTCCAACTAAATATTGATTCCCATCCATGTTCAAACTATCACAATTTGCGTTAATTCGGTGTTTTATTTTTAGAACAATTCTCTAAATTATGATATTTTTATTTGGACTTTTATGAATGGGAAGAAGTTGCAGGTAATGACTGCAATCCGTTCAATTTTGTTACTAATTTTATCAGTTAAAAATACCTAACAAATTGGAATTTATTCCTTACTTTAGAAAAACACATAACATATTTATTTTTTATATACAAATTGCATTTAGTAACTCACATAAAGTGCACATAAATGGGGTACTTTCATCGTTCATTTTTCACTCATTTCTTTCAATGGTGTAACCAAATGCCGTGAGATTTACAACATGAGAAGCGAGATAATCGCTCCCCTTAATCAGAACATCAAAAGATTATTTCACGGGTTCGCATCAAAACAGGCATATCGGATTCTGGATTTAGTGGCACGTGACCACGCTTTAGTGATCGGATTCGATGAGCTGAAGTGTTTCGCTCTTGTTTGCAGTCAATCAGATGGGCATCCGATTGGAAAATGCTTGTGGAAACCCAAATGGGCCCAGACTGCGAACGTTCTAAAAATGCCTAATTTACCAGTGGGAAAAATTCTGAGCAGCTTTAATAATAAACAAGCCGGAATTTTCCACACATGCACAGAACATTGGGGAAATGAAAAGAGATTAAAACCGTGTTTTGCAGGTCATAAAGCGGAAATTCTCGTCACTATTTCTCCCGCAAACGGGCTGCGTGGTTGGCTCCCCATATGCGAGCCGAGTAATTCTGATGAATGTTTTTGATTTTCTTTCTGGCCGCCCTTTATTAATATTTACTCGAGTGCTAATTGGACCAGATATTGCGAGAAATACGGACTCATTTAACGTGTGCAGGTGGAATGGCGTTTTTGACTGCTTTATAGCTGCAATATTTCGCACAAAAGTGTGTCGATTATTGCGCTATTGCCTAATCAACGCCGATTTTAATTTATGAACCTGCACCAGCATGTGATTCGGCACCAACATTTGTCTATGGTGATTGGCCATTAATCTCATTTAAACACATTCGAAAATTATCGCTCTTTATCCAAAAATGTTTCCGATATTTCTTGGCATTTAATTGGTATAATAGAAAGTCTAGAGCGTTGCTGAGTTTCACAAAGCAATGGTCAATTCGTGGTCTACCCTAATGCGATTATAGAAGGGTTTTCAAATGTCCCACAAAAATTCTTATCAAAAACATTTTTTTCTTTAACCGCTGATACTTTTGCTATACTTTCGCTGATAACATTCCTTCCTTATGTACAACCCCCTATGAATTAAGGTTTTACTTACTTTTCAATACCAAAACCAAAGTGAATAAACGGCACAATAAAAATGGGATAAAATAGAAACTGTTATTGGGCGTTTTTCGGAAATTTAGTAAACCGTGTAATGCAAACTGAGTCATTTCATATTCACTGAAACTCTAATAAACTTTAACTAGAAAACTTGAGTGAACGTCGTCAATTTTATTCAAAGCCACGCCAAGCTAAGGCGCTCATGATTTTTGTGTTCAGAAAGTTTTGATTTCCTCAGAAGCAATCAGCAAAAAATTAACAATTTCTTGTTGAAAAATCTACGTTAACTTCCCGCCAATGATGTATGTATAAGTGTGCATATTTCCCACACATGAGACGTCCTCAAGAGAGATTCGCCGTTAAATGATGCATAATAGATACCCATTTGGATCGAATCGGCCCTCGTCGAAGGGGTGGAGTCCGAATGTGTCCTCGGGGATTAGGGCGCAATGTCAAACGATGTAATTGCTTAATTGTAAGATCAGAATACAAACGTAGCGGATGGATTCTTTATGGATGTCTTGGGACCGTGATAGGGGCGTGAGAAAAAAAATTTCAGTACACGAAAACAGTACATAAAACCGGATTGTTTTCAGATTAGTAGAAAATGAGTTATTTCATGTGTTTGTAAGCGGTGGAACATCGAAGACCAGTAATTTTAAAGTGAAAAAATGTACACTAATCGTTAAAGGAAATGTTTATATCTGAACTTCATTAGTTTCTTAATAACAGTCAAAAGAACATTGAAGCAAAATTTTGAGAACTTACTCAAAATATCTAAAATAGTATGTAAACAAGAAAACATTACTACGTTTAACTGAATTATCTGAAAATAATCGCAAATAAATTGCCGATTGATAATTTTCTGAAGAGTAGTAGTAAACATCTTTATTTCTAAAAAAAAGGCTATCGACCTATCGGTCTTTCTGCCTTTGTTTAATACATGTAGTCTTAATCTGAATAAAATATAAATATGAAAATTCTCTAATTCTAGGTTAAAAATCTTAGTAGTAGTAGTAAACATCTTTATTTCTAAAAAAGGCTATCGACCTATCGGTCTTTCTGCCCTTGTTTAATACATGTAGTCTTAATCTAAATAAAAAACAAATATGAAAATTCTCTTATTCTAGGTTAACAATATTATTAAATAAAATTCCAATGACAAGAAAGAAATATTTTATTGTCCACTAGTCAGTTGCGTTTGTAAGTGTTCGAGTGGCGTTGATGTAGGGAAACGGAAGCGGGATTGTCTGGTTGGTCTTGTAAGACAAAGGGGATTCAGCATGGTCCAGTTGTAGGGGTTGTTTGTCCATTTTGTCTGTAGATGTATGAGTCTTTCCGAAATCTTTGTCATGTTTGTGCGTTCGTATAGTAGTTGGGTGGAGGGGTTGTGTAGTGGTTTTGGGGGGTGTCTTATTCGAGTTATTAGTCTTAGTGCAATTTGTTCTGTTGTTTGTATATAACGTTTTGTCCTTTCTGTTCCGTTGGTCATGAGTATATGTCTATAGTCTCGCAAGGGTCTACAAACAGCTTATATATTTTGGTGGCAGTGTTTGTGCTAATTCCTCTGTCTTTGTAGGTTAGTGATCGGAAGTGTTTTGTTCTCTTTATTGTTTCTGCCCTGATGTTTCGTATGTGTTTAGTGAATTTAAGTTTGTGGTCAATTGTGATTCCAAGGTATTTTACGTCGTTTTTTGGTTGTGTCGTTTGGCCGTCTGCAGTTATTGTAGGGGAGTCAGCGTTGAGTCTGTGGTTTGTGAGCAGAAGTTGGTTTTTTGACGCGTTTGGTGTTAGTCTCCATTTATAAAACCATGTCATTGTGTTGTTTATTAGTGTTTGGAGTCTTTGCGCTGCTCTCTCAGTAGTTTTGTCATGTACAATAAGTGCCGTGTCGTCTGCGTATTGTAATATGTATGCCGATCTGTCGATTTGATTTTTGTCTGGTAAGTTGTAATTGTATATGTCATGGCAGTATATATTGTAGAGAAACGGTGAGAGCGGGGATCCTTGAGGGAGCCCTTGTTCAGGGGAAAAAGAAAATGACAGTGTTTTGTCAATTCGTACTTGTCGTTTTCTGTTTTCCAGTAAGTTCTTTATGGTGGGTAGTAGATATGTTGGTGTGTGTTATAAAAGTAATTTTAACAACTTTAAGAAATCAATTTCCAGTCGAATCAAAGCTCGTCGAATGTTTGCAAAAGAATGATTTTTTTATGCGCCTACTATTAAGTGTGAAAGATAGTTTCGAAAGCCACTTGAACTATAGTGGTTTAAAAGAGCCAAAATGAATAATCTAGAACAAAACAACAATTGTGGGAAAATTGAAGTGTCATTAAACGGTCACAATAAAGCCTTAAATTCGAATTAAATTAACGTTAAATTAAGTTCGCAACGAATTACCGGCCTAAAACATTCACAACGTTGACGTTTCGCAGTGAAATTCAAATGGCGTAAATAATTGAGCCAAGCCACAATTTCATAAATGACATATTTCATGTTGATCATTTTTCTGGCAATTATTCATGGACCCTTACTGAACCGTCAGTCCCGCATGTGAATTAAATATTTTCCCGCTTAGTTTTCCACGTCATTTTTGATGCCGGATTAATTTTCGCCTTTATTTTGTTTCCGGGTTTTAAACTCGCTCTTTATTTTTTTGTTTTCATTCAAGTTGCTGTTCCATTCAGTAATGTACAGTTATAGGCAATAACCTATTGAAAAATGAGGCTGAAGTGGAAAAGACATAGCATCCAGTAATAACTGAAGCAATATAAACCCCTAATGTTAAAGAAAACGGCTGCGCATTTGGCTAATGGCAATAACGGTCCAAACCGAACTAAAAACATATTAAGTTAATTAGGTTTAATCAGGAGAATTGCATCGAAGACCACCAGAAAACAATTATGGCGAAGCGAACAAAAGAACACTGAGAGGGACAGTAAAGTCAATTAGAGTAAGTGTCCGAACAGATGTGTCGTAGTATTGCCATAAACTCGGCAGAATTCTATCGGAAATGGACGCACATTCTACTCAATTCTATTGGTGCCAAATAATCCATAACCTGGCATATAAATTTTATTTATTACCACTTTTTACGCTTTCATGTATGGACATCTGAAAAAGAGCAAGTTTCGATTACTTGAATCAAGGAAGAATTTTGAGAAGTACGAACTAGTTTGGTTCAGACAGAATATGCTGTTGATGTTGTAAACAATATATAAAAAATATATACAAAATGGTGTGTACACAGTACACACTGGATAAAAGAATGAACAAGACGCGTAATAGCGTGTTTAATTTTTTTAGAAGAAACTACGCACGTTTTACACGATTTCTTGACCAGCCTGTACTGTTTTCTGTTATTTTCGTTGTTTTTGCTCGAAACCTCGAATAAATAATTTATATGAATTCCAAAAAAATCGACAAAAAGTTGGCTAAAAGTCAAACTATAAGCCATGGTGAAATCATTCATTTGACAATTTAAAGGAAATGGTTTATTTAGAATTGGGTGGTTTTCCATACAGTTCACATTGAGCTAGTAATGGAAAAAGCGCATATAAATCAACTTGTCTATTCCTTATTAAGAATATCCATGATCAATTGAACAAAAATGTTCCATGAAAACAGAGTGTATTGGAAAAAAACTGGAATTCCAACCAGTCAATCAGTTTGTTAACATGTAATTACACACAATTAGAATTACCAGCCTGGTTTCCCATGCGAGACTTGCACGTATCCCGACAACTTCCGCAACTTCATAAAATATTCACAGGGCATACTCAGGTGCGCTTATACTCCACTTACGTTCCGGCTTAAATTTAATTTAGCGACGGTATCAATATCCATAAAAGTGTTTCGCATCTTCCGTCACTTTCCTTTTTCAATCTGCAATTATTCATCGGAGAGAGAACAAACTAATGATGGATGGGCCCTTCGCTAACAATTACAATTGTGTCACCTGCTTTTCCCTGCCATAATGGATTTCAGACCCGCCAAACAAGTGTATTGGCGTTTTTTAGGGCGATTCATGTTATGTTAGTGATAAGGGCGTTGAAAGTATTATTACATTGGATATTGAGATCAATTTTCTTGCTGCTAAGGAAGAGTACAAGATAAGAAACGGCTTCAAACTGATCAAATTTTAAGAAATGATAATCTTGACTAACTGATTATTCGCAGTTTATTAACATTTTCGCCAATGAAAGTTACAGCAACAACATTCCCAAAATTTATGTCCGCAAGATTTTTGCGCAAAACTTTTGCCTCCATTTTTTTCAAAATATAACCACATTAGAATATAACATCGAAAAAAACACTTACCTGAACTCTAGCTTCTGTGAGGTCAATTTTCATTGCAATTTCCTCTCTGGTGTAAATGTCTGGATAATGGGTTTCCTGAAACGCTCGTTCAAGTTCCTTCAGTTGGGCGGACGTAAAAGTGGTGCGGATTCTTCGTTGTTTCCTCTTTTCAGTTAAAACACCGTCGTGTCCTGGATACACTTTGTAGGGTAAACCACCTGCAACAACATCAAAATGGTTAACTAAAAAATTTATTATTTAATACAAAAATTAAAATAAAATTACACTGTTTTGTACAGCTGTGAATAACTTTCATCTGAATGTCAAATAAAATTAGCACAGTAAAAAACAATAAAATGATCATACAACAATAAAAATGACAACTCTTGAACTCACTCTCATCTAATTCTTCAATAACAATAATAAAAAATGTTTTTTCAATTATAAAGCAAATTTCTTATGCAAGCTGCCAACTTTGCCACCCTTATTTAATACCCTTAAGCCTTAAGCGATGTTAACACCTGCGAAAATGTGTTGGGTATAGTTAACATGATGAAAACATACGTGGAACTGCTCTAGCTTATATTTTGTGGTTCCAGCGGCTTAGGGGTTGTTAGAGGGCTTAAAGTTGCGGATTTCACAGCTCTATTTAGATTATTATGGTTGATTCAGGGATGGGAATATTTTAAATTAAATGAGTTGAATTTCCATCCCAAAGTCTATGGAAATCTAACTCTAATCTAAATGAAACTATTGATAATTTTCTAAAGGTCGCTATTAAACGATTTTTCGAACATTGATTTTAAGCTTCTAAAAGGTTCATAGTGCAAGGTGATAAATTTGCTAACTAAAACTAGTTTTTTATGTTTTGTGAAATTATAGAAACTGGGAATTTTAAATCTAGCTAAATGTCATCAACGTCCTGTACAAAATGTATGTAAGAATGCGATATTTATTTATAGTTTAAAATGTTTTTTATAATTTATGTGGTATGACACACACATTATTTTGGAATTTATATGAAAACAGAAAAATTCTTAGATTAAGTGATCTTAGTGCATTATTTCTAAAGCTTCTGAGCTTGTTAAAATGTAAAATTGTAACAAATACAAAAAATATTAAGAAATGTTTCATTATTATTCCTGATCTTCATAATTTATTGGTATATGATTTCGATATATTTAAAATTTCTTTTTCTTGTCTTACCCATTATTAATGGTTTTAGATTAGAATGAAATTTCTCGATATCAGCAATGTTTATTTGGTGAAAATTTCGGAATCGCTTCAAAAAAAATTAGAGGTTTCCCAAAATGAACATTTAGTGCAAACGTGCCGATTCACGTACTAAAATTGGTGCCAAAATGGATATTGAATTCATCTATCACGCAATGTTTTCTTCTGTTAGGAAAACTTTAAGTTTCCCATAAAATCTTTATTGGTGCATTAGTGTTTATTCTCCTCGGACTGGTTATTTAATATGTAAAAGGACATTCCGCTAAGATTTATACGATCCGATATTGGATGCAAAGTATAAAGAAAAAGCCATAAAACGAGTCGCGCGGCGCCCATAAACTCTCTCTACATGTTGCGATAGTAAAATAACCATAAAAATTCGCGTGGCATCTACATCAATTCCGCTTTCTTCATTCGCATGACCGGCTTTATAGAAAATGGGTAAACGCACATGGACAATTTACGAATTTTGCGTTTTACAATGTAGCTGGGGTTTTGTGGATGTTTCAATGCGTAAAAATCGGATATATTGCTTTAACTAATGCCTAGAATTTTGAAAGATTATTTTGAGCAAAGTCAATTTATCTCTGTTTTCTGATCGCAGCTATTGAACAACGAAAATAGCTTTTTTTCAGTTTAAACTCAATTCAGGCAAAACCATTTTTATTTGTATGTAATCAGGATGTCCTCAATAAAGCTTCAAAACAAATACAAAAATCATGCGAGAAAATTACAAAGTTAAATTGTGAAAGGTTCTATCTAAATAAGTTTTCATGTAAAATTCATAAACTAGACTTTTGCAATTTTCTACCCTAATTTTGGTGATTTCACGACCATAACAAGCTGCAAAAGTTACGAGCCAACACGAGGCAAGTATTTTTCGCTGCGTAAGAAGGCAGAGGGATCCTGGAAGCAGGAGCGATCGATATAGGCGTTTCTTTGCTCTTGAATAGCTCCTGCTCTCAGCAAACTGCGTTTCTTGTGCCTCAGGTTGAACGACTCCATTTTGGATGTGCACGTACCGTATTAGGGGAAAATGTAGTTTGAGCTTTAGAGCTCAAGATGTCACAGTTTAGATGGGAAATCAATTATTAGGAAATCATATGGCAAAGTTACGAGATATTCCTGCGGGAAATTACAAGCTGTCCTATAAACCTTGTCTATCAAACTGTTAAGGAGATGCGAAAAAAAGAAATCAATTTCCTGCAAGAAAAATATATTTTTAATGATCGAAGAATCCAAGAAAATTTGTAGGCTTATTTTTTTCCGCACAAACGGTTCCCCCTATAAATTTCTTGAGTACATTTCGCCCATATCCAGCAACACTCTCAACATTTCAGCTTGTCTTCGAGTTGTTATTTCGCGAGGAAAAGGGCTTTTTCAATTTCAAATATCTCTCAACAAATTATCAGGCATCAGTCATCGCGGAATGGCTTCAGCTCTAACAGCGAAAATATTTGCTTTAAAATATGAAAAGGGGGAAATGTTGATCAAACGTGGCAGGAATTTTCGAGAGGGGTACGTAAACAGAATTTTGATGGCAAGTTGAAAAAGAACGAGAACATATGAAATTGCAGATAAATGTTATCCTGCTGTCGACAAAGCTTTTGAATCTTTTATTTGCCATATACTTTTCTAACTATAGAACTTGAACTATGCAGCAGGTTTTCACTATTTGTAAGCCTAGAGGTTCAGAATGTTTATTTGTTTTGTATGGTAAACTCGATGGCAACCTTCAAGCGTTCAAGTCAAAAATGCATCCATAAAATTTACAAATACAATTTTTTTTTTAGTTTGCTTTTGTAATAACTTTTCCTTTTAGTTTGTTTTTTGTTGTAGATATTTGTATCTAGTCATATTAAAAATTAAATTTCCTTCATTAAAAATGCCTCAAACATTTGTTAAAATACATTAACTTTGAATGAGTTATTAAGCAGAACGAGATGAAAAAAAAACGAGAGGTAAACACCTGTAACTTTCGTAAAAAATTAAGAACAAACTTTTTAAGGGGTTGATTTCAAGTAAATTTCAAACACCCTGTAATAAAGAAAAGAAGATTTGTGACACGGTTGTTTTTCTATAAAATGGTTACTTCTAATTATGAGCGCAAGCTTTAAGCGAGTGGGAAAACAGTTTTTAACTAACAATTTCCTCAATATCATATACAAGAGTGACTACTAAATTCAAGAATATATACAGATGTTAAAGCATTACCTTGTGAAACTTATTAAATTTCCGAATAAAAAAATTGTATAACTTTATAACATACAAACAAAATTAATGAAGCTAATGAATTTGCAATAAATAAGCTTCAGCCCTTCAGCGTTTTTCATGTGGTGTTAAAGTAAGGTTTTTTCCTGGAAGACTCAGTCAGGTTAGCGCATGGCTTTTCACCGCCTAATTCTTTTCAAAAGAAGCCACCACTCCAGATCAACAAACCTTTCTTATTTAGAACACTGCACTGAAATCAATCTGAAGCACCACCATCAGCAGCACTTGATACTTCACTTTCAACTTTACTCCAACTCTAAGAAAGCAAAAAAAAAACGATTAATTAATCAACTGATGATATTCACAAAATATCCATATCATGGTCTAACAGACTCGATCGAGCAAAAGACGGAAGCTGACTGACTCGAAGAAGGCTTTTTCTCTCTTCGGAAGGCCATCATAAGGCCATAACTCAGTTTGGCTCGCTAACAAGGTTACACTTCTCTCGGAAGCAGGCCGCTCAAATTAAATAATTTAATACCAGCGAAAGTTATTGTGAATAATCCAGTTAGACCGCCGATATCGAATCAGGGCAGGAGAAGGACGAAAATATGGCCAGGATGAATGAAGGAAGCGAATAAGAAAATGGCGTACCGTACAGGGTCAGGTTGAGAGTAATTTCATAGACAGAAACCAGTAGTTGCCAAAGAACACTACAGTTATAGTAGATGAAATCTTGAAGAAAATGTGTCTAGAAAACTTCTCCAAAGAGGAAAGTTGTGTACTGATACTCCAAAGTTCGAATAGTTTGTTTCTTTGATTTACTTCGAAGAAACGATTTTGCTGCCAAAAATTTTAGCCATGTAAAAACCTCAAATAATATCAAGGCAACTGGAAGATGTGAGGAGAAACAGAATTAAACCACAAAGAGTTTCAAGTAACTGTTGAACTATCTTGTGGACAAGTTTGTATTGAGCAAAGCCTTCCATAGCTAGTAAGAACGAAGAAAACGCAAAAAGAGACTATAGACTTATTAGTTTGAACATCAAAGACATGGAGGAAGGAAAGAAATATTTAAAAACACAACTACAAAATTGTAGAACATGAATGATATCATTTAGTAACTGCAGGCACGTCTGTAACAACAAACAACGAAGTGGAGATGGTTTAAACGGTGTAGATTCATCTCCATTTGACCGCGATTTCTACGAAAATCAATGATTGATTTGAAATGATTGTTGAAAAAACTAATAAATAATGTTAAAATCTGGCTGTGGGAGCTAAATTAAAATAGCCAAAATAACTCAATTTGGATGCTTTAACTCACAGAGTTTCTCATTATAGTAAAACTCTACAAAGTATTTTAGGAGAAAATGTGTTGGTTTGTTTGCGCATAGAACGTGACTGACTAATTGATTTTGTTATTTTTGCTGTAAATTATCAGTAAACTTGTATGAAAATTAGTTACAAAAGTTTTATGAATATAATTAATACATTGTACATTCTGGTAATCAAGATGTTAAGAAAATACACAAAAAAAATTTTAAAGTTTACAAAATACAAAATTAATTCACAAAGTTCGGCGATTTTTTAGTTATCTGTAATTAATTATTTTAATTAGTGATCGTGGTGGAAATTGGTTAAAGAATTTTGTAAAGAATTAGAACAAAAATAAAAATAAATTAATAAAAGAAAGTATTGTCTTATCAGCTAAACATTCTTTACACGTTCCCATACATACAGACTTAATAAAAGTAAATTCCAAAAATACACCTACCTCTAATGGTGTGTTAATGTCTCCATTTATGATTGCGTCTTTCTCCGATACGAAATATTATCCTTTATGTCATCGTTTGTTAATTATATTAATTTTAGTTTTCACTCTTAAACAACATTACTTTGTCCTTTGTCGTTTATATCTGATTTTGCTTTATACCAGTTTCTCTGTTTTGGTATGTTATGACTTACTGAATCAATTTATATTGCCGACCACATAATGACTTTAATTACTAATAGTGATATGTTTGTTAACCATGTGTTTTTTTTAAATCACTATTATATAGTTTGTACTCTGATTTTGATTTTGCTCTTATGCTAGTTTCTCTTGCCTTTTATTTCATATTAATGATTAATTTTTACTGTATTTTAGACTGAAACCACTGTTTTTCTTTTTAGAGCCTTAAATATAGCCGAAACGTTGGCCAGTGTTTTATTTTTGCCACTATCCTTAGACGGGTAAACCCAAGAACCTAAATCGACATTTACCAATACAAAATACACATTTTCGGGCTGGATTATTCTTTTTGACTAAGATTTAAACATCATCAAAAATCCACGTTCCTGTAAAAACTTCAAACTAAACCCCTTAAGTGTTTTTTCACAATTTTCCTTTAAATCACTGAAATCTCTTATTACAAAAATACCCACACATTTGATAACTAACTCAAATACCACCGTTTTTCCGATACAACTTTCAGTCAAATAGCAACAATTTACAGCTTACCTTGCAGGTTCATTGAGGAAGGGAACATTCCAGCAGCTCTATGCACATCCTGCACATGAGGCCTGGTTCCCATAACCGCGCACTGGGAACCAGCAGGAGAATGGTGCACCCCCATTGGAGCACCAGCCGTCGGATTGTAACTTCGAGCCATTGAAGCTGCAGCTGCCGTGTATCGGTAAGCAGCTTGCGACATTTGGCTGCAAGATGTAAGATCACCATAGGAGCAAGGCATGTTGGTAAGTCCCGTCGGGTCCATGGAGCTTTGTAGGCAGCTCGAATCGAACGAAGCCTGATTTAGATAGGAGTAATCCATTTTACGTTGATGGATGTTTAGATCAGCAGCAGCAGCAGATGAAATTAATTGAAAAGTGGAAATGGGGAAAAGAGCTTAAAAGCTTGAAGAAATGAAGCATTTATTAGTAGTAAACGTTGGGGTAAGTGAGGAAAGTAATTGAGGAACGAAAATGAGGCAATCGCTTTCTTGGTCACTGGATGAAAGGTAAACAGAGCGATTGAGTCGCCAAACTCAATCAGCTTAAATACCAACGGTTATGATTTAGCAACAACCTAGTTAGAGCCACTTGTAAACTTGTTACTTCCGACCCGTTGAGGAATAATCGAATAAAGACTCTGGCTATCAAATTATGGCTATTAGGGCTTTCGCGCGCGATTTTTTCAAGATAGCGTACGTAGCTAGCGCGTTAGACCTTACTGTCTGCCCGAAATCAAATGATAAGCTTAATTCAATAACCTACCTCGTATACACCCTTCTATAAAGGGGGATGAAGCGTCGCAGCATCCCTCAAGGGGCGGGCCGTATCCAGAGACGATTTTCAAACATCCAATCGGATTCGCACGGTTCCAGCGCGATGGCTTTCTGATTGGGTGCCCGATGTGACGTCACGGCACGCGATCCAGGGTGGCAAAGTTGGGGTTGCACGCATCTCACACATGGATGCAGGAAGAAGGAATATTAAAAGGTGTCTCGCATCGTCAGGACCAAATTAAATTTGTATTCGCAAGGCTTATCTGTTTTTCTTGGTTTGCATCAACAGTCGGCGTGATTTCTAGACACCTGTTTTATGATGTAGATATTTCGAAATATCTTTGACGTGTTTTGGATTTTGCCAGGAGGGTATTTGCACCTTTGCACCAGTGTATTGGACGTTGTCTGGCCAGGTCTACAGGAGGCCGATTGATTTTTATTCAAAATTGTTAACAAACGACAACATTTTTGAAAATAGATTGTCAAATATTTTTTTATCAAAACTATAGTTTTGTTCTCACATTAAACAGATGCATTTTTCTATGGGAGGAACAATCAATTTGATATAAATGAGTAGCATCCACATGAAAATATCCAGAAAACAGGAGCCAAGAATGTATTTTGCAGAAGACTTGTTTGAAATAAAACAGCATTTAAATTTAAAATTGAAAAATTCATAAGCGTTTCAGCTGGTACTTACAAAGAAACATAATGAAATATTCAACACGACAACACCACAAATGAGGGGAATATTTGAAAGTAAAATTATGGTAAGGATAAATGGACTCGTTAGATTCGTAAATTCGGAAGTTTGTCGTGTTTTTTATGTTAATAAGTGATAATCGTGATATTAATAAACTGTTACTGTTAAAAGAAATGGTGCGAACTGGTTTCATTTGCAGGAAAATCGGTCTGAATTTTCCTAATCTATATTCCTCTTGTACATTTGTGAACAGTGGTCAGTGGCGTAAGTTATGTTAAATTTACAATCCAAGAGTCATATTTAATTCTTATTAAACCATACCTAATAACGGACCTTTTTTTAATATTCAAGTATTTAAGACCTCAATTACTTCTTATCGCAGGAAGTAGATAACGTTTACAGCTTAAACACGGACATAAGTTGACTTTAAAACGGGATTAAAGCTTAATTTATAAACTCTGCAGTTGGTGCCGTTCGCAGTTCGCAGTTTGGGAACGGCATGGCAACTGCACGAACAACGAACTGCACCAACTGCAGAGTTTATAAATCAAGATTTAGGGTCAACGTTTTGACATCCCATTACATCATCAGAACTCAGAATAGCTAAAAGACGCCTTCGACAAAGAAATTAAAAAATACCCTATTTACGCATGAATTTGCCGGCTGAGGAAATTATTTTTATGTCGTGAAACTGTGTTTAGTATCATGTTTTATATCTTTATATTTCACATTTCCAAAAAAACAATCGTTCCATAATGATTTACTTTGGAATCAAAAGCTGACGAACAATGTTTAAAATGTGGGCAAATTAAGCTCGTCTTAAACATTGATTATCCAATGCAAACTGACGCCCCACAAAATCAAGCTCAATGGAGGAGAAAATCCGAAGGTTGAAGAAAAGCAGATGACGAGCTGGATGGCAAATCGGAACAACGTCATCGACTTTTAATAATCTCGATGAAGTTAATTGAGTTTCTTTCGATGTTTCGTTATTAATTTGTTCCAACATTGTGTGCACTTATTGACGCCATTTTTTACTTATATAAAATAAAGCTTTAATTTATTTTGTGAATAATTTTAGCTTGAATTTTTAGCCGAATAATATACGGGTTGATATGAAAAAACAAATTGAAGCGCTAGAAAATGATGAAAAAAAAGTCAGGAAAAGCAACGTAATTGAAGATTGTTAAATAAAATGTTTCAAAAATGTGGTGAAAAATCCAACGTTTCTGCCAATTATAAGCAGCAAGAAATATTTGAATTAAAAAAATAGGACATTTTTTTTCAGTATAAGTGAATAAATGCCACAAAAAATATGTAATTAATTGCGACTTAATATATTTTTTTACGCTAAGACGTCCCTTAATTCAGTAAACTTCTGCTGGAAACATATGCAGATGATACGGTAATTTAGAGAATCTATTAAAAATTAGATAAATTTCAATACAAAAATATGAAAAATTCTGCTTCACCTAAAGAGCTGTGGATCTTTTTCAGTTTCAAACTAAACTGCCTACAAAGTCAAGTACTAATTCTATAAATGTTGTTCGAATGTGATCGCTGTCTGATTTTCTGCTTTGATATTCCAGGATCAATTAGCCTATATTTATCGCTTGAAAGTTTGGGCATCCAGTTTCACTGGACCCGACAAAAAAAACAAGTTTGTCGACCATTTCCCCAAAGAAAACAAGGACGGAGCTGCGTGAGGGAATCCTCAAGGGAGCGGAAAAGGCGAGGCAGGGAATGAGGAGATCGTGGACAAATTGCTGCCGCCGGAAAATCGGAAAAGCGAACTCCATTTCCACCAGGGTTTTCTTATTTATTTGCTGCGACAAGGAAATTACTAAACTTAATGATTTTTTATATTTGAAAATCCCAACAACAAAGAACGGGTACAGTAAATACATTTGCTGAGAATCATGGTTCCATTATTCCACTTTCTACCGGAAAAACTTGAAATCATCTCGAGTGAGGAAGGAAAATTAAGCATAAAGAGGAAACACTTCTTAGACAATGCCAGTTACTTTTCGGCATTTTTCAGCCTTCCAATTAGATACTCTAAACTAAAGAATGGCTTGATGTAGAAAAGTTTTAAAAAAATCACACTTAAAGTATTTGTTTTAGTGGAAGATAAGTAGTAACTGAAAATGAAGTAAACGATGTTGAATATTCATTTTTCACAAGCTCAAATATGTATTTGATTTAAGTGTACAAATTAAGTTAGTAGAGCCAAATTCCACTAGCTAGGAGGCATTTAATGAGAATATCTGCACTTAAAAACACTAAAATATTTATGAAATTGTAATAGTTAATACACCAAAAGTACTTAGTGAAACTTAATTAAAACCGGCGGCGAAAACTTCCTTGGTTCAACTTCCTTGATGCCAATCCAGGAGTTGAGATGGACTCCTGTCTGAAGGCGATGAGGACAATCACTCTCCCGGTCTTATTTCCGTCGGGAAGATATTACCTTCTGGCCTGAATCAAGAATGCATGCACTTGATCTTTTTTTCCTTGTTTTATAAACCAAAAGGACTGTTACCCTCCCTTTCTGACGCAGGTGTTTATTTGTTAACTTAAAACGTTCAAGGAAATATTACTAGAGCAACAAACTTGTAGCTGTACTTTCTAAAACTATTATCTGAACATTTTCGCTGATTATTTTCATTTTTCGTAGATTTCTTGCAAGCTATAGCAAGGTGATAATAATTTTTATCAAGCATTTTATCAATCTCATAAATTGAACTGGATGTTTAAGTACCTATGATCACTACTAAGCGTTTTCCCGCTTTGAAAACGAACTTTTAACACTACAAATTTAATTATACTTTAAAAGGGAATTAGTCGGTTAATGCGGCTCTTCATTGCGTTCTAATCGGATAAGAAGCAATTTGAGACGCTAACTACGTTAATATCCAAAGACCCATTTCATAAACATTGATTATAGGGGTTAATGTCGGCCGTAGGCAACTTTTTTTTATGTCAGAGGCATTATGGAACTCAAGACAATCACTTCATGTCCCTATAAAATTACAAACAATGTTTCGGTCGTTTAATGGCCTTTTATTGTCTAAAAAGTCTGCATCAAACTATGTACTTCTAATTAAAATATATTGAATCAAATAAACCTCAAGATCGTTCTTATTTGTGAATTAAAGTGAAACTAATGGTGAAAAATAGAAAAACAACATTCAACATCAACATTCGTTGAAGACACGAGAAGAAGAGTCCGCAACGAGAATGGACAAAATGCAAATTTGCAAGCTGTAAATTATTCACAGTTTTTTTTAAGCAAAAACTAAAAACGTATTCAAATTGCTTAAAAAAATTAAACAAGAGCAAATATTCCAATGTTTACCTGAGACTGTTACGGCTACAATTTCTGCACTAAACACTTAGTGCACTAACAAAAAAAAACGATAGAAACTTACTAATAAGTCATTGGACAACTTTTTCATTTCTTTCCTTAAATTCAAAAGCTTTGGAAAGTGCTTTTAAATCTATCAGATAATAATCCAATCAACTAATTATTTTATACAGTTCAGTTCATTTTCATACGTGCTTAACACTTAATTTCTTCGGGAGTAAGCTTGGTGTACTCAATGGAAGCCTTCCACAGCTGCTCGCAGAAATAATCAGTTAGTTGGAAAGGTGGATGAACAACTATTCCCTCGTAAAATGATCGACCAGTAATGTGTTTCACTTCTTCGGAATGTGCCAGGTGAATTAATGTTTGAGCTCCTTCTTCTGCGGTCTAAAAGTACATAAAAATCAAATATTTACCAGACAAATACAATAAAACTGATTCTTTATTCGCTACTTTGAAAGATATTCTCGTTATTAACGTTTATTCGGTGGGTGTTTTGATAATAATAAGTACTTTGGTCGTGTGTTTTATTTTAGTTGACTTACTTTTCCAAACAACCAGACAAGAGAATAAAACTCGATACGAAATATGAAAATCCGGTCTCGTGTCGTATTACTGATGCATAAATTGCCGTTTTTCACACCATTAGGATGACAAACATTCACGATCACTTCAGTTCCTAAAAAAATAAGTCGTTAAAATTGCTACACAGAATGTCCTGAAAAATATTGAGTTGAATTCGAAAATATCCTGGAAACAGTGAAATTATCAGCAAGTACCTTGGAGCTTTGAGGCGAGCGTCTTAGTTAAGCCTGCCAGACATAATTTGGACGCACTGTATGTTCTGCCATTAAACGTCCTCCACCGTATCCTCTTTTCGAAATAATCGGGACTGGGATTCAGTTCCTTTACAGTCAAGTCGGAAATGTATGCTAGCATGGAGCTTGTTATTGCTATTCTACTTGGTGCCGATTTTTTCAACAAATCTAAAAGGAAATTAACATCCATAGAATCAATAAAATTGGCAGGAAGTTCTGTAAATTCATCAAAACATTATCATAATTTTGCTTCAATTTGCATTTTGGGTTCGATTCAATCCATCAGTGTGACTCGTAAACCGGTACTCTTATTTCTACACATTCTTCTCTACTTTGTCATGCTCTTACCATTAAATTGTCGTTATCAACTTGAAAACTTTCTCTGGAATTTCCCAAATTGAGTTCGGTTTCTAATATTATCGCGCTAACCCAAATTAGTTCAAATCAAGTTGATTCAGATACTTACCCAACAGCAAATGAATCATCAAGAAATGACTGTAGTAATTAATTTGCATAGTCTTTTCTAGGCCATCATCCGTCATTATCCGCAACTTATATTCAGCTATACCTGCATTGCAAACCAATATATCAAGCCTGGGCTCTGTGTCGAGAATTTTTTTCGCAAATTCTCTAACGGATTTAAAGGATGCTAGATCAACTTCGATACCTACAATTTTTGTAGCCTTAGAATACGAAGAACAATTATTCATATTGTTACCAATGATATTTTGATTTTTCGAAGCATTTTTCAATTCATCCACTGCTTTAGTTAAGTTGGAAATATCAGCTACAATCACACGACATCCTTTAGAAGCTAGAGCCAGTGCAGTCTGGAAACCGATACCTGAAAGAATTTTCAAAAAATTGCGGAAATTTCAAATGCACTGAACTAAAAATAAATTTGGAAACTTATACGTTTAAGTCTTTCTAAATGCATGGAAGAATATCTATATTTGGAAAAAGTTAAAGGTTGTAATGTAGGAAAACACTCAAAAGCTGCCAAACAGAAAAGTTCACTGAAACGCTTTTAAGTCAGTAGCTTTGAATATACCGAGAATACATTCAACCTTTCCAGCTTCGTCCATAATCCAAACTTTAGACGCGCCTGTGGCTTTTACTTGAAGCAAAATAATGTTCTAATTAAACGAGCTGATAACAGTACATTGTTATCAATGCTCCAAGAAAGGGTCATCTACTTATTAAGTAGATATATTTTTTTAAACACTTAATCAGCTTTTTAATTCAGAAGAAACTAAAATTTTGCATTTCGATTTCGCAAGTATCAGCATAACGAAATTAAACTGAAAATGTCACTTTTCCACTTTCTTTGAAAGAAAATTAAAATTATATTTACCTGCTGCCCCTCCTGTAATGATTGCCGTTTTTCCCACTAAGCACACTTTGCTTTTGCAACAGAAACACGTCAATGCATTTGCCACTTTCAACAAAACCAAGCAAAAAACAAACCACAAAATAAAATACATTTTTAGAGAGACAAAGAAAAAGGAAACAGAAAGAAGACTGTTGAACAGTATATGTTAGTGAGTTCAATATGCGTATAGTACGTTAGAGCTTTGTTTGAAGCTTTAGCAATTAGAAAGATATAATTGGTTTTTAATTATATAATTATTATGTTGTATTAGCCACATAAGCCACAGTTATGAATGCCTACAATTAAAGTTACGGTCAGTATCAGAAACGGACGGTACAGTGCCGCACTCAGCTTTAACTGCTAAAAAGTCAATTAATCGAGGATATTTTGCAGCCAAGTGAACGTTTTATACAAAACTGAACTGAACTCAACCTGAATCCTGCAGTTTAGAACGCAAATGCTTTAAAATGGAACAAACTTCGTATAACTCAAATTTATACTTCAACTTGTCTGAAACTCCAGTTAAACTTAATCTGGGATTAAACTAGTTTCGTTGCAACTGGCCCTAAGAGCGCGAAGTGGCTGTTGTTTCGTTTTCGTTTATCCACCATGTATAAAAACTATGATTTGTGGCTATCTAGTAGTTTACAGTATGAAAGTATATCTATCTGTATATCTATCAGTTTTGAAAACAAAACCAAAAACGACTGTTATTATTCCAATTTTATCAGAGTTAGCTTAATTAATTAGTGCAAAGTACTTATATTATTCACGATTATGCAATTTGAAACTTCACAATTTTCTCATTATACAGGGCGATTCACAACCTTATGGACACAGAGCAGGGGCGTGTAGAGGACCTCAAAACAACTCGAATTGCCATTTAAGTTTTTTTCTCAGGCCCGTGGTTAACGAGATACAGGGTGTTAAAGTTTTTAAAAAATATTGATATTTTCTCCTTAACTCCTACAGTTTATGAGATATTTATTAACACCCTGTATCTGGTTAACTATGGGCCTGAGAAAAAACTTAAATTGGAAACTCGACTTGTGTTGAAGTCCTCTACACGCCCCTGCTCTGTGTCTATAATGTTGAGAATCACCCTGTATATTTAAGCATCACATTACACCACTTTATACACGCCTATGGAATTCTTACCCTATTTTTTCATTAGTTTTACTCTTAACTTACTCCACTTCAAGCTACTGTTATTTGAATTTTTCGCAATTTTTTTAACTGTGTTTTTAAACGACTTTTGTTACATGATAACGCTTTCAAAAAGTGAATGCGAGTAAAAGTTGTAAATTACCTGATTAAAAAACATTCAATGGTGTTTGCGCGTGACAATCATTAACCGCGACCGGACTTGTAAAAAGTTTAAAATCTGCAGGTAAGAGTTAGTGTCAGATATTGTCAATATGCTATTTATTCTATGAGAAAATGAGTAATACGTCAAAATTTTTAATATTTTTTGGTGTTACAAAATTGAATAATGATACCAATAGCAGCCAATATTCCATTAACTTTATGCTCGGTTGTCATCAGACGATTTATTGATTCATACGCAGGACGACTTGTAAGTACTTTTTTCCAATTCTTATAAGACCAAACTTGAATTTACACGAATCAACATCTAAAAACATCAACACGTTAATTAGTAAACTAAAAAACAATCACTATGCGCTTTGCGCTCCATTTCAAACGCCAATTTCCCGTTGTTGCATACCCATTTAGTATCAGAATAATCATTAAACCTGCAACGGAAAAATGTATGTCTCTAATTTATATTTATATTAAAATGTTGCTTCTAATTCGTATAAGAACCGCAAATACCTCGCTTCATCAAGTCATAAAATAAAACTAACCCAGACCTAGAAAACACAAATACAAAGGAACTTTAGAACGTTTAAACAGTTCAAAAATTAAATATACATTCACATCGGTTACAATGTTTACTAATTTTGTAGCCTTTAGCTGTGGCATCCAGTTCTGTACCCACTGCTTCGACTGTAGCCCTTCTCTCAGGAGCCTTAGTCTGTCTGTACCACCAACTACGGAAAGGAACCCTGGTAAAACTTGGGCTGGGCAGGGGAGTTTCATCAATGTTCGAAATTCTAGACACACCATTCAGTAAGAATCTGCATATTTTACTCAAATGCATTTATTGTCTTATTTGGAATATTTCTTCTTCTAGGCGTCAAATGAAGAACAGCTCCTGGTTCCTACGGAACCTGGCTTCTTGTCGTCGTCGATGTGCTGCAGCGGTTCTAAAAATCGCACAACCAGCCGACGACTCTCTGGAGCAGATTCAAGCTGAAACTGGAGCAGTTGAGAATGATGGGATAATATCTGGAACGACTAGCCTTCCAATCTTCAATCGGCGACACTGCGCCAGGAATAGGAGATTTGTTAAACATTCAAAAGAGCCACCTGTACAAAACTTATACAGGTGAACTGGATATTCCATTCTGCTTCATTCAGCAATATAAGTTGATTAGTAATAGATCATTCGACTCCAACGACTACTCGGAGCATGATATTAGATTGGTAAACGTTGATGAGCAAGAAGAAAAACGCAAGCCGAAAAACAATGAAAATGTCCAACGAAGACCAATAACAAGGAACTTTCGCAAATCGTTACTAGCCAAAGCGGGTTGTGGTGATGGAAGACGGTAAGCCAGAATGTCAGTGGCTGTTTTTATTAAAAACTCCTGAAGCGTAGCAACATTTTCAATAATGTTTTTTGAAGATTATCGCCGAAAAAGCGGAAAAAAATCGAAGACACACCACCAGCCGAGTCGGAAGATTGCTACATAGTGGACAAGGAATCGTCAGATTATTTGTCGCCACTGTCGTTGACTCCGATTAACAAGCTGCGATCTTCATATGGTCAATCGAATTCTTCGAATACGTCGTCCAGAAGGCACTCCGATCGACTGAAGAAACAACATAAAATACAGAAAGTTACTCGAAGAACCAGAAGCGGGAGAGTATACGTTTATAGATTATGAAAATTCTGCCCAGAAATTGTTGTGCAATATTAAAGGGGGGTTTGTCCGATGTTTTTATATTATTTTTGTTTAGTTTCCATTTTAACTATGCAATTTTTGGCCGTTTTATTTAACCAAGGATTTCATAAACGCTGATGATGTTTTCCCTCAAGATACCCAATCTAATTCTTCGAGTAATGGATTTTTAAGGCGTTTTCATACTTTAGAGTATTTTTTATACTATCTATTACTGATGGTTGGAAAGAATATGGTTTCGAACCTTTTAGTTATCATCAACTGAACTAGCTTTTCGTCCGAATGAGGGTGTTTGCAAATGCCGCATTTCCTGATTTGTTAATTAAATCAGTAAAAGATTTTATTAGTAGTAGTAAACATCTTTATTTCTAAAAAAGGCTATCGACCTATCGGTCTTTCTGCCCAGATTTTATTATTAATACATTTTTTTATATTTAATCAGTAAAACACTTTTTCGGGAATTTTTTTGATATTTTCATTTTGCAAAATTCCACTGAATGTCCAATCAGCTGCATTTTTTTTCTCTAAGTACTTCGATAAATTCAATGTTTTTTCTAATCGATGCTTGTATGAATTTTTACGTTGTTTGCTCTAAACAAATTATTTTCTTTTTTAATGGCTTCTTTTAATTAGTTTTTCATCAGCTTTTTTTGTAGCAACTGTTGGCATAAACCAATGGCTAAAACCTTATAGCTTTAGCTTTAAATAAACTGCTCAACCGAATAAACGTTACACAGCCAAATTTGACCCTAACTTTGGAAGTGGATAAATTCTGATCGCTTAAAGCGATTTGGTTTCTGTTTGAAGCGTTATCTAGCACCATTTCTGTTCTCATTCAAAACGAGATTGGAAAAAGTCAATAATTTTTTTAAAATATGTGGTTTATCTTAATGCGTGTGGTATTGAAATACAAAAAACCTTTTTTTTTGTCCAACAGGTGAGCATGTGAATCTTTTACCAAATTTTGCAATGTTTCATTGCCACCCTGTAGAAGCTTTACCTAAAGCACTATTTTTTTGCCAAAATGCGCACTGATGGAAAAAGAATTTCACTAAATAACGCTTCAAACAGAAATAAAATAGCTTGCAGCAGTCAGATTTTATCTAGTTGCAAAGTTAGTGCAAATTTGTCAGTCTAACGTTGATTTTGTTGAGCAGCTTAATATGGCGGTTCCTTAACAGATAAATTATTAATAAATTAATAGATTGAATTAAAGATTAATCAATAAAATGAAATATACATTTTATGTTGTATACAAGATGCCAAAAATAATTTTAAAAAAACTAAATAATTAATTTGTGAGTAAAAATATGATTTAAACCGAACTATTTTGATTTTCATGCCGCATTTTGCTGTTTAATAGCAAATATCTCTAAAACGGTGGTTCAAAGACGACCAAGAATATCTGTTTTGTGTTAAAATGTTAGGAGAATAGACTAAGCAGTTTCAAAACTCAATATACATAGTGAACAGAAAGTTGCTGCCACTTTAACGCGTATGTGAGTTTTTTTTTAATCTGATGGTATAAAGATTCAGTAAAAAAGATTAATGGAAGATCCTTAAATCCTCATACTTTTACAACAGAAATCCATCATTTTATTGAACTCCCCATATAAATGTTAGCACTCTTGATTGGATTGTCATCTTCAATTCTTACAGAAATAGCACTTGTTGGCCAAAACTAGATGCTTATCATTCCCCAATTCAATTGTGAAATTCATCAATCTTCAACTTTGACACCCTTTGAGAGACAAATCGACCATTTCCGATGGACAATAGATCGTTTGGTATGATCTCATCCGGAGTCACGTGTGCTGAAGTGGTACGGCACGTGCCAGAACGCAGCCGAAAATGTTGTCTAATCTCATTATTTAGCGTTAGCCTGTTTTTCAGCTATTCTTGATTTATGATTCTTTTATTTGCTTTGATGGGATTTATTGGGCGTTAGCAGGGATGCAGCAACTGGTTTATATAAGGGCTGGTTTATTGCAAAATCAGAAATTTGACTGGGAATCTGCAAATGAAGAGACCTAAATTTTTCTGCGAGAAAACAATGCCTTTCTCAATTTTGTGGTATTTATAGGTATTCTATGTAACACCTTTGATTTAGTGTATTTAGAACATCCTTCTCTGAAGATGCAGGCTACTCCTGCTTGTAAAACGTTAGAACGAAATAATACCACAATGATACCAGTCTTGGCTCGTTCAAATTGAGAAGAAAATTTAAATCGTTTAGATTTAAATAATTACTAAAATAAAATTTGCGAGGTCATTTCTCATGTTCTGGCTCCCCATCAAGTCAGCAAATTCGCAGCTTAGTACCGTGTATTTCAAATTATATTTCTTCTATCTCAGTTTTCAAGGAAATATTGCCTCAAAATCCGCTAAAACAACTAGTTATCTAATCCGGAAATACCACTTCTTCAGAATGTGTTTATCATTTGGAAACTTTCCAGTTTTTAACCGATATTGAAGAACTCTCCAAGTCAAAAACCGAAATTTACATGCCTAAAAGATGGGTGTTAATTTTTTGAAAAACATCAAGTGAAAATCGCTTAAAATCCCGCAAATTCCACCACAATTCCTTCATCGCTATGAAGTGAAGAATGCAACTAGCCCATAAAATAACACACTAGGCCACTCTGACGCACAATATCCGAAAAAATCGGGCCATTTTACATAATTAACCAGAATTACCGATATTTAACAATCAAACACTTTTCTATCATACCCTAAATGGCAATTTCCCACCATATAAGTCTATAAAATGAAAGTTTGCGCTCTCATTGACGATTTTTACGACCAGCTACCAAATTAATTATGTGAAGTCATATACCGACTTCATATCTCTTGTGCCTCATATAAAATGTCTTTTAGACCCCATCGGGACTGGATACGTTGGTTAAAATCCCTACAGGGTTCGTGAGAGCGCATGCCACTGTCCTTTCCCAATAGCTGCCTGTTTCCCGTGCCTGAATCCCTCAGGAATTATCGCCTGTGACTTCTGCTCTTGATCAGACTAGATAGATATCTGATGGACGAAAGTTGGTAAATGTGGGAAAATTACTCGATAAATTAACAATTAAAACAGAATAAACGTGGTTGATCTCATTTATGCTCAAGATTGGGACACAAATTTCGAATAAAAAAGCATTTCAACGGAATTTAATGCAAATTGCTGGAGAAATCATCAATAATTCTTCTCTAAGCTTATATTAATGCTTGATTTACGCCTCTCTGATAAAATTCCTTGATCTTTCTATGTTTTTTTTGTCAGAGTGTTTCCCTTTGTACTTGAAAATATCAGTACCTCTATTGGTTTTTTGTTTTCATGTTTTTTTTTCATTTTATTTTATTTATATTCTTTGGCGTGGATTTGTCCCTCTTTACATTTAATATAGCAGTGTGCTTTAAAAAACACACTCCTAATACATCCGAATTTTATTTTAAAATACATTATTAATCCTCAGACGTGCTACAGAAGTCCTCTAGTGGAAGTTGAAACCTCTTCCTATCGATTTTCCGGTTTTCTCAAAACCTCGTCAGCCGAACCACTGGAAAATGTATTCAAAAAATTAAAAAAGGATGCTTATTTGGACATGTAAAAAAAATTATTATTCTTATGGGTACTGGGAACCCACCTGCTGACCAACGACCCAGCAAGAGTCTGGCAAGTGAAAAACCTTTTATGTAGTTGCAGTTTAATGAACTAGGAGAAAATGATAAGGGTGAGGGTAAAATCGACTGCCAAATGCTCAATGCAAAAGCCACGTGCCCCGTGAATTATTTCATTGTAATCGTCATTCGAGTGGAAGGTGCTCTTTGTCATGATATACCTACTTTGTCATTGATAGTGAGCCAGATGGTGCCTCCAATGAACTTGTTTCGGAAAACTGTACTTTCATCCATGATTAATGATTATTTCCTCAGTATTAAAGTCATCTAATGGGTTTAGGATAAACGCGATTAAAACTTCTATTTTCATTTTACAAACATTTGTATTCAACATACCGCAGTGTCGGCAGCTGAAAACGCTTTGCTCTCTCAGTTAACAGTCTCTACTTGCATTAACTTAACTTTGGTAACTGTAATCGAATCTTAGGGGATCTATCTATATTGATTTAAACCAAATAGCTTACGCACTTTCTATTTTAATGTTAAAGTGAACACTGAAAAAGGCACTAAACTATTGATATAGTTAAAATTACAGTAGGTACTTTATACAAAAACCTCGATATCGTGTGTCGCTATTTACATTAAAAGCAGTTAATAAACCATCGCATACAATACATTTCTTAGGCCGACTTTTCCTCGTAACTTTGGTGCAAAAATAGAATATTTTTATTGCTCAGCCTCGAAGCAGTTCCTAATTCAATATCTCACTTTAATTGCTAGGCAAATCACATCATTTTGGCCTAATTTACGGAATCCACATCGTAAAACACGGACGCAAAAGGATACCGAATAACAAAAGCCAACAGAGTACACAGACATTGAATACCCAACAACACTGTGGACAATTTCGCTTCATGCATTGGTCCAAAATAAAGCAAAACTAAATTAATCAGAGTAAAATTATTGGTAACAACTACGCCGTCCTTTTCCTCCCATCGAATCAGTCTGAACACTCTAAATAATGATATTACTATCTTTCCAAGAACACTTAAGTCAGAATATTGAAATACAGTGGTACTGCATTCCATCTTATCTGTTCGCGAATTAAACTTCGGTAATCGGTGTCGAGGGCATGGGATTAGCTTCATTAGTTGCGGAAAAGAGTAAAGAAAGTTGAACACTTGCGGTATAAAGAACAACAAGGTGGTCTTGCTAAAGCGGCCTAAAATTCCGACTACAGCAAAAGTCATCCCTGAGAAATAGCAGAAAGTGTCGCCTACAAATACCGATGCAGGGTACCTGAAAATAAAATTACAAATAAGTGAATCGAAGAAGTATTCAAGCGAAAGAAGGACGTTAATTAAAAAAACAACTAAGTCTGGAGGTATTTTATTTGCTATCATAGAGTACAAGCTTGTCTTTACATTCTCTTAAATATCACAGCTCATGGACAAGGTTTTCGTGCTTAACAAATCACAAACAAATCTGACTAGCAATATAAATGGGCTGGAAAAATAATTGCGAAGCAATCAATTAAAACGCATGGAATGTCCCAATGTAGGAACATTCCAACGTGCTTTAGTGACATGGTCGTCTCTATATTAATTAAAATTCCACTTTTTGGCTAAAATTTAACTTCAGAATTAAAAACGCAAACCATTTAATTGCTGCCATTGACCAGTTCTTAAAAATTACTAGTTGAGTGTCTGTTTTCCATATAATACAGTATGTCTATTTAAGTTGCACCATATAGAATTAAAAGTAATTAATTATTTTTTAGGTTTAACACCATGCAGAAATAAATAATAGTCTTGTGGGCGACAACCTATGAAGACATACTGTATTCTATCCGCTACCATTAATAAAATTAGTAACTATTAAAAGGCACTTTACATCGCTTACTACCAAAACTATGTGTTTTTGTAATATGCCGGAAGCAAAAATGCAAGCCAGTCTTTGGTTTAGTCCTTTTGAGATTATATATAATCATCGTTTTGTGAGTAGAAGTTTATCAATAGAAAATCATATTTAAAATCGTTATTTATTACGTAAGGAGGCGCGAAGTCAATATCCGAATACCTGTGCCCTCGTCCCAGTTCACTTTTACCGTCAATGTATAAGCCTAATTCGATAAGATTTTCTATAAATTTATGAGTGATTTTGTCAGTGCCAATTTGGTTCCAGTTGATAAGATGTTTTGAGCTGTTGCTTGTAAGAAATTCTATAATATCCTGAGGGGACGCACAGTATTCACAAAACCAGCCCCCTGTATGATTTAGGTCTCCTAATAAGATACCTTTAGATGCAAAAGTTGCGATGGTTTTGCTACTGGTTAGAGCGTGTAAATCATTATTCAACTCATTTCTCAAATAGGATACTGTGCATGCACCACCAGAGATTACAGTTTTCTTCGGATGAATCCAGAAAAATCCGAAAACGCTCCACTTCAACCGAAAATAAATCGGTTCAGGGATATTTTCATAGAATTTCATAAAAATTAAAGACGAACGATCAGGTATTTCATTCGATGGGCTGGAAATTACATAATCATCGCTCATGAGGTTTGATATTTGTGTCTCTGCAAGTTTCCAAATGTTCTTTTCGGTGCAATTGGCAATGTACAAGATTTTGTGCTGCCATTCTTTAAACATCGAATTTTTTATTAGGGTCTTGAAAATGATTGTTACCATTTTCATAAACAATAAACAAATCTATAATGTCGCCCAGTGCCATTATTCTAATATCTGCCAGGTTTTCACTAGACTTATCAAATTTAAATAGATAGATGAGTCGCCGTTCGAACGGTACCGGACCTTTCGGCTTTACGGGCTGTTTTTTGTTAGAAGAGCTCTGAATAACACTTCAGGAAATCCACAGTCAGGTCCATGCCAACCTGAAAATATATCATAAGTCAGAAAGTGTATAGTTGCAGATAAGGCCGAGCATTTTTAATCAAATCGGTCATCTTCAGGATGAAGATTATACCGGGTGATCCATTAACAATAGGAAATCTGATACCACACGACAAAAGGTGAAGATTATCACAAACATGGCTTAAAACGAAAGATGATAGTTTCGGAAATGCATCAACTTATGCATGAAACGTAAATTCGTGTTTTTTTAATTATATAATTTAATAATAAACAAACCATACATTTTACAAATACAACTTTTGAATTAAAATCATTGTCATTGATATTCTTTGCTCTTTGGGCATTTATATGACTGGTAAATTAAAATTAACCATAATAAATAAGAATGTACTTACCTGGTAAACAGTTACATTTCCAATTAATTCCTTAATAACACTCATTGCCTTGATATCCGTACCTTCTGAAAACACATACTAGTGTTGAAATCCAGAAAAAGCTTCTTGAGCTAATTTTTTTCAAATCTATGATATCTTTTAGGGTGTAGAAAGTTTTTTGGTTAGTTTTGTCAGAAGCATATACTTTGGGAAGAAACGCAATTTTGTTCAATTTCTTCCTTGATTCCGATTTATAGAAGAGAAAATACGAAGTAATTAAACATAACTGCACCAGGATCAGAGATAGTAAAACTAATCTATTTCGAAAGGGTCGTTGTGTAAACATTTTCGTCCTAAATTTCAATTTAATTTATCTGTAGTGCTTCTGATTCACTGTGGCCGCAAGTAATGTCCCAGAAGAGTCCATGATCATTTCCTATTTATATCCAATCCAAGGATCAAAGTATTTTTGGGCAATAGCAGGTGCAAAAAAAACTTCATCGTGTTTGTTTACTATTTTTAAGGGCGCGACCTGCTTAAGTTTGACAAGTTTTAAACACTGTTGCCGAACTTTCCAGCACACGTTATGAAAAAACTCCTTCGTACGCTGTGACGTCAGCTCCGAGATATTTTAACGCATTTAAAGGGCATTTCCAATCGAAATTACTTTTGAATCGTGTTCACATGCTTCAGCCCACTATAAACGTTTAACTTTTAGTTAACGGCATGCAGAATGTGTATAAAATATGTTCTTTTTATATGAAAATGGGTAGCAAATACCGATTTTTCGATCACAAGATTTTTTGCATTTTCTCCCATTCATCAACAATGATTGAGGAGTTTAATTTTTAAATTGTAGATTTTTTATTTATTGGTATAATTTGCAAACTAACTTCGTTTGGGCAATTTTTTCAAAAGCTTCAAAAACAACAGAAATGTCACACCGAAAAATTATTGAAAAACAAAACTCACCACCTTTGCAAAGATGTTTGGTTGCGGGTTCACTCCACTATACAGTGTTTGGCAATTTGCTGGCACCCAAAAAGAGAACGTTACTCACCAGTTGTGTTTTAGCAAGGCCAACGAAGTCCCAATGTAGGGCCACATAAAGTACAAACTGAACTGATGGGCCTTCCATAAGGGCCCTGACAATTCCAGCAAATTGAAAATTGCTATTGAAATAGCAATAACTACACTCTGACCTGCCTCCAATCCATTTACTCCAGCTAATTGGGGATTCCATTAGGCAATTAACAATTCTTGGGGCTCATTTCGAAACGACTTACCCAGTATATTAATGGCATTTGTGCAAAACACCGCCAACATTCCCATGTAAACATAATAAATGATGCCTATATCGAAGGAGACTCCAAACCAGTCCCTGAACGGCTTTGGAACTATAATGGATGTTGTGTTGAAGCTCACATAGTACACCATAAGCAAGGGCAGTGAAGCGATTGTGGGCAGGAGAAGTTTTTGCCTCCAAGGAACATCGAGAACATCGTCAGCAAAACCCAGTAATAACATGCAGCATATTGACAGTAGGGCCAGAATATATTTAACGTACTGAAACAGATGAATAGGTCTATGAGTTCATGTGGTCCCCGAAGGCCTGGAAATAGGCTAAGGCCTAGAAAATTATAACCTCATCATATGGAAACGCATCTTTCTCCAGAAGACTGTTTCCAAATGCCACAGGAATGAACAGAACCATAGTAACTAAGAAGATAAAGCCGGAAACCACCCCGAGTGATTCGGGTCTAAAATCAGTAGATTTATCATAGAATCCTGGAAAGTCCGCAAAGTTAACCTTACACTTTGTCGCTGGTTGTCTTGCTCATATCAATCCCGAATAGATTGGCTTTGATGAATTTATCCTTTAGCTTAGGAATTACCCTGAGAGTCACTAGGTAGCTCAAAAAGGCCATGAATATATTTACTACATGCGGAAACATTTTTAACTGATTTCCTGAATGTTCATTACCAAGAATATCAACATCCACGTCAAGCGCCATTTTTAAACTGTGTTGGATGTTAGTTTCTCTATGGTTGGATGGTCAGAGTTGAGGTTAGGTTAGACAAACATCTGTCAAAAAGTTCCTTTATAGACATATAAGTTTATATACAAAAAAACATGATTATATTTATTTACAAAAGTTCTTTGAGTTAATTAGTTTCTTTGCTTTAAATAAAATCTATTGATTTTACCATCACATCATCATAAAATCACACATCATCATAAAATCCTATGTTTTTTTATTGTCTGTTATACAACTATGAGAAGCTGTTAAAATTCTAAAATTATCAAGATGCTCCAATTAGAAACAAGTTCTTGCCTCTGCTCCAAGTATTCAAGTCACTGCTACCAAAGGGTGAGTGTTCAAAAGCATTTCCGTTATGCCCATTATAGATTTATCTATAACATTTTGAAATTATCGAAGCAAAATGTGTGGCAATGTGCACACCTTATAGATAATATTTATGTTAACAACTCTCCTTAGTGGTGTTTTTAGCGAAAATGCGGTTTTCGACTACTTAAGTTGTACGGTGCACAGCTGCACCAGCCCATTCCAGCATCAATGTACGTAATCACTTAGACACAAAAAGAACTAAAAGAGCAAGTTCGAAGTGTGGTATATTTGCTTAAACAGATTTCTACATGTATTTCTTAGAAACGAAAATGGAAATTTTCAGTATTTAAACATCATATCCAACAATGTGGCGTTTTCCAATGCACTCTCCAACATAGAACCAACACCATACCTACAACAAATTGAAAAAAATTGACAGCTTTTCTCCATTGAAACTGTTCGCTTCTCATACCTCGATTGCTATCAACGAGTTGACAAATCCATCTCGGACTGTTGTGTTTTTCCAAGTTCCATTCTTGGCACCACTGATAAGCCTTCCAATTCCAGCTCTGATTTGGGGAATGTCAGAGGCAGTAGGGGGCGTTAACTCAACTTTTGCATATTTCCAGAAAGTCTGGAGTCCAGGTCGAGCATCAGCCAAAAGCTCTGAAACAAGAAATTATATTAATTCCACACTAGTTTCCGTGGGAAATAATTAATGTTGTAAACGCTGAATTCTTGATTGGATTACATTGCCGAAGGGCGACGATACAGAATTTAACGTGTAACTAGTACTAACTAACTAAGGTCAGTTATAGACTGGTGACTGTTTAATTCCCATTCATCGAACTTATTTGCCACTGGAGTAATTTTAGACTACACTTGGTGCCGCATCGTTTTTATTTCTTTGTTGAACTTGAAGTTTGAATATCTTTTCAAAATTGAAATCAACAACTGAGTTCTGTTTAAAGGCCAAAAGTGAGACTCACAACTGGCATAAACTGATGAGATTTTAAAACAATTCCTATTCTTTTACTGAAGGTAAATCCCTCAGACTAGCAAAAAAAAATTAGCGTTTCAACTAAAGCCATCAAATGGGCATTCTATCCAGAACTACTCATACATTGAGTCAAATGATCATCGCTAACCCAAAGAAATGTATATTTTATTGAAAAAATAGTTAATTTTACAAACTTGTATGGGTTAAATTACATAATCAAATCGGATAGCATAACACCCAGTAACCAGAGAATAATAAACTTACTGGCGGCTAGAGCTGGAACTTTAGAGACTAATTGGGCCATTTCTTGTGGATTCTTTTCACTTTAACACGTAATTAGTTGAATAATTAAAGGCCCACTTTTGCCAGACGAATTCACCTTTCGACTTTGACGTTTAAAATGGCCCCAAAGTCTTCTCTTTTACGCAAAAATAAGCCGCACCAGTCAACACTCACCACAAACTAGCCTCAATTACTTAAAAAAGAAGGAGAATTAGGTTGTATTGCCGTGACAACTTGTTCATTGTCATCAGCATTTCCTTTGCCCAGTCATAGTAGTAAATAGTAAATAAGCCAGATTTTTAATTTAATCAATTAAGAATCTCATAGACCTGCAAAATCCTTTAAAAATTTCGTGCGTGATTCCGATATGGATTTTGAACCTTTGGAGCCCACCATCCAAAATGTCATAGAACAGACAAGTCTTAAATGGATATTTGTTGGTGGCAAAGGGGGTGTGGGAAAAACTACATGCAGGTAGGTGGAAAATTGGTTTTCCTCAAAAACTGAATGAATATTTGGACCCCCTTCCTGTAATTATTGTGCGGAAAAGATTTTAACAGCAAAATTAATTGTTGATTTCAACCGACGTGTTGCACCACCAGTGCTGATATAAGAAAAATATTTCAATTTAGCTGCAGCTTAGCGGTTCAGCTATCAAAAGTGCGAGAATCAGTACTAATCATATCGACGGATCCCGCTCATAATATATCCGATGCTTTTGATCAAAAGTTTACAAAAGTGCCCACTCTAGTCAAGGGGTTTTCCAATTTGTCTGCCATGGAAATAGACCCAAATGTCGGAATAAATGAATTGCCTGAAGAGTATTTCGATGGAGAGGCAAATACCATGAAAATGAGCAGAGGTATTTAGAGAATGAATTCATTTTTTTTCAATCCCCCACGGACTCAATTTAGCAAATCCTTGTAAAGTTTACGGTTGGTGTTTTTAGGGCTGCTTCAGGAGTTAATCAATGCTTTTCCCGGGACGGATGAAACAATGTCGTTTTCTGAAGTAATGAAGCTGATAAAAAATATGAATTTTTCAGTAGTTGTGTTTGATACAGCTCCAACTGGGCACACGTTAAGGCTGCTCTCCTTTCCCACACGCTGTAGAGAAAGGACTGGGTAGAATACTGGAAATAAAGCAAAAAATTGCCCCAATGATTTCCCAGTTCAGTGGACTGTTAGGTATGCAGGGATTGAACGTAAATCGTTTTTCCGATAAAATTGATGAAGTTTTGAGTGTGATAAAGCAACTGAATGAGCAGTTTAAGGATCCTGATCAGACTACCTTCATTTGTGTGTGCATAGCGGAGTTTTTGTCACTCTATGAAACAGAACGCCTAGTACAGGAACTCACTAAGGTCAAAATAGACACACACAACATAATAGTTAATCAATTAGTAATTAAAAATAAGGATGAACCACCCTGTAGAATGTGTAATGCCAGAATAGGCATTCAAAAGAAGTATCTTGATCAAATTGCGGATTTGTATGAGGATTTCCATGTAGTGAAGTTGCCGTTGTTGGAGAACGAAGTTCGAGGCGTCGAGAAAATTACAAGATTTTCCGAATTTCTAGTGAAACCGTATAAAGTATAGTACACAATTTGATTCCGTAGACATTTTAGATATATGGTATTTTGGAAAAGTTAATTTACTAGACAATTATAGGATCTTATGTATATTAAGTAGCTCGATGGATGCGTGGACTTTTCAAAGAATTCAGGTTGTTTAATTACTGCCTTTGTATTTGTTTGTCATGATGATACAATCTTATATAGATAGTCACAATTTCCCTGGTCAAAGTAAAGTCAATGTAACATTAATGTTTATAATTTGTATATTTTGAAGCAATTACAATGAAAACAGTAATATACGCTTTTGCAGTCCGTATAAAAGTTGTAATTAAGTCTACCTGTGGATATTGTATTGAATAATTTCTATAATTATTTTAAATATACATTTGCCTTTGTTTCTTGTCAGTAAATATTTTTATATATCTCTGTTATAATTTGATAGTAACCGTGATATTAATTGGCAAAGTGTTTATTAGTACTACTGTTTTTTTCGGTCAAATAGCAAAAAAAAACTTTTTTTCAACGTTCATCTATGTGTAGGGCTCCGGACAAAAAAAAACCACAGAATTCGTGAGCTCTGAGGTTGGATAAATTGGCTTAAACCGAAACATTGTTTTTTTTGCAGCTATTTGACCGTGAAGCCCAGTAGTGCGAAAGAATATCTGTTACCAATTTTTATATATACTTGTTTTTGTATTTGCGTACGTATGTTTTAGACACCTCTTCACAAACACCAGTGTCTGTTTAGTCTATTGGAGAATGTCGTAGTTTGAACATACGTGTTTTATAATAATAGCAATCATTATGTGAAAAATTTGTTTCGTTGGAAATGAATTTGCAGATCGCCGAGATTAAACTATATTTAGTCATTATTATAATTTATATTCAGTTTGTTTATACAGGAATTATAAATGTGCTTTTCTCATTTTGATTTTCTCTCATTTTTACTTAAGTATAACCGGGCAATTAAGGAGTCTAGGTTAAAAAATGTGTGCCCAAAAAGTGTTTATTGGAGATACACCAAATGGCGAAACACCTGAAAAATATTATTGCCTGGCAGTTGCATTTTATAAAAAATTATCTTCTTAAAATCTATAATTAAATACAATTACGAATAAGTATTACAGAGAAAATAAACAATGTAAACTAATAAATAACCAAAATAAATCTATAAACTTTTAACAGCGCTCTCCGATGATTTCAAAGTATAAACATCTCGCAAGTTAATCCAGTCAGGCAGATGATTTTCCCTTAAATAAAACTCCTTAGTGACGGCTTTCATCGACAGCATCTCAGTTGCTCCATATATGGCTCCTGTCCAATTATAATATTTTAATTAATTACATTTCGACATGTTGAGGAAAATTACCTCCAAGCCATGCTGCATAATTTTCTTTGTAAGGGCCCGCATGGAATTTAAATTCTTTAATATTTAGAACTTTGTATCTGTCGTCTGCAAGCTGCTTTAGCAGCTCCTCTTTCAGTCTGGCTTTGAATCCTAAACATTAATTGTTTTGTTTAGCTAAAGCTTAGCTACTAGTTAAAATTTGCAAAATTTACTGTTAGATGGTTTGTTCTATGCAATTGGAAATCTTTAAAATTGGTCCTAAGACTTGCAAATTTGAGGGTGAAACTAACCTGGAGCCATAGAAGTTCCACCGATTAAAACCAGATTTTCAGCCAACGTTTGTCTTAGATCAATATCCACTTGCAATATAGCATCTAATATCATTGCGGATAAACACAAATGATCATTATCCTATAACAGTGAATTATATTTTTTCTATGCTTCAATTGAAGTGTTCCTGCAATTTTAAGTTCACCTCTTCATATAAGATTTCAAATGCCTTTTCTCTAGTTCTGCCTGTAACCGTGAGCGTTTCGACGCCCCTGTTTGGAAATTTTACATCTGGAGGAGGAACCATATCGGTTCTAGGCAAAGCCAGTTGATCGGCTCTGGATTTTTTTGTCACAAAACAGCACATAACTTTTATGTTTTCTATCACATCTTCAGGCAGATTTTTTACTCCAGTATTTGAAGCATTCAGAAGTGTTTTCAAGTGTCTAAAAAGTTTCATAGAACTCAGTCAAAAATAACAATCACATCAGCTTTTACCTGTGTATGGATTCACCTCCCAAAGGCAAAGCTTGCCAAGCTTGAACAATTGGTAAACCGAAGCACACGGGAATGGTCACAGCTTCTTTGTAACCGACATCCACAACTAAAGCAGTATCAATTGCCAAGCTGGCCAAGGAAACCAAATGGGATGGAACAACTAGCATTGCAGGCACTTCATATTGCAAGAATAGCACCTTAAAGAGTTCTTAAAATGGTTAAAACCCCATAGCTGGGATTGGCAATGTGCACCTACTTTTGCCAGTGTTTCCCTAAATAGGGTCGGACAAAGCAACGATTCTACAATGACAATCGGCCTATCTTTAGGACTGATTAAGGCATACTCAAAGTAGATCATGTGAATGAAATCGACCAAGAAGTCATAAAGGTCTTTCGACGACTCGTAATCAGAAAGCTTTTTGATTTGGCCTGTTCGCTTACATCGGACTTCAGAACGAATTATGTGTCTTGGGGCAAACTCCCCAGTGAAACCAAATCTGCAACAGCAACAAAACGGAAAGTTAGGTCTAAGTTGTGTGCAATATAGTAAAGTTACTTGGTGAAAGCAGTTCCTATATCTAAAACCACTACCAGTGGTTTCACACCAAATTCACTGGTAATTGGCTCATAAATAGGCATTTTGGAAAAAATTTCTACAAGGTTTTGATGATGTTTGTCAAAAAACTAAACACCAAGAGGAAATAGGGTTATGTACGATTGACAATTCATTTTCAATCAGATATTTTAAAAGATTCGTACTGGGCGCACATCGGTTAGCAAATAAAAGTGGTGTTATAGTATATGTGCGCGAATGTAGTGAGCAAAATATATTTTTCAGAGATTTTTATCAATTAATCTGACACTATTTTTTTTATCCCTCGCTTAATTGACGATTACTGTAACAGTCGAGTAATCAAAAATTGGCCGAAAAATTCACTAACATTTAAATTTGTTAGAACAGAAAAAGGCAATAAAAAGCAAAACAAAGTTAAATATAAAAAAAAAACTAAAAGAAATTGACTGTACAAAAATTCAGAACCAAAATCTATTACAGGAAATTGAAAAAACAAACACTATGCAAGTATTTAACATTAAAACGATTCCCATTACGCTACACAGCAGATTCTAGGCGCACAACACACAGCCATCTTTATGCGTACACTGTGGCCAAGCTGGATTGGCACTGGCAGCACTGGTTTCTAGTGAGTGGCAGATTCCAAATAGGAAGACTGTTTTTTTTTTGTTTGTTTTTGTTGTATTTTGTTTTATGTTTACTTGTGCGTGCCGTACAATCTTCATGCGAACTAATTACAATATTGTGTATTCTTGGAATAAGAAGATAGCAGGTAAATTAGCTTTAATTGACAATATTCCCTTGAAAGTTACTAAGTAAGGTTAATGTTCAAATGTCATTAGTATGGTTTGTCAGTAAGGCGATGTGTATATAATTTTGTGTTTTCACTTTTATCTGCTAAAAACTCGAAACCATGTAGATTCGTTGTATGTTTAGTAAAATTTGCTGTCTGCCTGATCTATCCGGCATTAAACATTAGCATTCAAGTAAATGGCGTTCGAGTATCAGAACGCGTACAGACAAAAACGTTCGGGGTCTGTGAGCTATCGTCAAAAACTTGCCGTTTTAAAGCGGATGATCGTTGAGTATGTTCACGAAAATGCTGCATTGGTGGACGAACTTGAAGAGGTCGAAGCCAAGATAGTAATGAGAAAGGAAGAGCGGAAGTTTCTGCTAAGGAAATTATGTGAATATGACCCAGTAGTGGCCCAAGAAGTGCAGAATGCAGCCAAAGGAGGTGCACCAGCACCACTTGCTGTTAACGATGTAAAAAAGTACAAGAAAAAGCCCTCAGAATCCTCAAACTCCGAGCGACGGTCTTCCACTTCTAAACCTAGACGACCGAGTGTGAAGAGCAATAAAAAGAAATACGTTCAGCCAGTACCTGTGGATATGCTGGGCAGACCAGTGTTTCCCATTGATCTAGGAAGGTTAACAATACATTCTTTGGGCGAAGTAGTGGTGGATAGATCAGAGTTCCACTCAGAAGAAGCCATTTTTCCAGTTGGATATGTATCGACTAGGATATATGGCAGTTTAAAAGACCCTACGATCAAGTGCATCTACACATGCAAAATATCAGAGGAAAACGGCCTACCAAACTTTGCCATAGCTTGTGACGAATCTACACCAGAAATAACAGGGGACACTCCGGATATATGCCATTCCTTACTTTTGCAGCAAATTAATGATGCCCTTTCATTGAACGTTGTCAGTACGAGGCCCAGAGGAAATGAATTCTTCGGCTTAACTCATCCCACAGTGTTACATTTGCTCCAGAGTTGCACAGGAACAAGAAAATGTATCAACTACAAATGGACGCGGTTTGAGGTATCCAAAACAGCGGAAACCAGCAAAGACTACAATGACGCGGGGCTGAGTTTCGACTATTTGCAAAGAAGTATTAACATGTGCAAGTATAAAATGGCACCTGATGTACTACAAAAACCTAGTGATTTTATTGATAGTATATAGTAAGGAGTTTTTAAATTGCCTAGTTTGGATTGCTTTAGTTTTCTGTCAATACCTCTAATTTGCACAATATGTTGTGCACTTGGGTGCCATTTGATTCCATTGATAAATAGTTCAGTGTTTGTGGAAATATAGAAGCATTGCGTTGGTTGCCGGTAGATATCAGCTAGCTTTAATATTCCTATTTGCCTACTGAAAAATCTCAAATGGCTAGAATTTATCTGTTTATAATTTTATAATATACATCTGTTTTATACTCGCTTATTTTTCTAATTTAATGTGATAAGGTGAAAACTCTTAATAGCCTTAGTCAAATTGTGCCTTTGTACAGTATACGAGAAGGACAAGTTGTCAAGTTTCTTGATGTATCGCACATAAAACATGATTTAATAGAAGCAAAATGCGATTAAGTCCATTTTTGAGCGCGCTTTGAGTTTTTGATTAAGACGAAATGGCGAATACGATGAATGAATCGGATGGTTGTACGAGTAAATTAACATTGTCTATTCCATACGCTTCACATTTTTTTCTGATCGACCCAGTAGTAATTACTCGTAAAGGAAATGGCGAATGCAACGTATTGGTTATGAGTAAAAATTGTATATGACACATTTTAAATGTGTATTTGATATCTTGCAAAGAAGCTGTAAATTCTTTATTAATTGCCTGATTGAATATAATTTTTTAACATTCAAGTAACGAAATTTTATTTCAAAATACTTGAAATCTGGTACGCAGACAGATACATTATAGTACGTGGACAAGTACCAAGGTGCACAACCTGTACAAGATTGGTTGCATCCCATTTCTTTGCGTGACGGCGTAACGCCCCGCAATTTTTTCCGATCGAGCCAGTTTTTTTATTCGGGGAATCGGCCATTCTTGTCGGTTCGCTGCCGAGTCAATATAAAAGTTACGACAAAAGCGAGAATTCCTCCGGCGGCGCCAAGACCGGTCCGGTTAAAGCGTTTAGTATGGGGACATGGCCTAAGAGTACTTGCATCTTAAAAAATCCTCAAAGGGTTCGACTCTGAGCCATTTGATGATTACGATTCATAAAACCGCTCTTAGTCTTTGGCTGATGTTTAGAGAACCGGTTGAGGTGCCAAGCCCTAGTTGCCATTGCGGGGTAGAGCATTAAATTACGCACTTTTTTATACCAAACATGATTTTAGGAATGTTTCTAGATGAAAACAGCTCTTAAGTGTTTGCCTCATGTTTAGAGAACCGGTTGAACCACTGTTTTTTAGATTCTGAAATGGTTGGAAGAATGATATTCAAAGTGAATCAGACAGTAATGAATATTAACGCTGTATTTTCATTTTTCACAAATAGCTAGATAAATATTTCGTCGTTTCAGTCCCAAATTAGATCATGGCGCAATATACTGGTATGTGTGAAAAATAAACATAAATAAAACTTGCTTAATGACCCACATCCTGAAAGAACCAGAGGACATTAAATATAGCAGTTGGGTCATAGAAAACAACAATACAGGCTCCAAAAACAACAAGAAATACTTGATTTTTTAAATAACTTAATTTTAATTTTATATCAAATATTGTTTCGTATATTTTCCTGACTGTACTTTAATTCACTCCAATATATTCCTGGGTTTCAGTCAATTTTATTGTTTATTATTTAAAATGTTACAAATACGTTTCGGTGTCTTTCTCCACCATCATCAGTTTGTCTTAAATATACATTTACAGTTATTATTAATTTATATAAAATTTTCCATCAAAATTCACACATTAAAATACGAATCACACACATATTAAAAAGTACATCAAGAACATTGGTTTTCAGGTGATGAGTCAGGACAAACATGTCTGGGAAAAGACTAGAATCTATTGTTTAGAGATTTAAATTTAGTTTTAACTTACGTGCATAGTTGTTTACACCTTAACATTCAACTGGTCACTGAATTTTCCATATTTTACTCTAAAGTCTTTTCCCAGATATGTTTGTCCTGACTCATCACCTGAAAACCAATGTTCTTGATGTACTTTTTAATATGTGTGTGATTTGTATTTTAATGTGTGAATTTTGATGGAAAATTTTATATAAATTAATAATAACTGTAAATGTATATTTTAGACAAACTGATGATGGTGGAGAAAGACACCGAAACGTATTTGTAACATTTTAAATAATAAACAATAAAATTGACTGAAACCCAGGAATATATTGGAGTGATATCAAATATTATTTGGATGTCTTAAGATCCGCATATTATCCAAAGTTAGTTTTAGCAAATTTGCATGTTCCAGTGCACTGAAAATGTTGGCATTTGGGGTCAAAACGTCCACATTAAGCAACTTAACTCAATAATCGAAGCTATTTTAATTCGCCTGAGCGAATAACCAGTTCTGCATTTTCGTGCGATGCAGAAGATTTTCAAGCGATCTTGGACTAAAAGAACGACAGTGTTGTATTTATGGCTTTGGGAGCGTACCGTAAACACCAAGGGCTAATAAAATATATACCGACTGTTACCTTCAATTGGTATTTTATCTTACCTACCGAAGGCAATATACAGAGGATTATGATATTATCAGGCGTTTTTATATCAATAGTTTATCGCGTATTATCATGTATCAACCTAACGAATATATTGACTTAATGTAAACGGCGGCATTTGATTTGTTAGAAGAAATTGAATTCAGTCGCTTTTCAATTTTAGCTCATCACAAATCTTCTACATCGAGATTTTACAGAGTAAATTTGCACATTCTTGCGCTTTAAAAGGGAAAAACCTTCGGAAGTAAATCTTAAGCCTCAACTCATTATAATCCCTGTCCAAAACCCAGATTCCATATTTACTGTAAATTCCCAAACTTATGCTGATCGTTGTTTTTTTTTTCAGACAGTTTGAAATCTTCAAGGCGATGTTTAACGTTCAACGACTCAAGATCGAAGTTATAGTGTTGAGCCAACACGACGTTCACTTATAAGGTAGGTGCTAATTTCGGTGTTTATTAATAGTGGACAAACTGTTAAGACCTGTGGGTAAATAAACCTGTCCTACAAATACCAGACAACTTTTTATGAGAATCATAAATAGTTATGTTGGTTTCCAATATTTTTTAATCGGTCGTTGCCTATCGACTGGAGTCGTTACCACTAATAAATACCGCATAGCCCATTTTATTGTCTGACGACTATCTGCTGAAAGACTTCAACAGAACTGTGCAATGTTTTATGGAATTTTTCAGTTTGATTGAACAGGCTCAAAATGCTAGAAGATTTCGTACTTCCTGCTATTTGGTCAGGTTGTTTTTATTATCGTGGAATTTAGTTGGCGCAGTCTAACGGTTTTTCGAGATTTAAAAGCATTTGCTAATTTAATTCGCTGGAAACTTACTGATCGAAAACATTCTCTTGGTGCTTTAAATTGTGATTATATTATTTGTCTCTCAGTAAATTGCATTAGAAACTCGATTTTGAAAATAAGTACTGCCTTCCAAAAGTGTAACTCTTGTATTCTTGTGCTTGTTTCAAAGGGATTTTCATGCATTTTTTAAAATGTGATCATTATTTTTTTAACATTCTTTTGAAATAATACCACCATTGTTTTGCTAAATTTGTTTTTCGTTCAAAAAAAATTTTTTTTGGGCAAAAGTAACTGATTTATCTCTATCGCAAGAAATGTTGTATTATTTCAATCCTTTGAATTAAGAAATTTCGGTCGCAAACGTGTTAAATTCGTCCATGTTTTTGAAACCATTAAATAATGAACTGCTATAAATTAGAATTCCAGACATATTTTGATGTTTTACCTTTACATCTTGCATATATATTTTAAAAAAACAAGTGTCTTCTAGATTACCAGCTTTGAATAGTAAAGTAAACATATGAATCATCAATCATGCACTCTTAAAAAATAAATTACAATCTCACATAATTCAGTAAGCGCGCCTCACGTTAAGTAGCTTCTTACGCTTTAGAGGTACTAATCAAGTACCGCGCTCGACTGAATTATGTCTAAAAGTAAAAATGCATACACTGGCTGTACATTATAAATTCCACCTGCTGGCACACAAGATTCCAGCTCTTTCCTGCGAAGTCTTAAAAAGTTATTTTTGCGATCCTTGAGGAGATACGGATTGTCCCGCGATTGGCAACGCGCAACCTGTTTGCATAAAACCATTTTACGTGCTGCAAACACGCAGGATATGTGGTTCCCGTGAGATTATTGCTCGTATTCGAGAACCTTTTTCGCTGGAAGAAATACAACGATTGTCGCCGAACGACTTTTGTGAATACCAGGTGTTTTTCTTTTTAATTAATTCTGTTCATAGGCTTCCAAACCAGAGAATGAAAACCATTAGATTTTATTTTTGACCTAGTTTAATTCATTCTAGTTTTTGCCATTATTTTTATTGTTCACCAGTCGTTTTTTGCAAATTTTGCTATTAGAATTAGATTTATTTTAAAGTTGTTAAATTTAGTTTTATAAAACATGCTTTTAAAATGCCCCAGCATTTTATTATTGTTCTTAAACCTCGCAAATGTTGTTTTTCGCTCCGATTGATTTCCCCATTAATCTTTCGCTCATTCGCGAGCTTTCATGTTCTGAGACGTGGATGGAACGTCTGCAGTCGTACATTCACCTTTCTACCAAGAAATTTTTGAAGCGATCTTATTTTTACTGTTCTGATCAATGAGCAAATGGAAATCTATTAAAACACCGCTGAATTAGTTGACCGGAATTTCATGTGGTTTGTTTTAAATTCATTAGCTTTCACTCGATTAAACAAAATTTATTTATTTTTATTCATTTTCCTGTCCTTATCACTAATCAATATCTTTTGGCTGAATGCATTTAGCAACAATTACGTTTAAATTTGTATAATAACAAGAAATGTATTAAACCCCAAGATTATTACGTTATGACATGCCTCATTAAATTTTCTAATAAAAGCCACACGACTTGGATGTAACTCCTGTTCACTTAATAGTTTGGAGTCGATCCAAGTAGGAATCAAACAACGTCCAAATCGTTCATAAAAGCCATGACTTATCGAAATTAACCCAAATTAAAATAAATTACTTAGACGCCTGGATATATTTTACATCAAACAAATGACACCCATGTTCTTGTTTACGAGTCGACTTTTGGCCCGTAAATTTAAGTCTTTTTTTGATTTACGTAATTACGGAAATGTTTGTTTTTATCGCGCGACAGATAAATAAGCGGGGCTTCGTTTTATTGACTGTGTTGCCGATATGGCACATTTGTAATGTTTATTAAAATAATACTTAAGCTCAGTTCACAATGAGTGTTTTTCTTCCTTTTGTCCTTAAACTAGTTTATTTCTGAAATCTGACTGAGCCATTTATTTCCGTATAATGGCCCGGTTAACTGGCAGTGTAGGAGAATTTGTTCAAATAAATAAATCCCTTCGGCCCTTCTGAGAGAGATTAGATGAGGCGATTCTAATCTAAACGGGCTGGTGTCGTGTAAAACGGGCACTAAAACCCTACATCTTCATCCCATCAGATTGCATAGGCGGTCCGAATCACGATTTTTTCTTTCTATTAAAGTATAATTTGAATGCGACAATAATAAGATAAGAAAAAGTGGTCTGAGATGATTTATTGTAGTTCATCCTGTGGTCAGAGGCGTGGGTAAGCTTTAAGCACTTCAGTGGTTTAAGTTGAATCTGGATAGTTAGTTGGTTTGCGCATTCACTGCTCCGCCACTGATTAAAAGGAAATATTAATATGATATACAAACCCCTACGCTGTATGCGTCTAGAATATAACCCGCCATTAGAGTCTTCGCAGGTCGCCACAACAATACCTGCCTACAAAAGGGTCCTTGTTGGATCATTAAAAAATTGCCCACGTCATTATTCTTCCCTATATGGTAATTTTATTCATATTATATTTTATTGTATAAGTGCCTGGGATGTAAATAAGACGAAATGCCTTTTACGTTGAGTAGTCGAATTGGTCTTTCGATAGTTTATTTATGAGATTCTTGAGCAAATGAGAAATAATTCACTGGATGTGCATGAGAAACACTAAGAAGCTGCTTCGGTCATTAGGGCTTTAAATTAAGCAACTGAAAGAAAAAAGTTAACTAAAACAAATTGCAACAATTTCGAACTCAAACTAGAATCTTCACTTATGTAATTATAGATTCTTGCAAACACGCATATCGTATTTAACCATCGGCTTCCCGAAAACATGCAAGCTGTATCGTTATCTTGAAAAATAGTCTGGCTTTAAAGAGCTGAGGCACTAAAGAATGCAAATTTACATATCTAAGTATTTTGTAAGATTATGCGGCTATTAAGAAGGCTTTTGGGCCACTGTAGGGTGTGATCGTCGTATATTTTGTGCTTTTTATTTGAACAGCGGGTTTGTTCTCCAATCGATTCTGCCTTTATATGGACGTGCAGTCGTAAAATCGATGTTATTTCCATCTAATGGAATGTTTAATAATGAGCAGAATATGCCTTGAATTTCTCGAAATAACTGTATAATAAGGTTTTTTGGCAATTAGGAGCGGAATAGACCGAAATTGAAAACCTTCCTGCAAGAATGTCGGTCCAAATATGTTGGAAAGTTAATAAAACGCACTTCATAATAGTTTGGAAGAAAGTTGGTACATCGAAAATTGAGGAAATTGAACGAAAAACTCCGAATTCTTTGCTTCAAAGAAAAAACGTCTTGTAACAGTTGCGGGGCTTGGTTAGTTGTCTAAGACAGTATACCCAGAAGGTTTCATTATGTCCTCCGTATAAACTGGCTCTTAATAACGACATATTTCTGAAGATAACTGGCAATGGAGACTGCATTTCTTTATGACGTTTAATATAATGGATAGCGTTGCAAAGACGTAACGAAATGGCCGATGAAGACGACCCAACAACTATTTGAACCTGTTCAAGAATGTACGCTGTTGCCGAGCTCGGACCCAACCAGCAAGTCTTCTGATTAATTGGATTAATTTCGGGTCTAGTGCTTCATCTTAATTAAATATTAAAATTTTGATCTTGATATGCTTCTAATAACACCAAACATGTAAATCCACTAAAGCACTCCTGTGGCAATCCTACAAAAAGTAGGTGGTGCTTAAAGAAAAAGTATTTTTAGCGTGGTTTGTAGTGAATGAAGAAATGGTTTTTATATCTCTTAAATATTTTCAGTGATTTTTGGCCTTTTCAATCGCTGTTACGATAGAACGAAAAATAAATAGAGTAGCAAAGCTCTCTAAAAGTCTAAATTTCTAAAGTCTTTTTTCAACTTGTTTAAGATATGAATTATTTCAATGAAAATTCGTAGTCTGAATCTATCGACAAAATAAAACAGAAACGTTTGCCAATTAGTTATTCTAAAGTGATTCTTTCGGACGTTTATTTGGCTATTTTTTTAAAATTTAAATCCGTCATAATTTATTAACATTAACACATATTTTATTAAAGATTGCAGAATTACAGAGTCCGTAAATAAAATTTCTCCAATGCGGTTCAAAAATCAATGCAAATTCATAAGTGGTTGCAAGAACTTCTAGATGATGGTTGCAAGAACATTAGTGATGTTCTTATACGAAATAAATAATTCTGTAATCAACTTTGTAATCAAAAAGCTCATTTTGCAATCAGTATTTTCTTTATTGAATTAAACTGATAGTTTGGTGAGCAATCATTGAATAAAACCAGTAATTTATTTAAATAAATTAGCGATAAAATACAATTTTCAAATGAAGAATTTCCATATAGTTGTGTTCTTATACAGTTTTATTGCGAGTTTCATAACTTTTGCTAAACATTTCTTGGAAATGTATATCTTGGCAATCCATCACCAATCCTAAATACCATAGGCCATTAAAAAAATATGCAACAAATTACCTGCGGGCAACATTGTTTCATGCATATGTTTTAATTACACGCCGGCTAAAATTCGAAAATTTCCCATGCCAAATGGGCCAAAATAAATGGGCGCGCTGCAACGATAACTACAGCGAAAAATAATAACTTTCCCAGTACACCATTATATCCATTAACTGCAAGCAATAAATAAAAAGCAGTCAATAATTATTATAAAGCAAGAAGTGCATATTCTTGAACGCGCGACCGGACGTTGGCTAATTTATGAATATACAAGGACCATGGTTGTGCGTAACCATACCTGAACTTTAAATATTTTTGCAATGCTTTGCTTACGAGATTCATATCGGGAATATTTTGTGCCGCAACTCCTTCTTGGGGCTTATTGTGTATTAAGATAGTCAAGCTGAGTGACAATTTTTTTCTTTATCTTGACTAACCTGCGGCTAGTGGCTTTGCCATACGTGAAAGTGGGATTTTGACCTCTGTGTCCAGAAAATAAATTAAGATGAGAATTTATTGGTTATTTTTCAATAACTCTGGGTGTTTTTTTTGGGAAACTGGTGGTTTTAGAGTCTGGATCTGGAGTTTCAATAAACTTTTAATCGAAAGAAGGAAATGAAACTGATGAGTTTTTCGGGGGGTGTTTAGGCTGTCCTCCAAAAGAATTTATTTTGATAAAGATGAAAATAAATAGAGTTGGGCTTTCGAGGCGATTCCTTGAAACTGGTGAGTTTTTCCGGTTTTCAGGCTGTCGTAAAATAGAATTTCTTCCTGATGTTTCGTAAGCACGAGTGGCTTGCATCTTCAGAGGTGGTTTGCTTGAGAGTTTACAAATTTGTACTGTATTTTAGACAATAAATCGAAATTTTGCAGAACTCGGAGCGTTTTCATACAAGTCTCAATAAAAATCTCAATCAAAATTGAAAATTTTAATTATTCGAGCAAAACTCTGAAAAAGCTTTGAATTGGTATCACATAGATAATGATTCATTCAATTGAGATATTCTCAAATGTTCAATTTTTTAACTAATAAATAATCCACTTAAATCTTACATTCAGCAATCACAATAAACCATTATTTAGGAAAATAAACAGTGTAATTGATATGAAATAAATATCTGCTAATTGTGCCTTACAAGTGATTAATGAGTGGATTTATTGATATATCACTCATTTTATGTGTTATTAACAAACGCACGTAAGTGACCCAAAACATTATCTTTTGGCCTTAAAAGTCGGCGAAGTTTCAAAAGAAAGCCGCTATGTTTGCGTAAAGTTTAATAACACGGAATATTATTTTACGATTATACGCACAACCTATTTTTCGCCATAAACCGCGATTCGATAATTGGTCATGTCCAAGTCATGTTTTAAGAATCTTTGGTTTGGATAAAATTGTTGTTTCTTCGACTAAAGCAAGCTCTATTTGCAAGATCACGCCACACATGTAACCATTTCATACCAGATTAAAGCAAGCTAAATTGATCGAAAGTGGTGTCGCATAATCGACAATCAATCGCCCATTATATCCATTAAAAATTAGAGAGCCTGCAGCAACATTTGTTATAGAGAGAATTTAAAATTAGTTCTCTTGTTTGCAAAAATATGCGTTGGCAAAAAAAATTTGGCGGTCTTGAATACTCTTATTTTTACCTTATGAACATTCACTTATTTGTCTATTTGTATGTAACTGTAAAACTTTACTTAGACCATCAATTTCCAGCATGAAGCTCCCTTCATGATCCACAATGCTTTATTCAACCGTACTGAAATGAATAGTAAATTCAGTAATTTAATAGCCCAACACTGAAACCCCCTGTAATTCGAAGCGCAATTTCCTAAAATTGCTTTGAACGTTTGTTAATCCCTCAGAAAGCGAGCACTTCAATGTTATCTCAAAATTCGCCCTTTCAACAGGAAAATATTGACATAATCCATACAAAGCCCTTATTCAATTCTTAAGCAGAAGCTTTGGTTCTACGGGTTCCTGAAATCGACAAACCCCCCGTTTTAAGGTAGCAATGAGTTATGAGCTACGATTTGGATTTCGCCTAGTATAATAGGTGGAACCAGGTGTTTGCAGATGTTATCTTTTTTTATTATTAAGAAGCAAGTGTAGGTTCAGAAAATTGATAAATTTATTCGGGTTTATCTCTTTTGATGTTAGAAACTGTTTCCGTCTTCATCGGTAAAAGGCATTCAAAAGATCCTATCGAAATGGTTTTGTTCGAAAAATGTCCTCAAAATTCCTTATAGAAAAAATTGCTGGGCGTATGCCATAAAAAGCATTACGACTGATCATAAATTTACACTTTTTTTTAATTTAATTTTCTTGGTTTCTTACTTTAACTATTGGTAACTTTTTTCGTTTCGAAAGTATGAATTTTTATGGAATTTATTAATTTTTTACCGAAAATTCGTTTTTCAAAAAGTGGTTTTACATAAATAAATTTAGGATGAACCAAAAGAATGGGCATAACAAAGTGGACACAAAATACAGCCTGAAAAGTTTCTAAATATAAAAGCTCTATGAATGAATCTTTGAATCTACAATTAGAGTTTAGAAAAATCATAAAATTAGCATTTGAAGTTTCTAGAGACAAATTTTTATCAATATCTACAATTAAGAAAAGTGAAATTCAAAATCGAAAAGTTTTTGTCTTTGTTTTCATTTCTAAATATATCAGCAGCTCAAAGAACAGCAGAGGTTCCTCCTTAGGAGGACTTTTGGGCAATTCTATTACTCTGTCGCTCTTTACATTCTTTTAGTTAATAAAATAAGAATTAAAAAATATATTGCAGCACAACAGTTACTCAAAATTAGTTCTATTAAGACAACGTGATTTCCCCCCCCCAAAAAAAAACCGACTGCAAGCAAAAGGAAAAGTATTTAGGCTCCAAATAAATTTGTTTGATGGTTTACCAGGTTGTGCCCGGTGCATTCACCCTGTATAAAACATGCATTGAAATCGCCTATAGTGGTGTTCAATTTTATGGTATCGCGTCTCCATCGAGTTGGCATAATGGTATCAAATCGCAAAACCCATCAGAAGAATGCCATTACGAAAACTGCTGGACCAGTATTTTAGCCGCCCTCTTTTTTGCCGATAACCAGTCGAAGAGAAGGTCCTTAGATTCTGAATGAAATTGAAAACAAAAGCAAGAAACGCGAAACCTGTCCGACGCATCCTGTACATAGTTCATATAATGAGCGTTTTGCAGACGGCCAAAGCCAATACAAACGTATCTTTACAAGTTTATTTAAAAAAAAAACGGTAAGCAAGGCAACATTTCATGTCAGATGATCGAAGCTGTTTTTTTTCTTCTTCGTTGCAAGTTATTCTCCTGCTGCTAACTGTATTGGAAAGACGCAGACGTAATATTAAATAGGTAGTTTTTAGGCTTATTAGAATTTCCAGCTCGCCGTTTGTACAGCTGCAGATGGATTCTGCAATTCTCTGAATTGAAAGGCCATTGTTGGCTGATGGTAAGAGTAATTTAAGATTAACGATATGGAATTTGTTGATCATCCGGCTTGTTTGCGGATTTGTCACCGAAAAGAACCGAATTCAGTTAATGTTGGTAAATATTTTCAGGCTGGCTTCAACCATCTCTGATCCGTTTTTATTGTTTCAAGATAAGAGAACGTAAAAGTGAAAAAGTTCAGTTAACAGTGCAAATAATTACTTTATTGTTCATCAGAATAGATCAATGTCTTCTTAATTTTAACTACTTTGTTTTCTTTTGAGATGGATATATGGAAATTTTAAGGTTTTTGGAAAAAATGCGAGTCGATCATTCAATCAAAGGGTTGCCAAAAAAATGCGAGTCGATCATTCAACCAAGGGTTGCCAAAAAATGGCCAAAGAGCAATAACAAAACCAAAAATATCACAATAACTGTTAAATGATTGAGCCACTCCAATTATTCCTGCATTTAAATTTACAAAAATGCAAAACTGAAGGATGAAAGAACGGAACAAGAAAAAAAGTAGAATTCAAATTGTTTTCACCATTACATTATTTACATTATTCGGTATTGTTGTGTATATTTTCCTGACTGTACTTCAATTTATTTCAAAATTTCCTGGGTTTCAGTCAATTTTATTGTTTATTATTTAAAATGTTACAAATACGTTTCGGTGTCTTTCTCCACCATCATCAGTTTGTATGTCTAGATGTTTCTACCATTACATTTGGTTGGCTTACATTTGGTTGCAAATGTCCAACCAAATGTAAAGGAGAAACATCTAGACATACAAACTGATGATGGTGGAGAAAGACACCGAAACGTATTAGTAACATTTTAAATAATAAACAATAAAATTGACTGAAACCCAGGAAATTTTGAAATTATACGGTATGTCAATTTGAAAACTTCCCACCCTTAACATCTCACTTACAGTTAAAAATATGAGAAATGGATATTTTTATGGACACTTCCACTGAGAAGAGAATTGAAGGCCCTTTAAAACGAAGTGCCACTTGACCCCCATTCCAATTTAAGATTCTAAGGGTGACATCTACTCCTCCTAGGGGGTTGAAACAAGAAGGCTAAAATTGTGTCCCCCTAACAAATAAAATTGACGTGTCTTTCGGATTTTTCATATTTCTAACTGCAAGAAAGATATTAAGGGTGGGAAGTTTTCAAATTGACACCCCGTATACAAGGTGACCGCTAAGCACATGATCATGATGGAAATGGTTGAACATTTTCTGGCTCGAAAGAAGACTATGTGCCTAACTTTTATTTAAAAAAAACATCTAATAAATCAATCAAATTTTACTAATAAAGGCAGTCTTTTTGCAAGAATCCTTGTCCAATTTCCCATTTTCATATTTTGCCAATTTACTCATGTACTGGAACTGTAAACATTAAGAGAACTGTTATATGGGTTTGCAGAGCAATAAGTCACAAAAGTGACAAATTCCCAAACAAGTTGGTGTTTCTTTCAGCCAGTATTTCAAAGGTTCACGCGAGTTATAACAATGTTGTGTGACATTCAGGCATTGCAATGATGTTCTTTAACACCTTTCATCGTTGAAAGAACCTGTTCGAAAGATGTTTTCAAGGAAATAATGAGTGTCAAGCACATTATTTGAACATATTTGAGTCTCGTCAAATTGTCAAAATATGTTAACAAGATTTTATCAGTGGCGTGACTCAGCTCGCGTTGACCCTGTTGGAATTAACCATGTTTAAACTAGAGGAAGCAGGGCTGGAATTTTACCAATCTCCTGATAGTTTGTCCAAAATACTTTTAGATGAGCATGTAAAAAACACCTGAGTTTTTCATGGTTAGTCACAATCTTTTATCAAATATTCTGGTGTTGCGCTGCTGAAAATAGGCGGCGCCAATAATCTCCAATTCCAACATCTCTTTGTTGTTTTCTAAACAGGGCTCATTAATTTTTCTCGTTGGAAAGCGTGAAGACGTTTTCCAGTGTTAAAAATAAGTCGGAATTGCTTAAGAATGCGCTCATAAGGATGCGCGATTATTAATAGCCAGTGGCGCCTCCGGAGATTTATTTTTACAGGTGCTTTGCTTTGGTTGCAAAAAAATGTGTCATTCTATTTATTGGTTTCACTTTTCATGTGGGCAGATCAAAAAATGCAGATTAGAAAGGTTTTTACAATTTGTCAACTCGAAGCTTGAATTCTTTCACAAAGTAAACAACTTTTTGTATTGTTTTGGAGGTTTTTCAAAAATCCACGGTGGAAAGGATTTAAGAATTTGGCCACTCGTAGCTTGAATTATTTCAAAAAATAAACAAATTTTTGCTTTTTAAACGTTTTGTTCTAGTTTGTGTGGTTTTGAACGTTTTCTTTCTTGTTTTCTGCTTTTGCGTAACTTGTAATTAGTTGTGTTCAACTCACTCCAATATATTCCTGGGTTTCAGTCAATTTTATTGTTTATTATTTAAAATGTTACAAATACGTTTCGGTGTCTTTCTCCACCATCATCAGTTTGTCTGTATGAACTTTGGTACGATCGCCAAATTCTTGCATCGGGTTAGGAAGTTTTTCCTGTTCTTCTCTCTTGCCAATTTTGCCTGCAATCTTCCATACGTCCCCCTCAACCTCTCTCCATCCATCAGATCTATCCTGCTTTTGTTCCCAAGCAGTTCCATATCGTTTGCTTGGGAACAAAGGCAGGATAGATCTGATGGATGGAGAGAGGTTGAGGGGGACGTATGGAAGATTGCAGGCAAAATTGGCAAGAGAGAAGAACAGGAAAAACTTCCTAACCCGATGCAAGAATTTGGCGATCGTACCAAAGTTCATACAGACAAACTGATGATGGTGGAGAAAGACACCGAAACGTATTTGTAACATTTTAAATAATAAACAATAAAATTGACTGAAACCCAGGAATATATTGGAGTGAATTAAAGTACAGTCAGGAAAATATACGAAACGTTGTGTTCAACAAAAAAGTGTTTGCAAAATATCGCGGAGTTTAGAGTTGTTGTTTTATTTATTTATTTATTTATTTACTTCTTAAGTAGCTAAAAATTTAACTTCTTTGTCTCTTGTCTTTATTTTGCATCTTAACTCGTGTTAAGCTAGCAGAAATAATAAACACGTTCTCTAATCTAAAAACTAAAAGAAAATGAATTGATCTTGTGCGATGCACAGTAAGTATTTATCAACCATTTTCACGTGTTAATAAATAAAAAGTTGTAAGAATTAAAAGAATTTCAAAGATATTTTTTTTTGAGATCTTAAGGAAAAATCAAAATGTTTTTATTAATGACCAGACACAGACCCGCCTGTGTTGAAAACCGGCTTTCCTGACACTTATTTATAAGAATTTTTCTATTTGCATTTAGTTCGGGATTGCGTCTGTAGGATTACAGTTTGTCATTAAGTAAAACCCTGTACATTTTAAGTTGTTTTGGGCGAAAAACTATTTTAATTCTTTTTCCCTCTAGAATCTGGGTTTTTCGTTAAGTTCTACCCAAAAAATTAAGCACTTTAGAAGAGAGAGAAATTAATAAGTATTTTTTTTGCAATTTTTTATTTATTTTATAGAAATGGCTTCGGATATTGAAAGTGAAAAATAAAAAAGTAAATTTTCAATTGAACATGTCCAAATTGGGTTTGATTCTTCACATGTTTCTTTCCTGTTTGGTTCTCTAGCTACTTGCACTCTTGACTCTAAGACTTGCAATTTTGTCCCTTAAAAAAAGTAGCGATTGCATTACTAATCCTTCATATAACGAAAAAACATAAAAAATTCCATGAGAAGATTGTGAGTGAATGAATATTCTATAGGCCCCTCTTTGATAATTGATTGCAAAGTTCCACTGCAACCTTAGCCAAAAGCGGTCATGTTTCATTACAACCAACAGCAAGCCAGACCATAATAATTCCAAGAGTGAAATTGCTGAAATTCCATGCTGACCGATGGTTTTGCATTACACACGCCAGTCGTTTCTCCCTTCATATGGGATCAAAAAGTCCATCCGACGTATGCTTGTTAAATTAAGTTAGAAATGTCAACCGATCCGGTACCAGCAGAAAAAATTAACTTGAAAGCGAACGAAAAAAAAAAACAACCGAAAACCGATTGAGTCTGCGCTCGGCAGGCGGCAGATAACAAAAGCCCGATCGCGAAACCGTTCTGAGAAAACCGGCTCCGGTCAATTGAATTGTCAATTGCAAAAAGACGAAATGGCAAAACGAGGAGAACGAGAGAAAAAAATGTCAACCGAGGCCTGGGATCGGAAAGTTGAGAGGGTATACATAAAAAATTGAGTGCGCCTGATATACCGGGTGTTGCAGGCTGGAAGTTTGTAAAATTCACTTAGAGCATATTTTAATTCTGAATCAAAATTCACACAGAAGCTCCTTCGAATAATTCAACAAATAAAACAAAGATATGCCAATCAGGTACATGATCCAAATGGATAAACACAGGAGGAAAACTGTCAGGATGCATTTCATCATGTCGATGTAAAAGTCCAAGTTCTTATCAGCCTAGCAAAAGGTTGTTTATGCAAAAAGCTAATGAAACTGATTTTTAAATACCTGAGCTTTTACCTGCTATTCTTTCCAATATTTTTCTTATTTAAACAGTAGTGTTTTTAATTGTTTTCTATGGGTGAAATGCCATGAGTTCGGCAGTATTTTGACAAAGTGTCACACATATGTGTCACACTTTGTCAAAATACATGTCACAGTTTGCAAAGTGAAGCTGTTGAATCACTTTTTGTAATCGCATGTTGCCAATTTTTCGTAGTTTTTGTATTTTGAAAAAAAAATTTTTGATCTTACTTAATTGATTTTTTTATTTGAACACTTAAATTACCTTAATTAAATCAAATTAATTAAATTTACCAAAATTTTTCAGTTAAAAGTGCAACACATCACTTAAACTTTTTAATGGAAATTGAAATTTTTGATGCAAAACATACTATTTTTTGCGCGATTCGTTCAAGGGTTAAAATAAACAACTGTTTGATCAATATTTTGAACATATACAGGGCGTAACATAAACAACAAATTATGTTGTTTTGTTAACGGAAATTGAAGTATATTCAAATCAACTTTTTGTATTATTTTATATTATTTTAATTTATTTCAAAATTTCCTGGGTTTCAGTCAATTTTATTGTTTATTATTTAAAATGTTACAAATACGTTTCGGTGCCTTTCTCCACCATCATCAGTTTGTATGTTTAGATGTTTCTACCTTCACATTTGATTGGACATTCTTTGAATTCTTTGAATGTCCAATCAAATGTGAAGGTAGAAACATCTAAACATACAAACTGATGATGGTGGAGAAAGACACCGAAACGTATTTGTAACATTTTAAATAATAAACAATAAATTGACTGAAACCCAGAAAATTTTGAAATAAATTGAAGTACAGTCAGGAAAATATACACAACAATATTATTTTAATGTATATATTTTTTTATTTCGTGTACTGGAATTTGCAAATGGTCGACAGTTACGTAGGGCGTTTTAAAATATATACTTTTGTACACATATGTGTACAAGTATACAGGGTGACCTACTATAAAGTCCAGTTCAATAAAAAAGAGTTTGATTGCGTCTAAACGACTAGAGCTAGACAAAAAGTAAAAATATAGTGCTTTCTTAGTTTTACCATCTGCATATGAGAGCATTAGTTTCAAGTATACAGGGTGTCTAATAAAAGCACTATTCGCGTCAACTTTCGTTTTTATATCGCGCATAATTTTTGGAGGTTTTTTTTCAGTTTTAAATCAAATTTTCTCTTCATTTCTGAATTCCGCATTAAATTTTCAATTATTTGCCCCATAATTGTCCATTTGTTTGCATAGTTGACCGGAAATTATTTTTTAAAGAAATGGGCTTTCGTATCCTTCCTTATCTCAAAGTTTTATCGGCTGCTCAGGTGCATTTTTTACAAATAATATCAATTCATATATTTTATTTAACTAATACTTTTTTGCTAGAATTTATTTGAACTTTCATGCTGAAGAAAGCCGCAGGTTTCTGAGAAATTAATTTTCAAAATACCCTCTGCACGCAAAAATCAATGTTTGTTGATTGGAAACTCCTGTTTGAATTCAGCAGATTTTCGGTTTTTTTTTTATATTAAATTGATTCAAGTTCATAGTGCGATGGTTTATGAAGAACCTGCTAAAAGAGATTTATATTTTTGATGCTCTCAAATGGCTTTACACCACTTTCAAAGTCAACAAATTATGAAAATCTTGCATATTTCATTTTAGCTGCTCTGCATGCTCTTTTAGCCCTGAAGAAGACTTCAATAAAGGTCGAAACATCGGCAAATAATTAAAAAGTAATGTTGTCATTATTGTCCCACTCCTGTTATCTTGTGAACTTAGCTTTACCATCAGCACGCAAAACTGACCGAAATTGTTAATAAATAGAATATTAGAAATTTCGATTGAATCAAGCCATGATTGTAGGCATGTTTTTGAAAGAATTGATGTAGAAGTTTTTGGGAAAAATAGACACAAAAGGCCTCATACATATAGAAAATGGATATCAATTTTAATAAATTATTTGAAAAAAGTGCTCAATATAAATTCGTACAAATCAGTCCAATTTTCCTGTTGTCTTTTTACATTTTTACAAGAAGTACATATACGGCTTCGGGAAATGGCAAATATTCGACTTTACAAAATATGTAAAAATATTACAAAAGTTAATCCATAAATTGCTAACGCTTTTCTTCAGAAAGAGAACTTTTTTTATGGTTTGCATATTCTCTGACTATTTTGCACTCGCATTGATTAGGTGGTACCAATAATCGGACGCATGCTCACTTATGAAGGAGGAGACAAAACCAGCCAAATAGAGCTGAAATTCACCTCAAAGAATTGCATTTCGGCCTTAATCTGAACATTATCGGCAACATCGTCATCGGTCGATCTAAAGCTCTGAAGATATGGGTTCTTGGTCTCTCAAGGTAGGCGCACGGTCGTACTTAAGCGTACTGCCGTAAACGAAGCTCAGACTATTGCGGACGCAGCAGAAAAAGTTGAACGTGCGTTTACTTCAGTTCGTTCGGTATTTCGTCTTTTGTTGTGCTCGTTCGGTACCGGCCAAACCTGACGAGTTTATGTAATTTTTCTTCAATGAAAATTTGTGATTTTTAACTGGATGTGACTGTCTTTACTTTCAAGAACTTACTTAGTGTACTCTATGTTCTATTCGAAGTACTAGACACAACTTGATTATATTATGATTAGTAAGTACCCGAAACCTAGGAAGCTTAAGGGTATTTTAGGTTTTACTAATTGCATGCCCAGTATTAAGCATGAAATGAATAAAGAATGAAATGAAAATACAAATTGGTTCGGAAACTGCTGCATTCGTTTGGGGGCTTGATTTACCAGCTTCCAAAATTTTTGCTGCTGTTTTATGATATCTTATGTAACCTTTGATAATTTAAGTTGAAGAGTCTTCTTAGCAAATGAAGCTTAATAAATCTGTTAACATTCCAAAGTCCCAGGTAAAAAACGTTCAATTCTTGGCAATGTTTCAAAAACTTTCAAACATCGAACTATGTGCTTTTTGGACTTTTCCAAAGAGCCACGTGTTAGTAGTAAAAAATATGTTAGCTTTGGATCATCACACTCCATGAAAGTGTGTAACTAAGGAAAGTGGTACCTACATAAATTTCAAGCAGACTTGTTATGCAAATTGGCCGAAGCAATAATATCTAGTCAAGAATCTGCAAATGAAATTTCCGGTGTCTTGTGCCTAACGCCACTGTATTTATATACGTATACCAGAGATTAGTAGTATTCAACTAATCTCTGCGTATACACTATTATTAGCCCTAAAAACTTAAATATTGGGACCAAGAAAGGAAACCCCAAAGGCTTAAGTCCTGCATAAGTATCTTTTCGTATAAAGCTTACAAAGAAACCTTTTCTGGTATTCTTTTGCACTACAATAATTTGTCTCTTAACTTGGCACCATCAGGTAAAAGAAGAAAAGGTGCATCTGGGCAAAGCATGTCACATTTAGACGAAATTGAAATGAGTACTATACAGGGTGAATCGGTGTAAAAATTTGCATTGATAATTATTGAAGAAGTAAACTTGATTTTATTTTAATAGCTTTTTGAGATGGCGTCGAGTGATTTTTATTTTTCGAGAACGAAGTAAGCTGCTTAATCCGAGACGAATGTAAAAAAGAAATCTTCAACGGAGTAATTTTTTGTCAATACCTAGGTAGAATGTGTCCGAATTAAGAACTTACCACCCTTGTAACACTTGATTTTTTGATCGATTTCAATGAATTTTGTTCGCTAGATACTCAAAACACGTATTTGACTAGTGAGTATCACAAGTAACTATGTGAACTTTCATGTAGTTAAATTTGGAAAATTGTGTCTTATTCTCACTTAAAATCGTCCAAAATTCGTCTCTGCCGATTTGATAAGAACCAATAAGATAATTTTGTATTAAAAAAATACAGCTTGGAATATCCTCATCAAAACACCATCGCACAAAGGATGAAATCTGTTCATACCAACTGTTATTGCTAAAAATACAAAATCTAATTCCTATTTTTCCAAAACTGCAAAATCAATAATTGCTGTACTTTATGATTATTATATTGATTTATTCGCTCACCCTCTATCGCAGATCAACGAAAATGGGGCCGAGGTTTTATAGATAAAGATATAGAGAGATTTTAGCCAATTTTAAGCGAGGATCGGTCGCATATCGACGGTAGGTTTTTATACGAAGATTTCGATTTAAATTTAGCTTATAAACGCACTCTTTATTTTTTTTATTATTAATATTATGATTAGTATTATTTTATGTATTTTTGTTATTTAATATCGAACTGTATATGGTGAATTTTAATTTATGGATTACATAAGTAAGACTTTCGTAGAATTTTGCTCTTAATTCGCGAATTCCTTTAATTGCATAAATAAATAAAGAGACCAAGCTGAAAAATACTAAGAAACGCCATAAGGTATTTGATCCAAACCGCACCTATGAAATCCCGGAAGTATTAAAAGTAATATATTACGTCTGAATAAATCCGAAACACCGCTTATAAATAAAATGATGTAAATCTGCTTGACTTAATAGCACATTTAACAGTGACGCTTTAAATATTCCTAATCTCCGATGAATTTATTATTTATTAACCGAATTTATTGAGCATTTTTCCAACTAATTCCTAACAAATTAAAGTAACATTTCTGCCGAGTGTTTTGCAAAATACAAAGAAAATACTAAGCCATATCGACGCGTCGGTAAATAATAATCGTACATTTTTTGCTCTTCAACGGGCAACAATTCGAAAATAATTACAATGGGCTCCACTCGATGGGTTTCTTCATAATTGTGGTTTGAGCCAGCCTGGCCTTATAATGAATCTATTTTCAGTTCGAAAAAAATCATTTCCTGTCTGACCCTGCATCATTTTAGCCTACCACAAGTTGATTAACAAGTGCAAAGCCAGTTTGAGCAATTAGGATCAAGTCAAACTTTAAATTGATGATTCTAACCGGTCGCGCTTTAATTTTTTGCTTCAAATCAAACGTTTAATGGTATTTAGATGGGTTTATAACACGATGGTATTATTAAGTGTTGTTAAGTTTGGCGTCTTTTTTGCAAGCTGTTGAAGTTCTGTTTTGAAATTGGCGAATTTTATTAATAAAATTGATTAAAACTTCCTCATTTAGTAAGAAGGGATAAATTACAAAGTTGCATAAATGCAAAACAGTCAAAATAAGGCGCAAAATACAGAAGTTTAGTTATACAAAACAGCGCAAAGTCATGTTTTACTTTGTAACATAATTGGCCATTTTTCTTTGGGACTAACACAGAAATAAATACCAAAACCTATTAAGTTCCTGACTAATTTGCCTGTTTTTCAATATCCCGCTGCCAACGACCAGCAGGTGTAGGTTAAGCCTATGTGAAGAAACATCTAGACCCATAATCCGACTACCTAAGTTGGGTCGAAACTTATTCTTTGGGTATACTTCGCATTGGATCCGTTAAGTCGAACGAACCTTAAAATTCGTTTAGTACATTTTTCGAATGGTTGATCAATGCTTGGAATGTTATATATCTGGTATTATTTAGGTTTGAGCTCTAAACATATAATTTATGTATAAAAAGTTGGAATAGAAATCATGTTTTTTTTTGTAGAGGTAGATAATTTTGAACCTTCGTCTAACGTAAGATTCCTAATCACTAAATTATTCTCTATTTTTCCTGTCTTTTGGTTGCTTCTTGTTATCTCTTCGGTTTTCCTTGTCATTACTGCTTGTTCAGCCCTTTGGTTTGTTTTTTCTGTGTGTGTTTCCACTTGTAGAACACTTGTTCCACGTAGATTCATAAAAAATTATGCGAGTAAAATAAATGAGCACTTCGATACCTTTTCAAAACATCAATTTTGTATGCGTTTTGTAGGGCACTAGTACTTTTCATAAGTGGGCAAAGTTTTGATTTTCAGACTTTTCAAAATAGCTTTTGCTTTTCGAGATTGTTTTGGAAGGTTGTTTGGCATTTATTTATTTATTCAGGAATTAACGAAGTGAGAGAGTCGCTTTTGTATGCATTTTCTAGGGCAAAATCCGTTTTATTCGTGGCAAAAGTTTAAATTTTCAGTCATCATCAGGAAATTTTCAAGAATTTTTCAAAGTTGCATGCGGTTTGCGCGGATATTTAAGCAGGTCGAAGTTTGACTGAAGGTGAAGAGTTTAACACTTCTTTTTTCAGAAACCAGCAAAGTGACAGTGTGGTTTTGTATGGATTTTATTGGACATTTATGTTTTACGAGTGGCAAAAGAGTCGATTTCGAAATATCATCTGGCTATTTTAATTCTTTTCCATCGAATTTCGTAGTTATTTATGCAGGTGTAGGTTTGGAATTTACTTAATCAGTAAAGTTGGAGAATCACTTTGGGGACATTTTATGGAACAAAATTCGTTCTATATGTGGAAAACATTAAAATTTTTCAAATTTGTCGTTTATTTTCTCTCTATAAAAATTTTATAACTTTTTTTACGAAAACATAAGACCGCCAAAAATCTGTTCTTGTTTCATGCATTCATGACTAATCAGTCAACGAAACTTTTTCAAGTAGTTTCTGTTGGTTGTCTTTGTTTGGGTTGGGTTGATGGCATCTGCGAGTCTTTCTAGTTTGCAATATTCTGTTCATCGTTCATTTTTTAAACGTAAAACTGCGTCAGAACTCTAGATAAAGAAGTAGGAAGTCGCTCTAAAACTCCCTCGGGTTTTAAACATAATAAAAAAGCTAAGGAGGCATAAATATTTTTAACGTATCAAACACGTTATGTACATTTTGAATCTAAGCTAGCACTTAAACATGATTTCGAAAATGTTTTTCGTTAGCACCAGGGCTCGGCATTCATTAGCTCCAATTTTGGTTTAAAACGATGGTCATAATTGAATTTGCCCCCGGCCTGTGTGTGACTTTTGATATTTCGCTGTATTTTTCAATTTTGATCATTAATTCCTTACTTTTGAATTAAGAATTACTTTCCAATAGCTTTAGTTTGGTAAGTGGTGGGATGGTAGTATGTGAGTGTGCAAAAGGCAACAATTTACTGAAAAAAGTGAGTCTAATAGCAACGATAATATTTTAAATATAAAGCGATAAAATCTTCGTCTTCTTTCTTCTTCCTTATGTTGTAAGCCTTAGGCCTGTATTTTCCAACTTAATTCTCTTGAAATGTTGAGGTCCATGATTCTCTCTTTGGCCGTCTTCCGGGGGTGCGTCTTGACCATGGTTTTCCATCTTTAGCGATTCCTGCCAGTCTTCCCTCTGTCATCCTTTCCATGTGGCTCTTCCAGTCCCTTCTACGTTGCGTCTCCATCTTATGATGATCAACTTCAGTGAATTTTTTTTCACATAACAAGAGCAACTGGGGGTGATTGATTCATTGTACTAAACCTATTTTTTTCTCCAAGTTATTGGTATTGGTTTACTAGAATCCCAGTAATTTTCCACTGGAGTTGATAGGTTTATCAATGTGGGTAGGTATCTGAAATGTGCCGATAGGTGATATGCAGTTTATCAGTTTTTCGAACTATTTATGTTGATTTTGGATTTCCAAATTTTCCTATCGCATCAACTTCTAATTTTTTCGAAGGCCGAAGGATCGTTCTAGATTTATCTGCATTTACAAGATGTGAACTACTTAAGTTATTTGCAGTTAGTCAATATTTGATCTTTTCGCCGATAACCACGGTAGCTTTAAATTTGCTGTTGATATGCGATTAGATATTTTCTTTAAATATATATTAGACGGCCAATATTTGTATTTAAGACGAAAATGTGGCGAAAAGTCATTGAATAGTTATTGTGTACTATGTGCATTTGTATTGATTTCAATCAGTTATTTTTCAGTTTGAATTTTTCTCGTAATTCCATTAATATTTTGTTTCCTTAAAAGGAAATTTCTGAATTATGCTGACATCATTTACTTTCAACTGAACCACATTGACTGCGTTAAGACCCAATTTTTGTAAAATATTGCTCCAGATTATCCGTTACATATGCCATCATCAATAACCAGAAAGGCCACTTATTAACACACTGGCTACCATTATTTTACCATATATTAAGAACCGAACAATTTGCATACAAACTCGATATCACTGCCGTCTATAAATTATTGTCCCAGTCCGAACCTTTTTAATCGCGTCGCATCAGTTTACAAAACACCCGGTTATAAACAAACGACAACGTGTTTGTGAAATTTGAATAATTTCAGACATTCCCATAACCCAGAAGTCAAGGACGTCGTAAAACACCTCATTATCATACATGCCATATACGTGAATAGTTCCATGTCAATTTTTTTCGGTAATTTTTGGCCGATTTTCTAAGGAGATTGATTTCATATCGGATGAAAACTGATTAGATTAGAAAGAATTCAGTATTTGTGTTTTGTAACTTTTATATTTTCCGTAAAAAAGATTGTTGGGAGCATCCGATTGATTAGTTAACGCCCGGATGAACGTTAACGGATTGTTTTGTATTGTTTCGTTTCACTTTGTCAGTTTTAATAAATACTTTAGTAAATTAACTTGAGGATTCGTTCCATTTTTGATTTTCCCACTCAATTATTTATAACTAAAAAACTATAATTTTTTAAGAATCTTACAAATTACAGTGACTGGACTAGTATTTACCATTGCTAATTTTTACAACGTTTACAAGTTATTAAATAATTTAAGACTTTTGCAGGTTAATACCAGCTGAATGATGCACATTTAAATTCCCAGAACCCGTTAGGAAATAGGCAAATATTTATTTTAGGAAAGGCAGTGCAAATATTATTTGCATCGCTTTTATCTTTTCTTAAACAGCAACATTTTCAAATGCGCAGATTTTGCTCGAATAACGACTCACTAAAGTAAAGAATATCTTCTTCTTATGTCGCCGTCTCCTCATGAAAGTTAGCGATCCAAATGGCCAGTGTGGTTTTGGAGACAGTTGCTCGAAAGATCTCTGTGGATGTGCGCCCAAACCACCTGCGGATGGCCTTTAGCCATGAGTTCTAGCGTCTTCCGATGGATCTTTTTCCCTGATTCTTCCCTTCGATGATGAGCTTCAGGATTCCGTATTGGCTGCCCCTCATAATATGTCCAAGATACTGTGTTTTCCTTTCTTTTATCGTCTGTAGCAGTTCCTTTTCTTTGTTCATACGTCTAGAACTTCTGTGTCCAAGAAATCTGAGTAAGCGTCGATAGAGATACATCTCAAATGCGTCGATTCTCTTCTCCGTTATGGGATCAAGGGCGAAAAATAATTCTCACTTGGGACAAAAGTCGATCAAACTTGACCAACTTTTTATTTGCTTTGTTGGTTTTGTAATATATTTTTGTCAGTTTGTAATCTCAGAACCCAAAAAATCTGGCTGGCACATATGAGGTTGTTTTGCTTATTTCCACTTTCTAGCCATGTGCTTAAAATTTTCCCAACTTTGTATTAAGGAAAAAAAAAGATTTTAACTTAAAAAAAAAACAAATAGTCTAGTTACGGCGTCAGACAACAACTTCGTGTTCTAGCTATGCCAACTATGCATATCCAAATTCTAATTTCGTATGTCTCTTTATACTTTTATTATAAATAGCACGCGCGGGACATACAGAATCAAAATGACATCTTGCTGTGTTCTCATTTTTCCGAACAGGAAGTCACCATACTTATAATAGATACACGTTGCGATGTGTCACTAGGAAGAGGTTTGTCCATCCATAACAAAGACATAAAACAGTTATGATAAAACGGCAAATCAATACGTTGGTCTAATTCATTTGAATATGCGACCTTTTTTCACCTGTCTTATGTGTCTTCATCATCCTTATTTAGTTCCTTTTTCACTGTCTTCTGTCTAGGTTAATTAGTCTAGAAGGAAATAGGGAATGTAACTTAAAAAACAAACATTAGCATTATTGCCATTTGAAACTTCATACAAATTAAACATTTAGATAATCCATCAATGTCCATCGCCATTTCAATGTTCATTTTCCCTAACGTTAATCGGTCCTTGTCATAGAGATTTATAATGATTACAGTTTAAGTGTCGTTAACTCAAATTATCTTTCTTAACACTGTAGATAAATTGAAAAACTAAATTGACTGGAACTATAAACCTCCATAAAATGTGCGGTAGCCAATCAAAGGACAGATAATTTCCGATTGTTGATAACAATCGATGACGATTACCAAGAGAATTATTTATACGTTTTAATTAGTACGTTTAAAAAACAATTACGTCCACTTCAAGATACAAATTGTCGCGATACATAATCGGCGTTGCTTTTGGCTCATGCTGAATATTAACAATATTTTTTACGTGCAACGAATTTACAATGAACACGTTCCCGGGCTATTTATTTTTATTCGTGCGACAGCCGTCAAGTGGATTTATTTATGTTCTTCAATGCGTGTACGAAACGCAATAGTGCTCATACATTTATGTAATTTTTTTCGGGTCGATTTACCCCTAAAGCAAGCTGCTGGATCCCTATCTGAAGCAAAACTATATTAAATATCAACAAGATAAGTGTAACAAGGCAAGTGCGAAACATGCTGCACGTGCTAGAAAAGGATGTGATCAGGTTTTGAGCACGTTTTTTCTCTCTTTGAAACGTGGGAACATAGTTCTTCCTTGTTCCACTTCTGTATGCGTCGATTACACAGTGGGTTTAACACACGTGAATATGGAGAATTTCTACATTTTAAAAGAGGGTTTTGATTAATGTTAACCGAATATACAATAAAAGTTTCTGGGTGTCTTTTTTTGGTCGATTTTATCAGGCACAGCTTTTACTAACTAAGCAATACTGGTTGAAAGGGAAAATGAGGATATATGTAGGAAAAATCTATCAAAAATAGTATCCCCAAGAAAATATTTCACCTGTGAAATTATTTTTATATATTTCTTCTAAGGAAAAGTTGTTTTAGCAAAGAAAGAAGATGAGCAATTGAATATCATAAATGCAAAAACACAAAATAAAACAGGGAATATTTCTAAAATCCAGAAAACGACAAAAACCCCAAAACAGGGTGAAGGTTTAGAAGATATTCAATTTTGATTAGCTCAGGTAGGAATGCTGTTTTTCAACAATGTCAAGAGTTACATTGAAATGCAGCTACTTTATCATCCCCGACCCAAAATTAGCATAACAAGATGGAAAATAATCTGAGCATCAATACAATGTTTTAAAATTGCTTTTGTATCACAATCAATTTAGCGAGCGCTTCCTTGCAGTTCAACATACTCGTGTGGGCATTCAGGCATACCCGATTATTTCACAATCCCAAATTGGTATTATTAGGCCACGCCCATGATTGAAATTATAAACAACGCATATTATTCTTATTTAAAATCAATAAAGGCATATCTCTTGGTCATCAGCGTGGCATCCCAAGGCTGATGCTTTCGAGATGGATTGAACGACCGGACCAAATTGGCCGACGTTTTTTTTTTCTTTCGCTTTGGGTATACGAAGGTGAGATCCGATACGGATGCACAAAAACCCGAACTCGGACAAGAGGAATTAGTAGACGATCGATTTTCAAACAAATTTAATCAGCTTCTACCAAATCAAATACGTGTTAGGATGGTGTAGCTAATGGGTTAAGTTTTTATTGTTTGGAGAAATTTGTCGAAATAATACTATGGTGACACTTATGGCGATATAAGAGCTATTTTTAGTGGTTTTATTATTACAAATAGACTAATGGAAATAAATGTATTTTATTAAAAAAATAAATAAATTTAAATAAAGTAATTGAATAAGACAGGTAGCTACACAAAAGCTATTATGGAGAGGAATCGTCTCTCCAATTAAAGAGATAAAAAGATGGAAACTAAAAAAAATAGGAACTTGGATAATAATAGAAAAGGGTGCGAAGGAAAAAACGCGATAAAACGTTATTAAATTGAAAATTTTGCCTTTACAAGATGTGGAAAACTGCTCCTCAGGTTATTTTTGACGTTTTTTTTATACCATTTTCAACATTTCTCATCTCGTCGATTATTAAATTCAAAAAGTTATTAAAAGAACACAAATCGAAATAAGTAAACATACTTTAATAGTTATTTGTAATAAATATAACGCTAATTTGTATTTTTATAAATTAAATAAAGTTGTTAAGTCGTCCAAAATGGACATGCAACTACATAAAGCCAATTATGCGCGAAATTGTTCTCCAAATAAAGCGGTAGATGAGGAAGCTAAAAGAACGTGTTGCTCGCTTATCGGGTTAGTTAAAAGAGACAGTGCTTGTATAAAAATATGCCATAAATTGTAGTGCGGATTGTCAAAAACTCAAAAAAAAACGACTTATTTTTGAAAATATGACACTTTTTATGTGTTTTTCTTTTTCCTTGCATGATATTTTCCAATTATTCTTTTATCCAATATAAAACTTTTTGGATATTTTTTAATAGCTGGTTCCAATTGGGGGTTTCGGTGCGACGATTCTACTAATGCTCAATGTTCCTTCAAATATATATGTTGTTAGAAAAAAATGTTAAAAGAAAGACTAAACCGCGCCTTGAGTCAGACATGGACTAAATATAATAGATATAGAATTATAGATCCTCTAGAAACGCAGCCAGGAGAGTGAGTATACATTCCAATGAATGCAAGCGCGTTTAATAATTAATGAAATGCGGCTCGGCATCCAAATTAAATAACAAAAACGACACGCACAGTTGACATTTTGATGCATTTCCTTAAGTAGAAAACTCACCGATGATATCTCTAAGGTATTGATTTAAATATGAGTAATATGCTAATGATGGCATTTACATAAAAATCTGTTTAAGTGTCTATCAGACCATTTTTGATAAAACCGCTGGACTTTTATGGTAAATTTTACCACGAGTTCTACCGGTTTTCGAATGGGCTGGTGTGGCGTGTTTAGGATTCTATAAAATTTTCTGATTGTAATTAACGCCACTCAGATTTACCAGCGACTTAAAAGGAATTCGAAGCACAACACCAGACACGAGCTAACGAGCCTATTTGTAAATCATTGAAATTAGCATAAGAACATTTTTGAAACATGATATTTTTCGCGCCATTGAAACAAAACTAATCTGACTGGCCCGATACGACAAGGAAGTTTTGAAAGCTAGAAAATCTCACTTAAATAATTAGTTTCGGCAGTGACAGATATTTTAGGAACGTCGCCCAAAATATGATGGAATATCATGGCTTTTATCAACGGAATTAGCTATGAGTAGAACATTAAAGCCATTTCAACATTTTAAATATATTTCAGTGTATAAATTGTCCCTAATTCATAAGTAACTTGTTTAAACCTAGGATATTTTCATCCTCCGTCAACTTTTAAATCGTTATTATTTGTCCACTGTCGATAAAAACTATTTGTTTGGTGCAAACGCCAGCCCCTATATGGGTGCTTCATGGTTTCCCTGACTTATTGATGTAAACCCATATCTCAATGCTGCCAACGTGTGTTTTTCTCAAAGAGATCTGAGAACTCTATTAGTAAAACTAGACGCCCAACTTAAAATATGGTGAAAATCCCAACCATTGTGGTGCTGCCTTTTCAACTACCTACGATCCTCTTGAAGAATTCGTCATGGTTTCATGGTATGTCAGCGTGTAAGTACCAGTACATATCGTCGCATTGTCAGCTGATAAGCAGTGGTTGGTTTCGATAGGATTTGAGTGATTGTAGTGATATCAAGATGATAAAGGGAGGCTTGGAAGTTGCTTCGTTGATTTTTAGATAAATTTTCCGATGCTTTTCCCATTTTTTAAATTAATTTGTCTTCAACAAAAATGTGTAGTAGGACATGTGGCATTAAAAAGGATTTGGTAGTCAATCAATCAAGCAAAGTCTGCTTTATCGACACAGACAAATTTAAATACATTTTAAAACATAGACAAGAGACACACAACAATGCAAAATATAACACAGAGAATGATAGTGAACAAGAAGTCAGTAAAATTAGGAAAAGTACAGTCGTCCCAACATCCTAACAAGGAAGTGCAAGTCCGTTATAAACAAAATAAATAAATAAATTGCTTCAGAAACTTCAAGTATCTCATTTTTCTTGGTTATTGATTAATATTTTCAGTGAGGAAAATTGAAATTATTGAAAATTGTTTCAACAGTATGTCTAAGAATTGATTACAAATTTGCAAAAGAATGGCAACAGAGTGGAGACTTTTTAAAGTTAGCTGGTTCTCCATTAAAAGATTCCTGCCGATTTTCCTCCAAACGGACAGTCGATGTATGTTTTGTTTATGTCCTCCCAAGCTTTAGAAATGGAAACAAAACTGAAACGAACCCCTAGACTCATCAGTTGCAATATTTTCTTTGAATTTCGTTTTTATTTCCAGTTTTTTACGTTGTTTATTATTAGAAATAAACATGTTTATAAACGACGGTGTGTTTTGTTCTGGATTGTGTGCGGTTCATATTGCACTCGTTCAAACTCGAGGTGTGAAAAAGTTTGTAAAAAAAGTCCGTTTGCTGGAAAACCGACTTTAAAGGCAAAAGCTCCTAAAATGTAACTGAAGATGTTTGAGAAATTAACGAAATTTGTGATTTTAACCAAGCAAATTTAGAAAAAAACTATAGCGATTTTTGTTGATTTAACAAAAACATGTTGTTTTGTAAAAAGAAATTGATGAATTTTCGATAAAAATTTTAGTGTTATTTTATATTATCTTATAGTGTCTAATTTTTTTAAAATTTAATAAACAGGGCGTTTTAAAACGAATACTTTTTTCGAAAGTACCAATTGGTTGAAAATTGAGTGAAATAAAGGAATGATGTCCTGATTGTCCCGCGCTATACACCGTGTCCCATTAGTAAGAAAGAGTCTGAGTATGAACGGTTAGGGATAAAGAAAAATAATTAAAATACAGTGTTTTGTAACTACTGCTTTAATGATGCAATCAGCATCTAATAAAATTCTTTTTATGAATGATTTTTAATTTATTTGTGTTTTTTTTTACAAAACACGCCCAGATTTTGTCCTCATTCCTAAATTCTGCATAAAATTGCAATAATTTGATACTCCGTTGTCCGTTTGCTTGTCGTTGACCGACAATTAATTTTTTTTTTCGAAAATATCCCTTGCCAATTTGTATTTTCCAACTGAATGTATCAAAAAATTATCTGTTCAGCTGTAGAAGACGTAAACATTTTTTCTTCAAAGTTTTAATTGGCCGCTAAGGTCCATTATCGACAAGTTATCAAATTTTATATATTTTCCGTGACTAAAACGAATTTATTTTAATGAAAAACCATCCAAACCTGGCCCTGGGGAGTCAACGTTTGTGAAAATTTTGTGCTAGTAATTATTTATCCATTTTTATAATAATATTTTATTTTCGATTATTGTTCGATAAAAATAAAGTACTTTTGATTTTGATCTTGTGACAATAAATTGTGAGCTTATCAGAAACAACTTTTATTTTATGTAGTTTTTGTTCAAAAAATGTTGGTCAAAGGAAAAGCCTTTCAAGTTAAAAATTTAAAAAATGGAATTTACGACAAAACGGTTTTTTTTTCACTAATTTCCAATTAAATACATTTTCAGGAACAAATAAACGCCATCTCGAAAAATTTAATGTGCTTATATTGTTAGCGATTACCCATTGTATGTGGCAAATATTAGGCCAATTATTAAGAGCCGTTACTTCTGTATATGTGGTATAGAGCCGAAGAAAGGAACAATCAGTTCAGTAACAATATCGATAGAACCCACGGGAAGCAGATGTTATTCTAATGAACCTGATGTATGATAATTGATAAAATTGATCAATTTGCTATGATCAAAACGTTTTGTAACGGTTGCCCACGTGCTTGGACGTTGTAATTTATGGAGCTGGTGAATGCTGTAAGTTCTTTTGTAAATCAAATTCCTGATTAGTAGTGATGGAAAATTCAAGCACGAGAAAATTACCAATTCGAATTGAGTTGAATGGTGAGCTCTTTTGCCACGAGGAACAAAAAGCGTTTGATATTTCAATGTTTATCAAAAAAATTAATTCAATTGTAATTCTACAGTGTGTAATTGTTAACACAAAGCGCGTTAACGTGTTCTTAGGTCTGATGGAGATATGTTTCTTTGAAAATCTGACAATGTATTTAAAACATTGCTTCAAGTATTTAACTTTGTATTTAAATTAACTTTGACATTAAGAAAACACATTATTTTATGTTATTACACAACATTATTTTATGTTGATGTGACCGTACATTTCTCATCGGGCTCCCATATTTCCAATTTTCCTTTTTAAATGGACTTTTTTTAGAACCTAAAACCCAATCATATATTTCCTTGACAATAAAATAAATTACCCATAACTTTTTCATCTTTAACGAATGCCATCAAATCTTCGATGGCAGTTTGCAATGAAAAGGTGCCTCTTTGCAAAAACTCCCGAGTTTTCTTAATTACAGAGCCACGGCTTGGTACCTATAGATCGTGTTCTTTTGTGTTGTGTTTCCTCATCGTTTTTAGTGATTGTCTTGAAGGTTTTTCTTTCTCGGGGCCCCATTGTAAACAACGCGCTCGAACGTCTGGAATCGGAATGTTGCCTCTTTGGTTTTCGTTTCTTTTATTTGGAAATGACTGGACGTTTTACGGCCTGTGTTGCCGCGACCCGATCTCGCGTCCACCATCGTTAATCTTTATTTGCGATATGGGAATTTTTCATTACCTATCGACTGTGCAAGACCGAGTATAATACGTGATGGTTCATTTTCATCGAGCTCCCAGAAATTTCCATTCCAATGTGCAGCTTTCTCATCAGCTCATGAGCTCAGAACTCATCCATTTAGAACAGATCACTATGATTTGTTGATAAATGTGACAATTGAAGAATTTGGAGGCACTAGCTTAAGGTGATGGATAATTAATGTTCCTTATCTCCGACTTTGGTGTTTACCATGGCTTATATCGGGGAAATGTAACGAAAACTATCTAATCCACCTCATCCCAATTGCATCAAGTTTAACAGTTATTTATTTAAAGTTTATTTGAGAACTGTTGCCGTTAGATTTAATGAGGGGTATGAATACCATGACCGTTCACTATACTTACCTTTGAAAGTAAACCTCATTTAGAAAATGATTGTTGCTGCATGGCCCACGCGGGTCTTTAGCCTACGCAAAACGTGGCTCAAAGCAGTTAATTAATAAGTCGAAGAAAAATAACATTAATATTAGATACTTGTTAGGGTGTCTATATAAGGGAAATTATTGCGGCACTGTCAAGTCGTTCGATAGAACTCCATCTATGATAACTAACAACCTATTAGAGTAATTTTTTTAAGTGTTTTGAATCAATTATATCTTACGTATTTGTAAGCTATGCATTGTGCCAATATAAACTGCTCAAGAAGATGAACGTTACACAGCCAAATTTGCCCTAGTAGTAGTAGTACTGTGCCCATTCTCCCTCGAACCATCCCCACCTTACCACTCCCGATCTTCGCCACCCTGACAAAGGCAAGGATCCGTCTCCACTCCAAGGAAGACAATTTGATGCGGAAGAGTGTGGAGGCCCCCGGGAGGCGCCTCCTAGTTGGCGACCAACGATGGCAGACTCCTAATAGGTGGTACGTTTTCTCCGCATTCCACATGTGGAAATACGGTGATATCACCAATTCCTAGTAGGTGCAGATGTCTGTTCAGACCACAGGGGCCTGTCATGACCCCAGCCCACGACTCCTTGAGATCAACCATTAGGATGTTGCCGATCTTTGGCTTGCCTACAGCCTTCCGTCTTTCTCCACATCTATGTGGTGCCTCTAAGAGCGCTTGTTACCTATCGGTTACTTAACTCTATGTGAGGTTCGGCAGTTATTGGGCTCTCAGAAGACCCGAGCCTTGCCCATGCACCAAGGTTACTTATTTCTGTTCTGCCACTTTATTCAGGGCGTCCCAGCAATCCTGGATCAGTCCACTGCCCATTTTAACACTTGAGAGTGCCTTCAGGGCAGCCTGGCTGTCGGAGTAGATCTCGATCACTCCCTGTAGCCCTTCTATAACTTCCCTATCTGTGGCAAACCTCGAGGGATGCATATTGTCGTCCAGCTTCCGAGCGAAAGGACGCTCCCCTGTTGGTTTGTCTTGCGGAAATATTGAGTATGGCCGAATTCAATAAAAACTCATCAGTTTCAAATTAGCACTTTTCGAAAGGGGACGAAATTTGCAGTTGATGGTACAAAAAAATTCACTTTTCCACTTTTTTATGGCAAATGGCTTGTTCGGTTTAATTTATAATTGTATTTTTTTTATTATACTCATTGGCTGATGTGATGATTAGTACCTACTTAGAAATGACTTGAAAAAAATTCCTCAATGACCATTAGACTCGCCGCTCAATAAATTTAATAGGTAAGAAAGCATCAATAAAAAATAATCGATGCCCAACTTGAATAAAAACGGTAAATTGTTGACAAGTGTGTCGTCTATAAGATCGGTTCAAAATGACCGATTGATGGACAAGCTGGCAGGAAAAACTGACCCCGAACCCAACCCAACCATATTCGTCACATGGAGAGAATTTCTGCAACGACCCAATATCTACGAATAATTCATTGATTCTTTTTATCGTAAAAACGCACGTACCAGAGTGGGTGGTGTACGGTGACGTAGGAAATGGTGCTCGATGGTTGATGCTGATTGTAAAGCCCACACCTTTTATGGCAAAGAAAATGAGCGGGCGCCTGTTTATAGTAAAAACTCATTATTCCAGCGAACGATTCGTGGGATTTGTGGTCGATGCTCTTGATTAGATTTAGGCCAAAGTCACCTTACTACCAAATGAGTTACAAGGAAATCCACTTTGAAAATGTTTCATTTCCTTTTCGGGTGGCAAAATACAATTTGGTTTAGCCAAAACATGTACCACCCGCTAAAACGTCCTTTATGGTGAAGGATATTAAATGAGGCGAAAAAAATGGAATCTAATCCGAAGTTTGAATGTTAAGTAATGCAATAATCTAAGTTTGGCGTGTTTTAAACTTTAACACCCACCTACTATTCCGCCCATAAGTACCTTAGCATAAGATGGGAGGGGCATTCAGATGCAGGTATTTAGATTTAGTTCAAAGATAACTGATTTAGGTATTTACCAGTGAATAGTTAGAACAGCGAGATCAAGTGATTTTTATTTATCCGTTTTATACAAGAATTAAAGTCCAAAAGGAAAAACACCAACAACATTTTTTAAGAGGAAAATTGAATCGGCATAAGACAAGAACAAAGCAAAACTTTGATTAGATTCATTTTTCTGTCCTTCTTAACAAAAAAAACATCGGCATTCGACAGCAGAAACATTGAGATTCAATATTAACCAGATAAGTTCCTTGTAGAAATTCCCGTCGATCTTCAAACTCGGGAACTTATGGAAAGCTGTCGTGAAAAATACTGATAAGTTTGTAACCCACTCGGTATTTTTCCAGATAATTTGTTACAATTATATCCGTTTTTTAATAGTATTTTTTTTTTCATTAATACGTTGAAGAAAGTCGCAAATTTAATGTGTTGAGGAAATTCAAAGCTGTTTCAGTTCCATAACAGATGCGTAAAAAATGCGTTTCAGTACGATTTATTTATGTTACTTTCGGCTAAAGAATTAGATTTTTCGCCAAAGTTATCCCGTTTGTCATCATTTATGTTAATTTTTTCGTTTTGGGATCATTGCTGGTAATTATTTTGTGTTTATTGAAACACGTTTTTATTTTATTTTTTATTTTCGTATATAAGATTCGATTTTGACTTCAAAATTAATGACTAATTTTTTTGTCTTTTGTTACACTAGTTTATTATTTTAACTGACTTGTCTTGACCGGTTTTTTACCCAATATTTAACCCATAGATAAGGAAATAAAATACTTGGAAAAACTTCGGTTTCTGAAGACCACAAGAGGCCGATCATCCTTGTTGGCTCAGATTTCAGTTTCAAAAGCTACAAAGGACTAGATAGTTTTTTAATTTTTTAATCAAACAGCTCAGACTCAAATCTCATGCTTTAAATGACACCATTCTTCCATTTCCGTATTAGGAAACCAACAAAAAACGGAACTACTAAACCGGATACATAATTTTAGAAAGGGTCATGCACACGTGCAGGAATCACTTGAAACCACCCTCTTCGTATCGTGATTTCCATTCATGATTATGTCAAGTGCTCTACTTAACATGGTGGGTCTTCGGTTTTCGTTTTCAATAGGAACCAGCATGGGTGGCTTCCTCAATTTGTTAACTTTATGGTGTAAATTGACCCGGCGGCAGTGCGCTTTGTGCAAGTCCATCGGAAACACCGGAATTTTTACTTTTAAGTTTAAATAAACCCTTAGTGCTGATGAAAGTGATAATCGAAAAACTAATCGGTTGAACTACAGTGTTTAATCCTGGCATATTTCGGCATAATAAATAAAAATTTCTAGCGATAATGGCATTCACATCACATCTTCATAGCTCCAAAATAAACGTGTTGACTATCACTATTTACGATGTACTATCGAACTGGCGCTGAGTGTTTTTACTGTTGTAAATTACCGATTATTTGATTTATTTTTATTAATTATCAGTATAGTTTGTTTTATTTAGTCCCTTTAAATTATCGGCGCTACTACACAGCATGTGGCAATATTATTAATTATTCATATTTATTGTTTCAGGGATGCGGCAGCGTTAAAATGTTGCAGACTAATTGGATTTCGGCCTTTTTGGCCGCCACCCTAATGTTTCTACTTCACGGCACTTCAGCAGGTAGGATTTTTCTCCATTATTTTGATTCAGAGAATTTGTGCTCATTCGTCTTCTTAAACTCACCAGTGCAATTATTGGCGGCTTTCCTATTGATCTATTACTTTACTTTTATATAATTTAATTCACTCCAATATATTCCTGGGTTTCAGTCAATCTTATTGTTTATTATTTAAAATGTTACAAATACGTTTCGGTGTCTTTCTCCACCATCATCAGTTTGTCTAAATATACATTTTTACATTTATTATCAATTTAAATAAAGAAAACTTTTACAAAAGTTTTTTGTGAAAGTTTTTTTTATTTAAATTGATAATAAATGTAAAAATGTATATTTTAGACAAACTGATGATGGTGGAGAAAGACACCGAAACGTATTTGTAACATTTTAAATAATAAACAATAAGATTGATGGAACCCAGGAATATATTGGAGTGAATTAAAGTACAGTCAGGAAAATATATGAAACGATATAATTTAATACTCACAATTTTCACTAACTTCACGCAAAATTTGATAAAATGTGCTGTAAAAAATGTTCAAAAGCCTTCAAAAGAACATACAAAAGGTGCAACTTTTCAGAAACTACATAAATCTTTGTTTTCAGACTTCGAGCATCTGGTGAGCCAACCAGTATCCATGTCGCTACCTAGAGGATATGATACTTCGCTGTTATGTGAAATGAATATAGTGCCCGATAAGTTTGAATGGAAATTCTACCCAACCGATGAGCCCTATAATAGTGCAGCTAATA